>CM071931.1:33255823-33740551 GCA_016081115.2 Rehmannia glutinosa | reverse complement strand
ACTGAGGAAATACTCCGGAAAATATTAAAACCATTTTAAATCATTTAGAGTATTTGGACAACCTTAAAAACATTGTTTTGGTGATAAAATAAAATCATAAAATTAAGATAAAAACATGTATCAAACAAGCCCATGCGGCTCTGCAATGGCCGTTAATGGCGTTAAACCCCGCCTGCCATTGTGACCCGACCACACGGTTGTGTACTAGCTCACACGGCGTAACACATGTGGAGTACTGCAACAAATCGTGTCACTGCAAATTAGGTATCGAAAAGGATTTTACCCGATCGTGTGAAATGATTTTCCACTTTTTTCTTTTTTAAAAAGAAAACCCAGGTTGTGGTGACTAAATCTACTATCACAATAACTCACAAAAACGACAAACTAAAAATTACATTAATAATAAAATAAAAATTGAATTAAAATCGAATTAAATGAAGGCGTCAAAATAAATAAAATAAAATAAAATAATCAACGCCTCCCGTAAAGCAGCTAAGTTTTACGTCTTTAGCCGGATGTCCGATTTGTATCCTGTCGTTGAACGTGTCGCTTGAAGTCTTTGAGCCCTCATATTCTATACCATTCAATGCATAAATGACGTTGCATTGTTCTCTCGGATGAAGTTGGGACGTCTGGGGAATTTTCCTTTGATGTTGGCCTCCCCATCGCGAGTGATTTGGCTACTTGTGTTTCTAAATACTTGATGATCGCATTCACGTTTGTGTTCATTTGATTAGTTGTTCCTCGATCTTTTCTATCTCTTGACCATCCTTATTCCGATTACAGCCTTGTTTCTCCGATAAATGTATGATAACATCTCTTCCATGATGCTTTCTTATCACTTGACTCGCTCGCTCTTGATTACCTATATTAAATCCTCGGAGGTGGTGCCAAAATATTTTGTTATTAGCATATGAAAAGTTCTCGAGGTTTGTGACCTTTAGGATGATAATAGTGGGTTTTCGATTATTTCTATAGTTATTGAAGTTGATTTGTTGTCCCACTGTGAAGTTAGTCTCTTCTTCAACAATTGCTGAGATCTCTAGGAGTCGCGATGCATCACATCAATTTCATATTAAGAACGGATACTTGTTTTTGTGAGCATGTTAACCTTCTCATCCACGGACCTCCTTCGCGTCGGACATTAGATCTCTTGGATGGCCACTTTGGTAACTATTATTTTCCATCTCTTGAATAATTCTAGTGCCTCATTCGGATATTTCCCAAGTAGAGCACCCCAGAGATACAACATCTAATAGTCCTTGTGTTGCATTTAAAACCGTTATAGAAATCTGAACTTTATTGGTAATCGGGATATCCGTATTGAGGGCACTTCCTCAATAATTCTCTAAACCTATCACATGCTTCATATAATGGCTCTGCATCTAAGCACTAAACTAAGCGATTTCCCTTTCAAGCTACTGACATCTTTCTTAGGGGAAAATATTTATAGAAACCATGGACTTAGTTCGTTGAATCAATGCGGGTGGTGATAAAGAGCATAGCCATCCCTTAGCCTTATCACGTAAAAAGAGAATGCAAAAAAGGCGGCATCAAATGATATCCTCGGAGAAACACCATTCATTTTAATAGTATCGCTCCTTCTCCTCCTTGTGTTCCCTCTAGTTCCCTCTTTCTCCCCTCAGAAGCCATATATATCATGTTTTGAAGTTTAGAAAATCTGAAATTTGAAGATTAAGAATCCCCTAAACTTGAAGGAGAACTTGTGAAAGTTGAGAAATTGGAAGAATTTAGTGATGGGTTTCTTGAAAGGATGAAAAATTTGTGTTTAGGTTTGGAGATTTGAAGATGAATTTGGAGGAATTTGAAGACGGGTTTGGGTAGTTGACGGAGAATTTTTGAATTGTAGAGTTTGGAGGAGAGAAAGTGAGATAAGATTTGAGTGTTTGAAGTTAAAAATGGGTAGAAATCCCGTCTGGACACGTCACTACGGTGTGTACATGTCGACGGGCCGGGCGTGCGGCCTTTGAATATGGCCCATGTTTTGTTATTGTCATTCTTTGATTCACGGCCGTGTGAATGGTCTCGTTGATTAAGTTTCACGGCGGCCGTGTGGCAATTTCTGTTTGTCGTGTGGCCGATTTCGAATTTTTAAACCCGAGTTTGCGGTGATGCCTCTACACAACAACTCACAAAAATGAACAAAACTAAAAAATAAGTTAATCTAGAGTTAAAAAATTGAATTAAAATCAAATTAAGCGAAGGCTATCAAAACAAAATTACAAATAAACGAAAATAAGAAATAATTTGGGTTGTCTCCATAAAGCGCTAAGTTTTATGTCTTCACCGCACTTGATTTCTAGCATCACTATCGTTGAAATGTGTTTGAAATCTTTGAGCCCTCATAATTCGTACCATCCATCAAATTATTGGTGTTTGTTCTCTTGGATTAATTTCATTATCGCTTGGGAATTTGCCCTTTTGATGTTTGCCTCCTCTCCACCCTTACCAAAGGGATTCGAACCTCACGTTGTGGGTTCTCTTGGATTAATTTCATTATCGCTTGGGAATTTGCCCTTTTGATGTTTGCCTCCTCTCCACCCCTGTTACGAGGGTTGAGATTGAACCTCCACGTTGTGGGTGTCGGCGGCAGACAACACTTCACTCAAGTCCTTTCTGGTTGAGCGCCTCAACACTTCACTCAAGTCCTTTACGGTTGAGCTATGCCCGGGGGCGTTACGATTCCAATCAATACTGTTTCAATGTCTGATGGACTCAAGAGGAAGCTGCGAATTTTCATTTTGCAAGTCAATTATCAAATGCTGGGAACAATCTTTTGAGCGACACAAATATTTTGCATGATTCATTTGACACTTTCTATTTAATGAACCTGTTTGTGGGCAGAACGGAAATCGAGGCCAGTGTTTGCACAATTGCACTCTACTCCACCATCAAGTTGAATGTTACTTGCTGAAAGCATTTTAATTAGATAAACGATTGGCTGTGAGAATAAGTCTAGACATCATAATGTAATTGATTGAACTAATGAATTTAATAAATTTTCACCACACAAATATAATTTCAATTATCCAACAGATAAAAATCAATGCAATGGTTAATAATGAAAACGAATTCAATTTAAGCCAATATTCAACGGAACAGTGACACTGGAGTCTCCAGTTTAATTCACTTATAAACTCCAATGTTAATTTTCTTCAAAATCACCAACTTTATACTCATCACAACAAATTCTTGCATAGTCGGCCAACACCACTAGAATTCTTACAAAGTTGGGCTTCTCCAAATTCATATACATACAATGTATTCACACATTAATATTCCCATTCATTCATATGGGGTCGAAAATTTACGTTACAATTATAGTATAGCTCTCCTAGATTCACAAAACCTTGCCAAAAATACCTTGTGTATCGGATGTTACGGACCAATTATATCACACCGCAACAGTTATCATCTCCGGGCGGCAATACAGCAAAAGCAGCAGTTCTTCCAGGTTGGCTACTTGCTAAAATGTTTCTCAGGCAAAATTCAATTGCTCAGTCAGTGTAAGGCTGAGAATCCATGCAAAGATGAACTAGTTTCCTTTGGTACTGTCCGAAATATTCACCAACTGCAACGACATCTTCATTTACAGGATTGAGGCCAGGCAAGTTTACCACCTTATCCTTTAAAGAAGATGCCTCTTCATCAGAATCTAAGCGGGAGAGAAATTCAGAATGGACTTGACGGCAAACAAGTATGAACATGGCTGCAGTGTCCGGCAGCTGTGCCTGCCGAAGTGCTGCCAAAGCCTCCTGCAATGCACCAGCTGCTACATACAAGATCAATGCCCTGCATGGACGAACACATTTTTTTAAGGTTGAAATAAAACAGAGAAATATTTTTGTCCAAAATAAGATACTTCAATAAAAGGAATAATTACAAATACCACCATTGAGGTTTAGCCTAATTACAAAAAAACCCATTTATTATTCAAATTTACGAACACCCCCTTGACATATGATTATTGAGGGATTGTTGAGGAGGATAAATTGTATAACAAATACAATTTGTAATGTTTCAAGGGGCTATTTGAAATTTTAAAAGATAAATCTATCTTTTTGTAATTAGACTAAACCTTACGGGTAATTTTTGTAATTATCCCTTAACAAATAGAGAAATATTTGTCCAAAATAAAATATTCTTGGAAGAGTCATGATACCTCCAGATATTATGTTCAGCATGAAGAACATGTTCTGCCCATCTTTGCAACACCCTGTAAATAATTCACAAAAAATCAAGGTCCTAATAAATTGGTCCCAAAAAAAATAGCACACAGATGAATATTTGAACACACAAACCGAAATCTGGAGTCACCAACTATAACCTAACATCATTTTCACCATTATTCATAAATTTGAAAATGAACTTTTTGCCACAGTAATGGATATGTAACTGAAGAAATCGCATAATAGGATTAACAACATATGAAGAGCTAATTTGGCACTTGCTCACACAAACTTCTAATTTGGCTAGAGACATCCTTGCATGAAAGGGGGAACGGAAAATGCTTATAGCATTCAGCATGTTAGTATTTAAATCGTATAGTTTAGAGGCTTCTAATGTAAAATTGTGAACATTCCGAAAATGAAATGCTGCCCATGCCCGAAAGAAGTGGAAGAGTACTTAATACCGTATCGTGCGGCAAGAAAAAAGTTACAGAAGGCAGTCAAATATAAAATGACTGTATAAATATTTAAGCATGAATCAGTCATATAGTAATGCTAATGATCTTCTGAATTGAGTAAATATGACACAAACCAGCAAGGACTTTCAATCTGGGGAGATAAGTTAGAAGAAAACCTTGCATAGTCAGATCCTTTTAAATGTGTTGCAGCTAATGTTGCAGCATCAGTCCAGCATCCAGCATCCTGCAACTGCAAAATTGTTGACTACACGTAAGCAAGCATATCTACATGCGTCTAGTGTATAAAATTTGCTCTGATCTGGGCCTGTCTAGTAAACATGTGTAATCAATGCTACTATCATGTATCAAGTCAAGAATGTGCCGCATGTCACCCACCTAAGTTCAACAGACCCCTCATGGGAAGAACTGTTTAAGACGATTTTCTCACATTCCGAGAGGAATGATATATACCCTGCATGTGCTAGTGTTACATCTATATGCACATACAACCCCCTTCATTTAGAAACACATCCTCATTCTTCATGCATCATAAAAGAACGAGTACTACTGTAAACTACTGATCCGAACATACATTTAAGGGATAATTACAGAGGACCCCATGAGGTTTGGGCTAATTACAAAAAGAACCCAGAGATATTTCAAAATTACAAAAAGCCCCCTCAGGTTTTATTTTGTCTTAAATTTAATAGGGTAATAGTAATATTTCTAGAAATATCAGGGGAGTTTTTGCAATGTTTTTTGCTTATGAAGAGGGAAAATGTAAGACGGAGTCAAACCTCAAGAGTTTTATTGCAATTTTCAAAGTCTCTGGGTTCTATTCTAATTAGCCCGAACTTCAGGGGTGCTTTTGTAATTATCCCTACTTTTAAGTTTTCACTCCATCTAGGAGGAAAAGTGTCACTGCAGTTGGCAAAGGCTTCCTCATTCACTATAATTTTCTTTATTTTTTGACAAAGAAAAAATAAATAAGAAAGAAACACAACGACCTCCTTAAAATGGCTGGAGGTGTTATAGTTGAAAACCCCACAGAAGCAGAAATTATCAAATGGTATATCTGAAAAATGAAACAGAAAATGCCCCATTTCTAAGTACAGGCTCTTGTGAGTTTGATATAGATTCATCACAGCGGTTTCATTATACAGGTGTAATGTAATAGAGATATGTAAGATAATGTTCTACCTGAGAACAAGCTTCCTGATACCTCCCTACTGCACAAAGCAGGTGCGTGCCAGACATTGACCTATCATTTCTGACCATATTGGCTGCAACTACCTATGGACGAATAGAAGATGAATATAAATATTATGATTCATTGGGAAAGTAGCAATCAGAAGAAACAAGTACCTTCACAGCCAGTTCAAGTAGAGAAGAAGACACAGCAGAGGCAAGCGCAACAGCGCGCAAAGCATTTGCATAGAAATAAGAGCTTTCTGGAGAAGTTGAGAGCAGCAAACTAACAGCAGCTTCCAAGTTTCCAACTGACACAAGTCTGACCACGAAGGAAATATAGTACAATGAGGCTCAAACATCATTTCATTACCTCAAGATTCTATATAATTCAGCTAACAATCTATTTATGCTGAAACAACTATCTTCCATAAGATTTTAGCTTCTAGATAGATATGCATCAAATCCAATCTTATGTATTTGTAACTTCAAAATTGATTCCTATGATAGGCAGCGAGAGAATGTACGAGTTTTTGAGGTAGAAAAGTGATGGAAACTTATGAGACTTTTAAGTTGAAACATCGACAGAGAATAAAAAGCTTTAGCTCCAGATAGATCGATACAGAAGAGGAACACTGGGTCTTGATAAACTGTGACTGGCAATAACCTTTTGGGATTGAGCTACTTCAGTTGGTTTTGTCTTGGAACAAATGAGCGTTGATAAAAGTATTTTGGAGAGAGAATAAAGAGGCAAAACACAAACTCTCACTGACTGCATATAGATAATCTCAGTATCCAGCGAATAAATAAAAGACTAGAAAAAGAAAAACATACTGCTTCCCCACACACAAAGCCAGAGGTGTCAACTGAATGTTCTCATGCAAAAGGACTACATTTTACTCCTAATTACGTCATTTCATTATTTTAGTCACATTTTGAACCTCATGTAAAGGAACATTTAGAAGATAGCGAAAACTGAGGGAGCAGTATCAGTAAACCTCTCAAATAAAGGAGCATTCTATAGTGGAAAAGTGGAATGCCATCCAAGCATCTAAAATTTCATGTTTTATTCTTTTGAAAAAAAAAAAGGAAAAAAAAGCAACATAACATCCGGAAATTTCTCTCTAAATCCTGAAATCCATAAAATTTCGATTCAAATGCCCATCTACATTATTTGAACTAGGGTGAATGACAAGAACATCGAGCATGCTTCGCCAGTTTTCTGACTCTAATTTGAGTTCCTCCTAATCCCAACAAGCAAATCGAAGAAATTGCTAACATAGTAATTAAGATGCAAATGAGGAATCATTGTCACTTTAAACCCTAAGGTGTAAGCTTTTAATTTCTCTTAATAGAAAAGGCACATTTATCAAAAAGATAACACCATACACAATCATGCAGTTGAAGTAAAAGTCCGTACTATTGTTGATTGAGTAGGTTGCAACATATCGTTTGGCTACATCACTCCAGGAGTCTAAGGGACATCACATATGATTTACTAGCAAGTGAAATAACAGCATTAACTAAACCATACTGAAAGTGCAGAGCAATTAACATACAATAATTATTTTAAATGTCCCACTTTCATTATCTTTCATTTTTAGTTAACCCAAGAAGACCAGATTATGTCCCATTGCCTACTGCAAAATATGTGTTGTATCCCATCTCCAAGAACTTTATATTTTTCCTTCTGCAAAAGGTGCATGTCGCTAGACAGGGGGTTTGTGCATAATCAAATAAAAATTTGATGCATATGATTCCAACCCAGAGTCATACAAAAACAATGTTTTGCGGTTAAAACATTGATGCAGAAGTTTCCTCCTTCAAGGTAATATAGACTCTTCGGAGCTTGAGATACAGAATATGTGGAGATGGAAAATGCAAGAGGAACTTACTTTCTTGGTTTTGTCACCAACAAGAGAAATGACAATGATAAGCAAAATAAGATGATATTTTTATAATACTGCCCATTCTATTATTCAATGTCAATTTGAAATATTTTGTAAGTATTTTCATTTTCGCTTTCTTTTGTTTCAGTGGCTTTAGCACCTAAGCACTTGGTATCCTAATCAGTAGCACCCTATTTCTGCACAGTATAATGACAAAATCAGATTGTTCATGATGATTTAACTTCATGATTTAACTTCACAATTACACACAAATAAACTTAGTTACAAATATTTCGCCACTAATAAAAACTATTCACATTTCTCATAAAGAATATTGAAACCAGGAAGATGAGAGAAATCAGACATAATTATTAAAGATAATTACAAATATTACACCTGATAAACCTAATTACAAAAAACTCCAATTATCTTTCAAAATCACAAATACTCCCTTAAGGTATTACAAACACCAAGGTTTGTGATAGAGGCAATGCCTCAATAAAACATGTCCATCCTAGCAGCAATGAGCATGATTCCATTGACAATTTGAAATGTTGCACATATGACGCGAAAATTTTAGAGGAAAGACTTACTCATGCACACGGTTCTGAATTGCCTCTTCACCCTCCAATTTCTCATGCCAATGGATACGTTCATTAGCACGCTCCCACAGTTCTTGTTGTTCAAAAGCCATCAATTTAAGTTGACCGTTAACCTGTACGGAGAAAGGCCATCATAAAGAATTCTCAACTGCATCAAATCATCTAATAGATTGGCACATCACAAGTTTCTCACCATAGAAAGCAAATTACTTCATAGCTATTTCAGACAAGGTCTATTAAATGAAAATGAAAAATTTAATCACTCAATTTTGACTAACCATTTTCCCTGATCCAGGCACTGATTTTCCTTTTGAAGATATCCTGCTCAACATAGAAGCCTCATCGATGTCAGGGTTTTGAGCTATATGTGGGCCTTTTTGTGGCGATCTGTTAACCAATTTATTCATCAAGTGATTGAGAGCGTGGGGTAATTGAAGCCAGAAAAGCGCTTCCATGGAATCACCAAAGATGGCAGCTGCAAATGCCAAACTCAACGTGGAGCCACTATTAACAACTTTAGCGTATAGTCTCACTCTCTCATCATCAAGTAGGCAGCCTTAAGGATATGGTAAGAAAGAAAAAAATTGTTAATTTCTTAAGGTACAAGTATTCTATATAAGGTGTACGTACACGGGAAAGAAGCACACCTTCTTTACGGTAAGGCTCTAATACTTTAAGAAGCATCTCTGGAACAGCAGAGTCACCAATACTTGGTGAATCAATCATATAACCACGAAGATCTCCAGCTGATGGGGTTCCTGGAATATGTGACTCGTTCATAGTTGAACTGAATGCATGAAACCATGAAGGTTTCACGCCTAACTGTAAAATCATCCGCAATGCCTGTATAAAAATAACCATCCAAATAAGCAGTTTAATGGCAAAGTACTCGTCATCAATTTTAACATCTAATGGTCAAACATTTTTCCAGAGCATTGTCATGATGGTATCAATTGTCGGTATTTTGTAATCCATTTTGTAGAACACAAAAGACACATACATAAGAAAGTTCCCCCTCCCTAGAAAATTTTACGGTACATCTAGTACATTGAATAAGGGGTCTAGTAAAAGAATAACCATGAACGTAAATTACAGAATCATGTTTAAACTAAAGCCAAGTTTCAGAAGATACCAGGGCATGTGGTGTGGGGAGCAATACAGGAGAGGGCAAAGGTACCGGCCGAAATCTCTCTTTTGTAGGTCGTGCTTGGGAACCAAAACCCCCTATTTTCTGGTCAGTTCTGCATGAAGAGAAATTTGGCTTCATTGACTATATCAAGCTGTTCCAAGTTGTGCATTTTTCGACATATTTGTCACAAAAAACATAGGTTTTGAATTTCGAGGTGCAAAATAAAACAATGAAATGTTGAGTAAGAGCATGCTGAGTGCTTTTTGTTTCCATTGGCACAGCAGATGTAATATGTAAACAAACTTCACTTTGTAAAGAAATTAAAGATCCAATCACAGGGAGGACGAAACAAAGCTACTGTGACAAATGCAATAGTAATAATATTATATGCATTGAGCCATTTCCCACCCCAATATATCTAGAAAATATTCCTGGAGGCAAGGTCAATACTTTCTATTGGTACTTGCAAATTTCTGTCGGCCAGAGCTTCACTTTTCATTTTTCATTTTCTTTCTTGACACTTTTCATCTTTATATTAAGGTGAATTTTCCTGATCATAAGATGTGCTTCATTGTAGATCTTTTAGACGAGCACTTTAAAGGCTTTCCTTCAAGGATCACTTCATAATATGAAATTTTTGACTCACAAAAGACGATCAGAATCTATTGACTCAGACCCACAGTATCTGACTTGTTTCGAAATTAATACTCCCTGCCTCCCAAAATAAAGACTCCCCTTTGACCAGGATCAGAGATGTTACTGAGAATTGAAAAAATTAGTAAGTAGTGCGTATTATAGATTATTACCCTCGAAAGGATTAGTGGTGTCACATCATTATTTTATTGAGATGGAATTTTTTTTTTTTTTTTTTTTTTTTTTTTGGGGGAGGGGGTGGGGTGGGTGGGGGATCTATTTAGGAAACAGAGCCTTAATTTGGGACGCCCAAAAAAGTGGGAGATACAAACAAAGTATTATTAGCCTCGAAAGGATTAGTGGTAGAGGGGGATCCATTTAGGAAACAAAGCCTTAATTTGGGACGCCCAAAAAAGTGGGAGATACAAACATATGATAGTGGGAGGAGTAATACTGTCCTAGGACATGATAACCATCTCGTGTTCAAACTTCAAACAACTTACACATTAACATACATAAACATGTAGTTGAAGCAGGTAAAAGCTTAAAATACAAAAAATTATTGCAAATTTAAAGGAAACAATGGACATACACATTAAGTTCAACAAGACGGAAACTACTATCAGCTCCGGCAATGCACAGTACCAGAGGATCATCCTTGTTTGTCCGCAATGGTAACCAGTCAAGTTCAAGTACTAGAGTTCCAGGAAATTGTGGTTGTAAAAGGGAATTAGCCAATGGATCAGGTGAATCCTGCAAATCACAAAATTTATGAAATTGAGAATCAAACAGAGGCGTTTCCTAGATCAGTGCGAAGAAAAAATAAAGATGATCAATACTTTTATATTCATATAGGTATTATTATGAAACTTTCACATATATAATTGGGAGAAAACGTTTTCCTAATCCAGCTCTTCTCAAATTGAGGAATTTGAACAAATTTGAAGTTGGTTCCGTAATGTCTCTATAATACCTTCAAAGATTAAATATCACCTGCTCTAGGTTGTCATCTGTATACCTTAAGATACATGAACAAATTAAGACACACGCAAAGGATTCAACTAGTGACGTGATCTTACAAGATCAAACACAGAAAATGTGTTGTCATGAAATAAAACAGCAATGCGCCCACGGCTACGGTCTCCAGGAACAACTGGTGAGAACTTGATTCTCCTAACACCATCTCTGTGAGTGTTGAATGAGGATGATTGCCCAGTAGTCACATCCCACCAGCGTATGTTCCCTGACCTGTCCCCTATGACCTGAGATATGAATACAGATCTTCACATATGAAAGTTTCCTGTTAAGTTAAAAACTTCAAAACTTAATAATGAATATAATTAGTCCATCATATATGGTACATACAACATGAGGCAAACGATAAGCCATGGCTGTAATCAATCCATCAGAGGAGACAAAGGAAGATGATGGCCACTTCGGTCTGAAATAATGACAAATTCATATAAGATAACACGACTCAGAGCACTTTCCTGATGTTAAGGGAACATGGAAAGCAATTCAGATTTTTAGCATGCACGAAAACTAGCGGAAAATTTAATATAAAACAGTTTAACTTGGTAAATGGAAATGAAAATTAAAATTCTATATAGCTAAAATATGACTCACAGGGATTTGCTATAAAAAGACTGCGATCATAGTACACGAGGAAAAATGACAAAATCACTTTTAAGTCATAGAACCATAAACTAAAAATATTATACAATGAAAAGGCAAATGCAAATCAATGTCTCAATTTTTACGTTAAAAAATAGTCATGAAACTCTAAGACAGCTCAATAACGAAGGCAATAGAAATTCTGCTTTGTGCCATCACTTATAAGCCAACTGGACATACAGCTCCCACCCATCCAGAGTCTCAAAAAGTCTAAGTCTAAATGAGTTTTTATCCTTGTCTAAGGAAATATAAGCCACAAACAAAACTTAAGGTCTGGCAAAATAAACTTAATATCAAGATTAATTAATGTTGTAGGTTAGACAGCCACAAAAGTGGAACAGGGTTAAAAGCAACTAATTCCTACTTGGACTTGGGAGAAGTCGTTTGTACCATGAGACGTGAACACAAGTTCATCAAGATGTGAAATCAATTCTAGATGCATGGTTATTAGCAATAACTAAACAAAAAATTGTGTTCTGGACACGATTAGGGGTGTTCATCGAATCGAATTCCGAATTCTTCGACTTCCTCGAATCGAATTTAATCGAATGAAAATTTTAAACCTCAATTCGAAATTCGATCCTAATTCGATTAATTCGAATCGAATTTAAACAATTGGATTTCTCGATTTCGAATCGAATTCGAGTCAATCCAAAAATCCAAATTTTGCGTCTGATGAATAAAGTTTGGATTCATAACATAATATTTTTGGGCTATACCCAATAAAATTCCAAATTTTATTTTTCAAAATTACAAATTATCGACTAACCGTTTTTCATTGTTTAATTTAACTAAAGATTATCATAAATTCATAACGAACTCCCTTATATAAATTTAATAAATCATTTTGTGCCAATTTTATACCAGTACTAGTTACTTGATAAAAAAACTTTTATACTCAAGTATAAGATATCAAATTGACAATGTGTATGTGTGTAGATAAAGAGATATAGTGTGTGTTATCATATAATTTATTATTTTAATATGATCTGAAGATAAATATATGTAATATAGTATACAAATGTATAATGTATAATGCATATTGTAATAAGAATTTAAAACAAAGGAAAAAAGTCAAAGACTATATTGTATAAATGTATAATGTATGTTGTATAGTGTATGTACACAAGTTTTGTACTTTTCCATACAATGGACATAGCTGGTGGAATATTCTTATAGATTATTTCACCACATGCCCTCCACGTGAGATTGTAAGAGCAAAATAGATTTTACCTAAAATATATTTTTTAGCATAAAAAATGATTATTTGAATATGGTCTAAAGATAAAAATTTGAATTAAAATGTAAAATGTATTTCATATACTATTAATAATAATTATTTCTAACAAAAACTAAAAAACAAGAAGGAAAGAGCATATATTTATAATTTTACATTTTCATTTAAAACATTATTATTTTATTCATTTATATATATTAGAAATGCATGTGTATAATTTTCATATATATAATAAATAATTATGTATAGTGTGAAATATATACATATAAATTTTGAAATACGAATTTGAATTAAAATAAGAATTCGAATTGTAATAAGAATTCGAATTTAGTTGAATTTCACCTCGAATTAGGATTTTCGAATAGAATTCGAAAAAAAAAGCTCAATTCGTTATTCGATTCAAATATTCATATTCGAAATTCGAGTTGATTGAAATTCGATTCAAATTCAAAAATCCTAATTGAAACTAAAATTGAATTGAGGCGAATCGAATTTCGGATCCATTCGAAAAATGAACACCCCTAGACACGATAGCAGTTTGAGTTCCACTTTTTCAGCAATTTGATATATCCAGTGCAAGTGTGAAGCCTCCTTAATAACAAGAGGATCAAAGCTTACCACACAAGAATAACCAATTTACGCAGAACCATAAGATAAAAACAAACTAGATTGACAAAGAGAGCAGGTAGTTTACATTGCCACACAAACAAAATCCCACACATTAAACTTGCTACAAGAACTGCACCTTACGAGAAACCTCCTAAATAACAACAGGACCAATGAGTGCTGAAATGATGGATTAAACGAAAAGCACACCTGAAGTCTCGGATTCTTCGTCCGTGGACCTCGAAAACTCCAAGTGCACCATTCACCAAAGCAAATGAAAAGCTTTCTGAAAATTCATCTTGGGATCCATCTGCTCCTTCTTCTGCAATTCATGAACTACTATCTATAAATATTAAGGAAAGCTAGCAAACATAGGAGTGAGATCTACAGCAAAGTCAATAAATGATATAGTTCAAGCAAAAATTGCTCACTAGCATCTGTTGAAGATGCTTTAGTAGGGGATGAGGTCCCAGCTGGGGATGCAAGACGGTCCTTGGATAAAAATGAAGAGGTCCTCGAAGGTTTATTTTGGGCTGGCCTTGGAACTGTTGGAAGAGTCCATTCAAGAACCGTAAAAGGAAGAGCTAATGACCTCAGCTGCAAGATAAAAAGTTAAATAATTTTACTCTTCCACAGAGAAAAGTTGAAAGAAGTAACTATTTGTTCTAGTATAGATTACATTGTATTTAATTCCTTTCAGCTATGAAAGGTAAACTTTCTTACTTGAAAGGGTGAATATTGGGGACGAGATTAATCAAAAAGAATTCAGAAGTTGGCGACATGTTACTCATAGTTCCATTATAAGGAAATTAGCTCAAACGAAATTCAGTTCTTATTGTGTCTTAAAAGTGAAATAAGAGAATTTCTCAAAAAAAGTGAAATAAGAGAAAATTCAGCAGATGTCTAATCATTTACCAGAAAATCGAGTTCCTTTTTTTCCCTTGGTGTAAGTTTACACCTTTAAATCAGCTTAACGAATGCAAATTGGTTAATGATACCTCTAGATACACTTAAAAAATGTCAAATTTCAAAAAGAACATCCAACAAGGAAGAAAGATGAAACAGTCATCAAACCACAGGCCAAAATGGCAGATAAACAAGAAAAATTAGAAACCAACCATTATTGGTGTCTTTGTCATCGCCCAGACCTCAACAGGTGCATCCCGGAATAAGATCAAAAGATATCTGAAAGAATTTGTAGCCACATGAAGGATGGAGCTCATGAGAAATTGCAAAGAAGTTGTTTAAACAAGTGCATGCTTAAAGATTGCTTACTATTTAAAATATTAAAATATTAAGTCATAATAAAACCGAGTTACTACGCCATTCAACATCCAAAGTGATCATCTTTCTTCATTTATTCAGACCATCTTCTCTCCAGAAGGGGAAGTGATTGTTATTATTCGAAAACATAACAGCTACTTCGGTCATCATAAAAGTCCATATTTCGCAAGGCCATGCATCCACTTTCCTACATTTTCAACAACTCGTAGAAGACAATAATAGTTTATAATTTAAGATCTCTCTAATTTAACAGCTTAAGCTTATAATAATAGTTTATAATTTAAGGCCTCAATTCAAAAAAAAAAAAAAATCATGTGCACATGAGGGGGCGTATTTGAGATATGAAACTCCATTCTAAGGGCTTAAGCTTTTAGATGGAGTGGTCGTTTAATTGATCAAATCAACCAAGACTTATCTGCAAACAATTGCATTAAAGATATCTTGCAAATGCATTAATCTTGGAATAACCTTTTCACACACACCAGAAATTGCATGATATCTAACTGAAATTCAGAAATTCAATCAATCAGAAGATTCAATTGCTGTCCTCATGGAAGTGCAGTTCGATTACTTCCATAGCCCACTAGTATTTAGATATTCTACCAAGTGCACATATCTTAATCAGTCCGGACTCCAGCAACCTTAGCATTCTCTATTTCTTACCTGTAAACAATTACATTAAAAGATATCTTGCAAATGCACTAAACTTGGAATAACCTTTTCCCATACACCTGAAAACTTCCCGGTCACAATTCTGAACTAGAATTGGTAGGTATGAGTATGACCCATACCAGAAGTTGCATGAAATCTAACTGAAATTCAGAAATTCAATCAATCATAAGATTTCATTACTGTCCTCGTGGAAGTGCAGTTCAGCGTACTTTCATAGCCCACTAGTATTTAGACATTCTACCAAGTTCCACATTTTATATAGTCCAGTAACCTTTAACATTTTTCATTCCTTATGTAGTGAGTGAATTACCCTGCCAGTTCATTTGGAGCTCCATGTCCAAGCACTAGCCCCCAGCACCAGCAACCCAACCTAGCACAAATGGCATACAAACAACCATATTCCAGATCAGGCAAGCATTTAGAACAGGCTTTTTATTTGTTTTATTGGCAAAAACAATCGTTTCATTAATGGGGAAGGAAAAGAAAGTCAAACTAATTACAGGCTAGTTGTGGGCTAAAAGCAGGCATACCCTACCCATATTCACAGTTCTGATGGCTTCTCTGCAAAGTGCTACTTCATGTTATCCTCAGGGTCTGCCAAAATACTTATACTATTACTACTCTTCGCTCTCCTCAACAAAATATTTCTCCATCTAAGCTAATAACCAACAACAACAAAGGCCTATCCCCTCTACAAACCACCAGAAGCACAGCTCTCCACCATCCCTAATCTCTATACATCTGCTGTTAGAAGGTTACCCCTCCCAACAGCTCTCTAACTGGAAATCTCATCACTCCACAATATCTTAGTACTCCAATGCCAAATGAGAAAACCTCAACCCTGGAAATCAAACCCAATTCCAACAGGACTCCACCTTCAACCATCCATCACACTCTAGACCATAGATTACTCCCATAGCACTAACCACCCATTGCAGATCAAACATTGCATCTTTCCTCGACCCAAACATCATCAATACATAAGAGGATATTTGTCTTTGTTTATGTTTTTGTTGTTGATTTTTATTTTATTTTATTTCAGTCAACTTTGAAATTCAATATCAAAATATAATGTTCAATCATGGATCAGCAACATTAAGATCTAATAAGTTCTAATTTTTACTTACATTAAGATCTTTGCTTGTTCGCCCCCAAAACCGAGGTAGCTCATATTATATATGACGACTGATATATTTGATTTTAATCCTCATGCTTACTTTAGAATACATGGCAAATGTCGAAACGCAAACATGAAAGAACTTCAATGTTAAAATCATTATTAGTTCTGTGGGTGGGGAATGGGTTGGGGAGAAACAGATTTAGCAGTATATACAAATATATAATCACAAGAAGACCAAGTTTTATATCAGTTTGTATGGAAAGCAAACAGAATTATGCAAATAAATACAAAACAAACAAAAAGAACAACCAATGAATCAGCAAACCTTCCAGAAGATGAAGCCCTTAATGCTCTTATTGGTGCTCGCTCTGGCTTTTGCAGTACTCGAAATGTTCGATTAAGGCCACTTCTTAAGCAGGTTACAACAAGCCTATTAACAAATCCTCCTGTTTTCTCTGTTACCTGAATATAAAAATAAATATTGTATAAGAAGTTGCAGTTTACAGATACTGATGGAACACAAGACAACACTTCAAAAATAGAGTAACTAATAAACCAGAGAGAAATATAAGTGTGAAACAGTTGTCAAGATAGCCAAGAAGGTCCAAAAGATGTGGATAAAGGAGCTGTAACTGCTGTCCATTAAATTATGATGCTCCAGACTACTCTGACCTGCGTATAAGAAAACGACACGAGTCGTGAATTTCCTAGCCAGCGTAATCCCCTGACCACACTGCTATGAACAGAAAAACTTGCAGCAACAGCATTGGCAGAGATGTCAACCACATCAATCGTGCCACTTTGTGTTCCTAAAGCAACTAGTGGAACTGCTACAGCAGGGGAATTTCCACCACCTTCATGTATTGCATGAATAATTAGTTAATGCACAAACTAATGTTAAACTTTTAATAACATTTAATTTGAAGATTAGACGACCTTCCAAAGGGGGATAAGAAAAGGATACAACGGTTACAGGAAACAATGGAAAATCACTCACGTGCCAAAGTAGCTGTCAATGAAGGGGATGGTACAGCCAGCATAGTCACAGCTGATGAGAGAAGATGAAGCTCTCCAACTAGATTCATCTGCATTATTGGTACAATAAAATAAGAATATATACATGGAAAGGACAGCAGCAGTCTCAGGCCCCCTACTCTTAGTTCAAATAAAAAAAAAAAAAAAGAATTAACATATAAGGGTTCTTTTTCTGGCAGTCAAAGGGAACCTGAAAAGAATTCAGAAACGAAAACATCAACAGGAAACAGTGAAATAGAATCAACTAAATACCAATAGTAAAAATTGAAGGGCGGAAATAACCCCAAATTGTTCTCGACTTCATATAATTCTTTTCCACCCCCATCACATGGTATAACAAAAAAACACAATTTCTAAAGTTCACCCCTCTAGTATAGAACTACAAACATGACTCAACTGAATAAAATAATTACTTCTCCAGCATTGGGTTGACATCATGCAAAAGAACTTTTACTATTCAAATTGACTCCCACCAAAAACAGTCATGCCCCAAATCAAAACTTCTAGAAGCTTGGATGCATCTGATATCCAACATCTACTCAAGTGAAGTTCACAATCTATGATCTCGTGATGATGTTCAAGTCAGCTCATGCGTTAAATATATACTTTGCAGAACTGAAAAAAATGACATGCAAAACATCACATCTCCAGTTGTGATACTGATATCATCAAGTTCAATCACAGGTAGCAACACCAAAACACAAAATGCAATTTATATTCAAAAGGGAAGAAAATGAAATACTGACTATGAAAGATAAGATTCACTAAACCACCAACCTTAAATAACACTTCATCCACAACAATAGTGGGACCAGATTGTCGGTTTTCTCTCCTATTTGTATCATCTAACTGTGTCACTCTATCTTTTGTATGTTCATCATCATGAAAAACATCTGATTTGGATTCAACATCAGTCACTGGAATTTCGCGTACTCCAGCAACCTTCACATTTTCTATATCCTTCTGACCATCCCTAGACCCTTCAGCAGTCAGGAGCCATTTCCACACCTTTCCATCATCAGAAATGGATATTAAATGTGTCTTAGAAATTATAGAAGTTTCATCAAGGACATCAAAAGGATTATCAAAATTATCAAATGAATCTGTCTCAGGACAAAGCTTGCGAATGTCTTGGAGTGTGTAATCCGATTGGGAGATGGCGACTGCAAGAACTCCGGGAGAAGGAACAGTTGTGCCAATTGAGGGCATTAATTCATCCATTGAGCACATAATGTGCACCTGCTCTCCCCTGGGGTAAGATGCAAATAAGTATGCTTTCACGGGTCCAGCTAAAACTGAGTGAACAGAAAGATAATAGAACTATGCAATGAAATGGTACAAAACTTGGTGTATACTCATATGCCTCCTTGTCACATGACATAATGCCGGGCAAACCAACTCTATTAGCAACATCCAGAAAAAACAACATCCAGTGACTAGAGTAGATCTCACAAAAGCTTAATCTCAAAATGATGGGATCGGATCACATCTAAGATACCACAGCATTACTACTATAAAAAATCATGACATTGTTCCTAATTCCTACTACTTGGCATATAACAGAACAGGTTCATAGATTAAAATGGTTAAAAACCCACAATCTTTAACCGTAAATGTCCGTTAGCATGGTATATATTCCACGGAATGGGTTTTGTCTCCTTTCTTGATTCACTCGTCCAGATATCATTCCTGGCACGATAATATACCTTTGAAGAATCTGACTTCCAATAATTGTAAAAGATCAGACGTCCTCGTCTCAACAAGTTATCAAGTTTGCATGGTATTGATATGAATGTTGCCCATTAAACTTTCTGTTGGAACATTTTTTACTGGATAAAGGTTCTAACACGATGAAACAGTTCTATATATTGTTAATCATATATACCAATTTGAAAGAGTTTACAAGCAATATTGCAATCACAAACTATATCTATCAAGCTTCAGCAGTTTAGTTCAAGATAAACGCAACCAAGAAAACAGAACATTCAAAGTCATGTTGACATACAACACTCACTCTTTCCGTTGCCAAGTAGTGAGCTTCCCATCCAAATGAGCACAGTAAAAAACCTCCATATTCACGTCAGGCAACACCTCCAAGAACTTGCCGCACCCCCTAGGCAACCCTGCTGCAAACAACACTGATTCGTACTGCAAGTCAAACAACACCAGCTCTCTCGGAAACCCCACTAATATCACATGCTTCCAGTGTGGTGAGAATGCAAACTTCACCACATAATTGGGGAAAAAAGCAGAGGCTGGCGCCCCATTGTTACTACCACCAGAAGAATCCCGCTCCAGTCTCTGCAATTCCGAGGTGTCCGCGCGAATCTGAAGTTCCTTCAAGACGACATCGTTTTCAGAATCATCACCCATCAATTTCACCGACAGCAGGAATCCCTTAAGCCCCAGGGCACAGAAATGGCGGGAATCGAAGGGGTCGCGGCAGAGACATGAGAAGAATTCCGGGGAAGCGTCGTACTTGAAGAAGCAGCGGCCAGTGGCAGTGTTGTAAATAGAGAGCAACGAGGGTCCTGAAATGGCGGCGAGGGACCAGGAGTCCGATCGAGTCTGGATCCAGCAGAGATCCTGGATACCTAATTTAGATGAATTGGGATAATTGGTGTCGAAGAAGAGAATGGGGGCTTTGGAGCGGAAATCAAGCAGCGAAATGCGCCCATGGCGATCACCAACGGAGAGCATGAGGTGCGGGGAGGAGTTTTCGCTCTCAAGGAGATGGTGGGGGAGGGGGAGGGGAGACCATCGCACGGCGGTGATGAAGGGAGAGGCGGCGGAGGAAGCGGGTGGGGGGAGGGGGAGTGTGGCGACGAGTTGCATGGAGTGGGTGTCGACGATGGCGACGGAGCTGCCAGCGCCGTAGGCGAGGAGGCCGGCAGCGGATAGGTCGGCAGATCCGCCGTTGTTCTTGGACGGCGGCCCCGGCAGCATGCAATCCCATGTGGCGGAGGAGGGCTCGTTGGGCGGCAGCGGCATCGATATAGCTTTCCCCTCTGAGAGCTACTGATCAATGGGTTGTGAAAAAATGGGAAGACTGGCGACGAAGAAGAAGAAAAAGAAGGAAAGTGGACTGGAATGTAAGAGGAAGAGAGATCTGAATTCTAACATGGAAGGCGGGCACGTCGCGAAGATGCAAGAGCCAAGAGGGATATGAAAGTGCAACTAGGACTATTTTACAATACAAAATCATTATACTCCCTCTTTTTTTCATTTTATAATTTATAATTATAATTATAATAATAGGTATGTGTACGCTCTACAAAAGGAAGTCGAGCTAAGAGACATATTTAACTTCTTTTTGAGTTTTTTGATATAATTTGAAATCTTTGACCAACATGGTCTTTCGAGCTTGTTTCACTTTCTTTGTTCCTTCATAGTTAGTTCTCAATCTCGCACACACTTCATTTGCAGATCTAATTCCCCATATCGGATTATACTCGTTAGTTGTAAGAGAACAATGCAAAATATTTAAAATCTTACCGTTTAAGGAGAATAGTTTCTTGTCATTTTCATCAAACTCATTGAAATCCTTAGGAGCTAGTGTTCTACCTTCCATTTTCTTTGTCGGTTTAGCAACTCCTTCAATGACCGCATTCCAAATATCGAATCCACACCTTTATAGAAAGAACTCCATTCTATCATACCAAAAAAATAGTTGTTAGAATCGAAGAGATGAGGCTTATTGGATGAAGCACCGGGTGGAAGATAGCTCTCATTCGTAGCTATTCATCTTTAAACTCAACGAGTTGACAAGAGTTTGGCTTTGATACCATTAGTTAGTCCCAGTGGTCACGAAAATCTAGAGGGGGTGAATAAATTTTCTTCAAATCTCAGATTTTACCCTCTTTTTTGAAATCACAACACTATGAAAATATAAGTGCGGAAAATTAAAAATAACACACAATATTTTATAGTGGTTCGGTTCACCAAGAGCCTACGTCCATTACCACCTGATCTCTCGAGTGGATTTTCTAACAACTAGTTTTATTGATGAAAACCTTGTTACAACTTTGAAAAGCACCAAACTCTTTTAACAATAACTTTTAAGAGTACCAAACTCTTCCAACAACAATGAAGAGCACTAAACTCTTCAACACTTAATCTAATCCACCAAGTGTGTTCTTACCAAAAGAACACTTAAAAAGTATATCTTGTTTTGGATGACTTTTGATCAATCAAGATTATACCTTAAATGAATTTGTACAACTTTGAAAATACTTGTATAATAAAGAAAGAAAGCCTAATAAGCATGATATGAAAGGGCAAGACTTAGGTTATTACAATAAGAGTATGAAAATAAGTGCTTATGAATATTTGCTGAAATTTTCTTATTGTGTTATAGAATTATGTTATTTTGATCCTTCAATATTCTTCATCTATTTATAGAGGAACTTCAAGATTTGAATTCCAACATAGACTCATTTCATATGAATTTTTTTTTGCAAAAAAAAAGATTAAAAGATCCACAAAATAATGGCCAAAAGTAATAACGTTATGATAAAGTGAAAAGTTTGTCTGCTGCAATGTTCAAAACTGTAGGAAAATTTATGTAATAGATTTTGATGATACCAAGTAAAACTTAGATTGGGAAGTTGGCACCCCAACTCTATTGTAAATTAACTTGTAATAGATAGGGTTCTATAAGCTGAGTAGAAGCAGCCAAGTTGAAGAATACATGACTCGACTGAAGATCGAAGAGAAGAATTAGCTGTGTGGCAGCTGAGTGAAGTGAAGGCAAGTCGTCGATCAAGTGAGAGGCAATTTGTCTCGGTCGTGACAGCTGAGTCACTCCAAGATAAGTGGAGTTGAATGTCAAAGGGTTATGCATGAGAAAGGATCAAAGAAAGCTGAAGAGATCCATTGTCAAGCAAAGTCAATTGTTTGCTGAAAATAGGCATGTGTCAGACTACCTACTTTAAAGTTGTTTTGTTGAAAGAGTGCAAAAAGCAAGGAGCCAATGAGATGTACCGAAAACTGCGAGTTTAAAGAAAAGGCTACAGAGCATTAAATTCAAGGATCAGTCTACATTAAAGCTGCAAGACAAGACAAGCCAACAACCTCAAAGTGTGTTTGAAAAATACATCTATCTCTTCAACGAATATATTTTTCAAACAAGCACTATAAAAGGCTGAGGATTCATTTGAGATAAAGTTACCCAGAACAATGAATGCAAGCAAAGCAATAGACACTAACCTGCAAAGCAAGAGCAAATATCTCTCAAGCATTTTATTGAAATCCTCAAGCCTAAACTCGAAGAAAATCAATCCAACACACTCAGTGAAGGAAATACAACTTCAAACCTATTGAAGAGGAAACACTTATTTAAAAGAACAAAGGATCTACACTCTAAGGTTGAAGGAGGTGTACTGAGGTTCCAATTCAAACCAGAGGCTTTAGACTCGTTGGAGGGCTATGTGAACAAATCCAAGAGTTTGAAGGAGCTGAAGTAGCAAGACAGCTGTTTTGTGAAAAAGCTAGAGTCCCTGAAGCTGAGCTAGCTGTGTGATCAAGGCCAAGCTTGGACTGTCACCATTTTGTTACAAAGTCACAGTTACATTAGTGGATTCCTCTAGGGGTTCGAGAAGAGTGGACTAGAGGAATTATCCCATCCTCGAACTACTATAAAATTGCTCGTGTCATTTACATTCAACACACTTTTACTTTTGCATACTTATATTGTTGTTTGTTTAAATTTTCTAAGTCAACTTATAATAACTATACTTAAAACAAGTGTTGAAAAACATATTTCAAACAAGGGTGAAAGTCTTCCGCTTTAAAAACCAAGTCTACTGAAGATCCAAAGGAGATCAAAGGCACATGATTCATAAGGAAAAATGGACTAGAAATCAAAGATGTAGGCATGTAGCCTATGTTGAAGGGCTAAATTTCAATCTGCTGAGCATCAACCAACTCTGTGATAAGGGTTATAACGTAGGATTCAACATGGGAGTTTTCCAGATCAATGGTGTTGAATCCAATGAAGTTTTGCTATCAGGTTTAATACAAAAAAAACATGTATGTAGTATATTGGACAATTGCTACACCAAGAACATGTTTGTTAGCCAAGAGTACAGCCGAATCAAGTTGACTATGGCATAAAAAGCTGAGTCACATGAATTTCAAGATAATCAACAAGCTTGCAAGGAGTCATCTTGTGGAATGATTGCCAAACTCAGTATACAAGAACAAAGCATTTGTTATACATGCCAGATGGGAAAGCAAATCAAGTGTCCATTCAAGGACAAGCCAAACCCTTCTTTAACCAGGATACTGCACTTATTGCATATGGATTTATTTAGTCCTATTAAACCAGCCAACATTAGTGGAAAGAAATACACCTTAGTGGTGGTAGATGATTATTCCAAATACACATGGACCATTTTTATATGTAAAAAGCAGGAAACTTCGCAGAAGCTTCCTCAGCTGATGAGAAGAGTTCAAAATGAGAAGAGTCAAACCATTATCAAGATAAGGTCTGATAGAGGATCTGAGTTTGTTAACGGGATTATAACTCAGTATTGCATAGAAAAAGGTATTGCTCATGAGTTGTTAGCTGCAAGAACTCCACAGCAGAATGGAGTAGCTGAAAGAAGGAATAGAACTCTCAAGGAAGCTGTAATGACCATGTTAGCTGAAGCTGGATTGCGTAAGAGATATTGGGCTGAAGCCATTAATATTGCTTGATACACTCAGGATAGGTGTATGGTCAATAGGCTGCTGTCCAAAACCCCTTATGAAATTTGGACAGGGAGGAAGCCAAATGTTGTATATTTTCATATCTTTAGATTTAAGTGCTTCATTCACAACAATGACAAGGACAACTTGAAAGCTTTTGATGCTAAAGCTGATGAAGGTATCGTTTTGGGATACTCAGCTGAGAGTAAAGCTTTCAGAGTGCTGAACAAGAGGACTATGGTCACAGAAGAGTCTATCCATGTGGTTTTTGATGAACCTAATGTTAATGGAGAATACATTGATGGGATAGCTGACAAGATGAATCAGCCAACTGTTCAGAAGAGTCCCTATGTTGAGGCAGATATCAGAAGACTCAACCCAGATGAAGATGAGATAGCTGAATCTCAAAGACAGCTAGAAGATTTGCAGCTGAATGATGAGGAAGTTGTTCTAGACAACTTAGCTGCAAGAAGACTGAATCCAGCAAACTTACTCCAACCAGATGTGAGATGGCCGAGAGACCATCCTCCAGAGCTTATCATTGGAGATGTTAGAGAAGAAGTGAGAACTAGATCCAGAACTCAACATGAAGCCATGTTCACTCGTTTCATTTCCCAGATTGAGCCAAAAGATGTGTCACAAGCATTTGATGACACACATTGGGTTCTAGCTCTGTAGGAGGAGCTGGATTGAGAGAAATAAGGTTTGGGAATTAGTTCAAAGGCCTACCCACCAAAATGTAATTGGTACGAAGTGGGTATTCAGAAACAAGATGAATGAAGAGGGATCTGTAGTGAGAAACAAAGCAAGATTGGTAGCCAAAGGGTATTGCCAAAAAGAAGGCATACATTTTGATGAAACATTTGCATCTGTTGCTAGATTGGAAGCAATAAGGATGTTTTTTGCTTATGCAAAACACAAAAACTTTATTGTCTATCAAATGGACGTGAATAATGCATTTTGAATGGAATTTTAGAGGAAGAAGTCTATGTGGAGCAACTTCCAGGTTTTGAGCAGAAAACTATTGGAGATAAAGTCTACAAGCTTAAGAAGAAGACATTATATGGTTTGAAAGAAGCACCAAGAGCCTGGTATGACACATTGTCTCAGTTTCTTATTGACAATGGATTTACCAAAGGCAAGGTTGATAGGACACTCTTTAGAATTCAAGATGGAGAGAGTATACTGCTTGTTCAAATATATGTGGATGACATCATATTTGGATCTACAAACAAAGAGCTGTATGACAAATTCTCAAATCTCATGCAAGGGAAATTTGAGATGAGCATGATGGGAGAGCTGACTTTCTTCCTAGGTCTTCAAGTCAAGCAAATGAAAGATGGAACCTTCATAAGTCAAACCAAATATACCAGATATTTAATGAAGAAATTTGGTATGGAAGAGAAGTCATCAGTGAAGATTCCCATGAATACTGCAACCAAAATGGACATGGATGCAGAAGGCAAAGCTGTTGATCAAATAAGATATAGAGCTTTCATTGGATCTTTGCTCTATTTGACAGCAAGTAGGCCAAACATCACCTTTGTTGTAGGTGTATGTGCTAGATTTCAATCTGCTCCAAAGGAAGTCACATGACTGCAGCCAAGAGAATCTTAAGGTATTTGAAGGGATTCTAGGAAGTTGGCTTATTGTAGGTCCCAAGGGGTGTGAGTGTAAGGTTTAGAAGGGGGGTTGAATAAACCTTACCAACTTTTCGATTTAGTCCTTTTAAAACGTTCAGAGTTAATACTTCACAACTGAGTCCTAGATGGACAACTAAGTTAGTTAATCAGCAGAGTTAGCCACTCAGCATGAGACTCGGATCGATTGTTGTTGATAGAATAACTCGATTGTTTTGATTTCGAACTTAACTTGATTGTGATATGTTTTATTGGAAGACTTAACACCCTTGAATTTGGTTTAAGATTGTTTTAATACTTGGTTTTAACACCTTTTTGATTATCAATTGGACAACAAATTTATCGGCAAATATTGAAATAATGTGCGAAATTAAAGTCTTTGAAATGTAAATGACACAATAAATTTTTATAGAGGTTCGAAGATGGGGTAATTCTTCTAATCATCTCTTCTCCAACTCCTGGAGGAATCCACTAAGTATTGATCAGTATACAAAGTGGTAATCAGTCCAGATGCAAGTCTTGATCACACAGCTGACTTGATCCTTTGGGACTCGATCCGGAGATGCCTTGGTCACACGGTGGCTTCTCGTATGACTCGGCTTCTTCACAGGCATTTTGCCTTGATACTACTGACTCACTTGCTCAAGCTTCTTGGATTTGATCACGAAGCCCTCCAAAAAAATCTTGAGACTGGTTCAACCTTGAACCTTTCTACAATCCTCCTTGGAATGTAGACCCCTTGATTCTTAAAATGTTTCCTCTTCAACCGATTGAAGTCGTCTTTCCTTCACAGGTAAGTGTTGGATTGATTTCCTTCGTAGTGTAGGCTTGAGGATTGAACTTGAATGATTTGAGAATAGTTCAGGTTCTGAGATATTGCTTTTCTTGCTCGTATTTGTTTTCGATTGTCAAGGTCGCCTTTTCTCAAAGTGATTCCTCAGCCTTTTATAGTGTTCTTTTGAAAATTTGTCCGTTGAAGAGATAGGTTAATTTTCAAAAGACACTTGTGGTCGTTGGCTTGTCTTGTTGCAGTTCTTGGAATTGACATTTCCTCGTATGAATGATTCTTGACTTTTCGAGTTCGACACAGTGCAAAGTGCTTCCCATTGGTTTATTCCTTTTGCACGCTTAAGGACCGAGCACTTTAAGAAAGGCGATGGAAGTATTACTTGTTTAAGTAATTCTCTTGGCAAATGACAGATCTCTTTCGATTGTCTCGACTTGATTGTATTTACTTAACTTCCCAGGTGACTTGAGTCGACTTCCAATCATTGGATGACTCATACATCACTTCATCTTGAGACTTGGCTATCTTGAGTTGACTTGATCGACACTTCACTCAGTGCATCTCATTTGCACCTTGATCGAGTTCTGTCTTCTCTTCTTGCCACACTCAGCTGTCTCACAGCAGAGTCTTCAGTTGTCTTCTTGCATGTTCAGACATAGCTGACTTAACTCAGCTCGACCAGCCCTATCTATTACAATGCAATTTACAACAAAAATGGGGTGCCAACTTTCTATTCTAAGTTTTACATGGCATTCATCAAAATCTAAAAAATAATTTCCCAACAATTTCCCCTTTTTTGATGATGCCAAAACTTAAAACATTCAAACAATAATTAAACAGCAAAGATACGTACAGACAATGTTGAATCACAGAATGTATGCGTAGAATCAATCTTTTATTGATCATAACATTTTTGTTCTTTACACAGCTGTTTACAGAGTGTATCAAAGCTTAAACAGAACTCAATGTAGCCATGCTATTCTATATCTACGCAAGTATAGAAATTATACAAGTTTATTCGATGTACAGAAGACTTACATAAAGATGTATTTACATAGTAAAATACATGAAGGGGTGGACAGCAACACTTCATCTCCTTCGCTGCCTCCTTCTTTCCTCTTCTTCAGCTCTGTCTTCTTCTGATCTATTCCTCTTCTTCTCTTCTTCATCTCCGCTTTCTTTTTCTCACATGCTTTCTGGAGCTTCATCTCTTATTTTTCTTTCTTGCCTTTCTTCCCACAACCGAGTTTGTCTTCTATTTTCTTCCTCGATCCTCTTCACATACTCAGCATTGTTCTTGGCTACTTGCAGGTTGGCTACTTCGTTGAATCCAGCCCAATAGATCCCTCCTTTCTTGCCTGGATCTATATATTCAATGTTTTTGGGCGGATGTCTAGGTGCGAAACCTCTTCCTCCACGCTGCTTCTTCCTCTGCCTCAGGGCGTGTATTTATCTTGGGGCCTTCTTTTTCCCGGTGAGTGACTAGCAGAGTGACCAGCAGAGTGATCGCCGATGAGTCTGTGCTGTCGCCTTCTTCACATAGCTTGAGGCCTTTTTCCTAATACAAATCCCAGGCTTGAGCCATGGACATGTTTGCAAAGTAACCCTTGGATGCGAGTGTCTTGAATTCATCAACAGATCTTGGCTCGGTTCCGACGTCTGAAATGGCATAGGTGTCTCTGTCTATTGGAATGCCTCCATGTTGTTTTAGTATATCCATAACTTGGGCATCCATATTTCCTTCCACCTTCTTCATCCCGACTTCAACTATCTTTCTCTTTTCGGCCATGGGTGCTGCAGGATGTTGGAGCGGCAGAGAGTCACGGGAAGTTTCTTTGATGATATCAATTTGTGACAAGACCTTTCCGATGATATCATTTTGTGACAAGACTTTGTTGGGGGTTTTAGCAATCATCAAGGTCATATATTTCGAACCTTTTGAACCTTCCCCTCAACAGATTTTCCCTTCTTTCTTTTTTAGTTCTTAGTTCCTCAAGGCGTCCTTCTTTCTCAGCCGAGATCCTTTCTTTAGGTATTCTCCGATATCGGCTATGACAAGACCTTTGATGATATGATATGATGATATCACCGTGACAAGACCTTGTTGGGGGTTTTAGCAATCATCAAGGTCATATCTTTCGAACCTTTCGAACCTTCCCCTCAATTGATTTTCCTTCTTTTCTCTTTTAGGTATTCCTCTTTGTGTCCCTTTTTGGCATCATCAAAGGAGAGAGGAATTCCCCTTCCCCCTTTTTGGCATCATCAAAGGAGCTAGCAATCTAGCAATCATGAAGTCTAAGCGGTGATAGCCGAGTTATGCTTCAATGGCTGCGGAGTATCGCACGGAATTCGGAGTGGGTGGCGTTGGATTGTTTGTTACCAGCTTCATTTCAGCCATGAGGAGGCTGAATTTCCTCTCCATGTTCTCTCTCTGTGCAGAGCTCTTTCTTATTAAATTCACGCAGCGGTGCATCTCTCGTGTTGTGAGATTAATGCATTCGATCGATGTTCTCTTGCATTATTGCCTTCATATCGCATTCTCACCCGTCGGACTAGCAATTTATTGAACAATGTCCCGAAATATCGAGCTTGTTCTACACGCATTGTTTTTGTTGTTGCCACCATTCCGGATCCTCGACAATTATTCCTCGCAGATCGGCAGTAAGATTTGCGTCTCGTTATCCGGCCTCATGTCCGGTGAGGCCTGGTGCCTCTCCATCTTCTCTAACTCGCAAATATGGCCTTGAAAACTTCTCGAACCTCGGTTTGTCCACTGTCTCGGTGGCGGCCAGCGTCAAAGTCAAAGTCTAATGGGACGATGGTGTCTGTTGGAACAACGGGATCAGGTTTATGGAAACGTTCTTGATCTCGAGATGATTCTTCAGGAAGGTCAGGTACTTCCAGAGAGAAGGGAAACGATTCTTCAAACGGATCATCATGGGCAACGGGAATCTGCTCAATGACAACTTGTGCTCGTGAAGTTCCTGGTGGAGTCGATCCTACTGCAGCTTGGGGAGCCTGCGCAGTTGACTCTGTTTCAGCTGTGGTCTGTTGTGGAGTTGACACAACTTGCTGAGCCTCATCTTGCCTTAATTCGTCGGCCTCTCGGTGATTTTTCCATATGAGTTGACTGGTCCTCGGCCATATCAGAAGCGTCATCGGACGATGATGAGATTTGCATGGGTGGCTCATCATCAAAATTAAAGGTTTGGCGAGTAGCCTTAAGGTCAGACTTACTCATGCTTGGGAGAACATCCTCAGCTGAGTCTTTTGGATGGGCAATATGGGATGACTCTGCTTTGTCTTCACCTTCAGATCCTAAAAATGTTACATCAGGATTTTCTTGGGAATCGTGAAGAGCACTTATCTCCTTTTCAGATGGATCAATGATAGCAGGAGGGATGTTTTGTGCTTCCGTCTCTTTACCCTGGGAAGTCTGAAACTCCCGTCGACCTTCATTACCTCCTGCGATCTCAAGCTGCGGGGGCTGGGACGATCCCTTCGACGGTGTCACTATCTTGGGTCTTCGAGGTGGCATCCTTGGAGTCTCAACTCCATGGATTGCACTTTCATTGCCCAGTGTTAACTCCCGGGCGATTCCTTCACGTGCCTCGATCGCATCGCGGCGTCATTTTACTGCGATGCGGTTGGCACTTGGTGAGACGATCTTAAGTCTGCGAGCCTCGTCGATGACAACTTGTTGTGTATCCGTTTGTTGTTCTTTCTCCACTTCGCCTTCAAGATTCATTGTGGAGTCCTAGCCTGCTGGATGATGGAGGAGTTTCCCCCCATCGGTGGCACACCGGTGAGTGACTTGGATTTGGGTCACTCGTCTCAGACTCCGGCTTTTCCCTTTGAGTATTCAACCGTTGGGGCGGGTGGTGAGATACCTTCATTAGGGGTAGGCTCGATGGGGTCCCCACAATCCTAGTTTCATCGCCAGTTCCTTAACACCTTCTTTCTCGAGTGAGCGGGGGAAGTGGTGGCAAAGAACAAAGCTGGGCAATATCCGCACCACTCCCATCGGATCAATCTCGGTGCGATGTGGAAGACTCCCTGGTCCTTCCAATAACCGTTGCTCATGTAGGATCTAGATTCTCGCATGGCTTGCGTGCATCTCAATTCTTCAGTAGTAAAAGAGGTCCGATCCTCATCACTCCCGAGAGAGAATGTCAAGATGAGGATGTGTATGATCGATGGTTCGGTAAAGGGGCAGAATCTTGGCTTTTTCACAAGCTTGACTTCCTCTCGCGCGATCTCTGCTTCTCCTTGTCTTTGAGGATCGCAAGATATCATGCGATTTTTCTTCATCGGTGCTTGGACCACGGTGGTCAATCCGAGAAAGTTCAATGATTCGTCTTCTTCAATAAATTCCGGTCTTTGGAATCGTTTCCTGGATCGACTCAGCTTCCACTTCATCCACTCCGCATGACGATTTTAAATGTCCGGATATGGTGGGGATAGGATCATTATATCATCATCATCTTTGTCATCTTCTCCCCTTTGTCCCTCGTTCTCGGGGATTGAAGGTAGCAAACTTTGGTGCTCCACACCCTCGTAGCATGCATTGCGGGGCGAGGGGATACAATCCTGTCACCAGGAGAGTTTGCTTTCTCGGATGCTTCTTGTGTCTCAAATTGCTCGACGCAATTTGTGTCTTGATTTGCCTCTGCGATCGGCTCGGCAAAGAGACTTGGCTTCATTTCATCTACAATTTCGGAGACTCTATTTCTCCAGTGATCTCCGATATCTGTTTTTTGGTGAGTGACGACTCGGTAGGTTTCTCAAGCTCGGGAACGCTTGAAGATTCTTCTTCTTTTAGTCCTTACGGAGGGATCTCTGGCTCGGATACGGTTTCTTCTAAGTCCTGGGCGGCGGGGATCGGGTTGTTGTCCTTTTCGAGGAGTGGCCATCTCGGCTTATCAGTCCTCCTTTTCTTGATAACCTTAGGAGAAGGTATTTGAGGCTCCTTCTCCTGCTGGGCTGCGAGGGGGGTGACTCATTTTGCGAGGGCAGTGCATCTTTTGTTTTCTTTTTCTTTCTTTGCAGGGCAACGAGTCTTCTTTGTAGCTGCAGGGCGCCTTTTTCTGGGGGAGAGGAGGAGACAATTTGTTTCTTCAGGGTGGTGATTCCCCCTCACTCGTGATCGACTCTCTTAGCATATGCTCGCACGTGCTCGAAAGGTTAGACAAGGACATTTTCTTGTTGACATGTTCCGCGGATCCTTGGCGGTGATGGTGAATTCTTTTTCCGTGAATAGAGGACTTGATGCCCTCATCGTGAACTTGGCGTTCACGAAGCTGCACGACCTCTTCCACGTAGGTCATCGGAAACTCCATCGTCAAAAATGGTTTGATCCGGACTTTTCAGCTTCTCTGCTATCTTCTTCACAAGGGTGTTGTCGGACCCTGTTTGATCATCCGTCGAAATCCACATTAGACCAAGTGTGGATTTGCTTTCCCAATTTGACAAAATCGTGAGTAGATGCCATTTCTCGATGTTTCTTGAACGAAACTTTGAAAATGAACTTTGAAGATTTGTAGGGTTTTGAGAGAAAATTTCTTTCTTTGCTTTCGAGAGAGATGAAGCAGGTTTGGTAAAGTGAGAGAAAATTGGGCGAAACGATATATGTATGGGTTATGAAAGGGCGTGCGGGTGGTTTTGAAATTTGATCAAGATCAACGACTTAGATTTTGCACGCCGATTAACATTTAATTTTCGCATTTAATGCGGCAAAGCATTTATATCAATCATAAGCTTGGCATGCAACTTTTTTAGACACGCGTCATAATTATCTTGACGTCATTCTTAAAAACATTCCCGCTTAGTAAAAACGATGCGTTTTTGTCACTTTGCTCATAAATGACTCGAGCTTATTCCTTAGCGATTTAACTCTTCTCTCTTTGCACATAGGTACTCGGTTGTCGATTAACTTGACGCAACCGATTCTCCGTCGGTGATTCACTTAGGCGATTCAAGAGTTCAACCCTTTTTCATCTTTTCGTGTTTCATCTCTTTTCTTTGACTCTTCCGAGTGTCAACTCACTCAATTAACCCTAATTCATGCTTGAGTTCTTCAAATCTTGATTCACATAATGGCTTTGTGAATATATCATTCTAATCGCTTACCGAGTTGAGATATATTCCAAGGTGATGTCCTTCTTTTCAACATGATCTCTTATGAAGTGATATCGACATCAATGTGCTTTGTTCTTGAGTGCAACTAGGGATGGCAATGGGGCGGGCGGGTGGTGAATACCGGACCCGCCCGTGCAGTTACCCCGCGCCGCCACGGTCCAAAATTGCCCGTGCCCGCCATTTTGGGCGGGTCCGCCCACCCGTTTTGAATTTTTGAGCTTAAAATTAATTTAACAAAGTGTATTTTTTATTTTTTTGTGAAATTTAAATATATTTTTATATTTTTATAATATTCTATAATGTATTATTGTAAATGTATTTTTTGTGAAAGCTAAATGTATTTTTTATTATTATAATATCATATAATAATAATAATATTAATGTATATATATCTCTGGGGCGGGGCGGGGCGGGGCAATTCATCCATAAGACTCCTCGAGCGGGCAGTCCGCCCGCCCCAAACACCACGGGTTTGTCAGTCTATATTGCCATCCTAAGTGCAACACATGATTTTGAGTGATTGCAATTGCACTTGTGTTATCACACATAATTGGAATTTCTTTTTCTTCAACTTCATAGTCTCTCGATTCTTTGTCTCATCCATAAGACTTATTTGCCTATGTATGTATTTGCTTTGTGGAGGTAGCTATTGAATTTTACTTCTTGCTAAACCAGAAATTAGCCTATTTCAAGCATTTGACATGTACCGAGGTACTCTTCCGTCAACTCTACATCCAAAGATAGTCGAGTCCGAGTAACCAATTAGCTTGAATCCACCTTCCTTAGGATACCATAAGCCAACTTCTTGGCTTCCTTTTAAATATCTCAAGATTCTTTTCGCATTTTTTGATCATGTGGCTTTCTTTTGTAGCAGATTGAAATCTTGCACATACACCTACAACAAAGGTGATGTACGGCACGCCCTTCTTTGTGAGATAGAGCAATGATCCAATAAGTGCTCGTATCTTGTTTGATCCACAGGCTTGCCATCCGCATCCATATCCATTTTGGTGATGTATTCATTGGTATTTTCACGAGAAGACTTCTCTTCCATTCCAAATTTCTTCATTAAATCTCTCGGTGTATTTTGTCCGACTTATGAAGGTTCCATCCTTGTTTGTTTTATTTGGAGTCAAGGAAGAATGTCACTCTCCCATCATGCTCATTTCAAATTTGCTTTGCATAAGATTTGAGAATTTATCACACTGACTCTTTGTTTGTGGATCCAAAGATGATGTCATCCACATATATTTGAACAAGCAAAGTATACTCTTCCCATCTTGAATTCTCAAGAGTGTTCTATCCACTTTGCCTTTTGTAAACTTTCTCAATCGTAATTGTGATAATGTATCATACCATGCTCTTGGTGCCTGTTTCAATCCATATAAAGCTTTCTTGAGTTTGTATACTTTATCTCCAAAAGTCTTACGCTCAAATCCTGGAGGTTGTTCAACATATACTTCTTCCTCAATAACCAATTAAGGAATGCACTCTTTACATCTATTTGATATATAGTGAAGTTCTTGTGAGCAAAGCATGGACAAGAAACATCCTTATGGCTTCTAATCTTGCCACAGGAGCAAAAGTTTCATCAAAATCTATTCCTTCTTCTTGGCAATACCCTTTGGCTACCAATCTTGCTTTGTTTCTTACCACGTAACCTTCCTCATTCATCTTGTTTCGAACACCCATTTAGTGCCAATACCATTTTGATGGGTAGGTCTTTGAACCAATTCCCACACTTTGTTTCTTTCAAATTGATTGACTCTTCTTGCATGGCTTGAATCCAATGTGTGTCATCAATGCTTGTGACACATCTTTTGGCTCTATTTGTGAGATGAAACAAGTGAACATAACTTCTTGTTGGGTTGGATCGGTTTTTACACCTTCTCTTACATCTCCGATGATTAGTTAAGTGGATGGTCTCTCGGCCATCTTACATCGAGGTTGGAGTAAGTTAGTGAATTAAGTCGTCTTGTTTGTGTTATTTTGATCGCTCTCTCATCTTCACTTAGCTGCATATTTCCCAATGTCTTTGAGACTCAACTATCTCATCTTCATACGGGTTTTATAATTCACTTTAGCTTCAACATAGGGACTCTTCGCATGGTTGGGCCGATTGACTTATCAACCGATTCTTCAACGTCTTCTCCATTTACATTGGGTTCATCAAACACCACATGAATGGATTCTTCTCGTAACCATTGTCCTCTTGTTGAGCACTCTGTGAGAGGCTTTGCTTTCGGTGAGTATCTAAGAAGATACATTCATCAACTTTAGTATCAAAAGCCTTTAAATTATCTTTGCCATTGTTGTGTATGAAGCATTTGCATCCAAATATTCTAAAGTATGCAACATTTGGCTTTCTCCTGTCCAAATCTCATAGGGAGTCTTTGTCATTTGTCTGTTTTATCATGCATCTATTTTGAGTATAGCATCTTTGTGTTTATTGCTTGACCCAAAATCTTTTAGCGACCTTCACCTAACATGGTCCTTCTTTGCTTCTTTGAGAGTCCTATTCCTTCTTTTCGCAACTCCATTTTTTTGTGGAGTCCTTTCTTTGATAATTCATGACCAATACCATTTTCAACACAATCTTGAGTTATTATACCATTGACAAACTCCGTTCCTCCGTCGGATCTTATTTTGATAATGGTTTGACTCTTCTCATTTTGGATTCTCTTCATGAATATTGTCCATGTGTATCTTGAGTAGTTTCTTGAGGTGTATTTCTTCCCACTTATCTTGCGTTGGTTCAATGGACCAAATAGATCCATATGTAGCGGTGCAATATTCTTGTTGAGGATGGACATGTCTTTTCTCACGAATGATGATTTGATCTATTTTCCCATCGGCATGCATCACATACACTTTCCTTCTTGTATCCGAGTCGGAAGTCCTTCCACAAGATTGCTCCTTGCAAGCTTGTTAATTGTTTTGAAGTTTAGGTGACTAAACTTCTTGTGCCCACGACCAACTTGATTCTGTTGTGCTTTTTGCTAGTAGACAAGTGCTTGGTGTTGCGATTGACCAATCTACCACATACATGTTCTTTTATGCGCATCCTTGCAACACTACTTCATTAGATTGATGTTCTTGATTTGGCACACTCCCATATTGAATCAACATTATAGCCCTTGTCACAGAGTTGACTTATGCTTAGTAAGTTGAAATTGAGGCCTTCAACATATACAACATCGTAATTTCTAATCCATTTTTCTTGATGGATCCAATGCCTCTTATTTCTCCTGGAGCTTCATTTCCTCCAAATATGACTTTTGCACCTCTAACCTCCTTGAATTTTGACAGATTTTTCTTGTTTCTGTCATGTGTCCGGAGCGACCACTATCCATGTACTAGGTGCCTTGGCACTCATTTATTCCTTGAACCCGCAATCAAGGAAATTAGGTTTTAGGTACCCATATTTGTGCAGGTCTGAGGGGTTAGTATTGTAAGATGATCCAACCAACCTATAGCCAAATGATTTGACTCTAAGAGGTTGCCATCTGTCAATGCCATAATCATAATTAATTTTAGCAAATTGCTTGGGGGTTTTAGGTCTCTTTTGTCTGTATGCCTGTGTATGTATTTTAGCAATTGCTTTGTTTGGGTAGTTGTGATATCTTTGAGGATAGTGCCTGAGTGCATATGTGTGCTGATGATAGCTCTTTTGCCTTTGCCGAGTCTTAGGCCTTTGCCATTTAGGCTTATATTCCATAGATCTTTGCTGATAGTTCACATTATTCCAATCAGCTTGGCTTGGGTACTTTCTACCATTCCCATCATATGGGTTCCTTTTATAGAACTTCTGGGGCTTTTGGTAGCTCTGTTTCTTCTTTCTGAGTATTTCTATTTGGAGTTTTTGAGGAACTCGGCGGGATTTCTTCTCAGCTGTCCTCTCAGCACACTCAACTGGCTGTTTTCCTTTTCCTTTATAACCAAGACCAGTTTGCTTGTGATTGTGCTTTGGAATAAATGTGTGTGCACCATTTGGAGTTTTGGATTTTTGAGATGCTTCATTACTTGAAGATCCTTTTTCCAAAATCACTTTTGGAGCTTGACATAGCACAGAGGAATTAAATCCTAAGTCTGTCTTATCTCCACATTCTCTTTGACTTATAATAAGATCATCCAAGGATTTAGATGCCTTAGTGAATGAGGCAATCACATTTTTGAGGTCATTCTCCTCATTTAGTAGTGTGTGTGAGGATTTAATATGTTCAAAGTCTTTCATCATTTTGCCTAATGAATCATAAAGATCAGTGGGTGATGAAGTATGTGTGTCACAATCACTGTCACTAGAATCTAAGTGTGATGAGTTAGAGTGTACCTCATCTTCTTGGCCAGGTTGGTCTTGTTCTTTGGCCATTAGACAGATCAAGGCTTCTTCTTCGAGTCGCTTGAGTAGTCACTTCACTACTCTCCGAGTCTGCTTGTGTCTTTTGACTTGATTGTCTCGTGATCTCTACAACCAACATTGCCTTTTTCTTCTCTTGTCTTCTTTCTTTGATGACTTTTCTTTCCTCTTCATTCCTGTATTTGTTGACTACATGATATGGGCATTCAATGACATAATGACCGGGTTGCCTGCAGTTCCAGCATAAATTTTCAACCTTTTGATCAGTTCTTTCCATCCTTGGATTGTCAGCTCTTTGATACTCAATCCTTTGATGCTCTGTTCTTTTGGGTGGCCTATCTTCCCTTGACTTGGAGGGAGCTGAGTGTCTTCTGGAGGATTCACCTTTGCCTCTTTTGTAATTCTTGTTGAAGAATTTGTTAAACCTTTTAACCATCATGGCAATCTCCTCTTGGTCAATGACTTTCTTGACCTCAACTCTTTTACCACCCTTAACTATTAGAGCAGCTGTTTTGGGCACATCTGTCTCCTCTTGGTATTTTCTTCTCAGCTCAAATTCATAGGATTTGAGATCTGAGAATAACTCATGGTTGGATGTCTTTGATAGGTCCATGGAGTGTCTCAGGGCCATGACTTTCATTTCCCACTCAGATGGGAGACTTCTTAGAATCTTCATACACATTTCCTTCTGTGCATATTCTTTTCCAAGTGCATATAGCTCATTGGTAATTTTTGTGAACCGAGCATCCAGTTGATCCAAGGTTTCTCCTGCAAGCATCTTGAAATTTTCAAATTTACGTACATCAAAGAACAGATAGTTTATTTTCCTTGATTTGCTTTGAGCCTTCACAAATCAAGGTTAGCTTGTCCCATTTCTTTTGCCGTTTTGCATGATTTGACTTTGTTGAACATGGCTTTGTCCAAGGTTTTGTAAAGAATGTCCTTGGCCACGTTGTCAGGTTATATCTTTTCTGTCATCATTTGTCCATTCAGTTCTTGGTTTTTCAACCATAGTGGTGATGGGAGCGACATCCTCTTCTCCTTCCAGTGCGGCTCTCTTGCGGTGTGTTCACTTTTAAGATTTGGAGTGGCCCATCTTCTATCACTATCCACATTTCATCGTGTAATCTTTGATAAATGAGCACGCATACGAATTTTCAGTCATCAAATTCCTCAATAGTGAACATAGGGATGCGTGTCAAATTTGCTTCCATGATAATAACTTTCTTTGAATAAAAGAGTTTTGAAAGATCAAGTTCTAAAGAAAGCTTTGAAAAATTTGGAGATCTAGTTCGATAACGTCGGAAGGCTCAATGAACCAACCGCTCCGATACCACTTGTAGGTCCCAAGGGGTGTGAGTGTAATGTTTAGAAGGGGGTTGAATAAAACGTTGAGTTAATACTTCACAATGGTGAGTCTAGATGGACATGACTAAGTTAGTTAATCAAGAGAGTTAGACACTCATGAGACTGACTGACATTTTGTTGATAGAATAACTCATCTGTTTTGACTAGAACTTAACTTGACTGTGATATGTTTTCAGCGGAAGACTTAACACCCTTGAATTTGGTTTAAGATTGTTTTAATACTTGGTTTTATCACCTTTTTGATTATCAATTGGACATCAAATTTATCAGCAAATATTGAAATAATGTGCAGAAATTAAAGTCTTTGAAATGTAAATGACACAATAAATTTTTATAGAGGTTCGAAGATGGGGTAATTTTTCTAATTCTCTCTTCTCCAACTCCTGGAGGAATCCACTAAGTATTGATCAGTATACAAAGTGGTAATCAGTCCAGATGCAAGTCTTGATCACACACGGTGACTTGATCCTTTGGGACTCGATGCGGAGATGCCTTGGTCACTGGCGGCTTTTAAATGCGACTCGGCTTCTTCACAGGGCGCTTTGCGCACTGCTACTACAACTCACTTGCTCAAGCTTCTTGGATTTGATCACGAAGCCCTCCAAAAAACTTGAGACCGGTTCGACCTTGAACCTTTCTACAATCCTCCTTGGAATGTAGACCCCTTGATTCTTAAAATGTTTCCTCTTCAATGATTGAATTCGTCTTTCCTTCACAGGTAAGTGTTGGATTGATTACCTTCGTAGTGTAGGCTTGAGGATTGAACTTGAATGATTTGAGAATAGTTCAGGTTACAGATATTGATTTTCTTGCTCGTATTTGTTTTCTGATTGTCAAGGTCACCTTTTCTCAAAGTGATTCCTCAGCCTTTTATAGTGTTCTTTTGAAAATTTGCCCGTTGAAGAGATAGGTTAATTTTCAAAAGACACTTGTGGTTGTTGGCTTGTCTTGTTGCGTTCTTGGAATTGACATTTCCTCGTATGAATGATTCTTGACTTTTCGAGTTCGACACAAAAAGTGCGAGTCTTCCCATTGGTTTATTCCTTTTGCACGCGTTTGGGGTGAGCACTTTAAGAAAGGCGATATGTAAGTATTACTTGTTTAAGTAATTCTCTTGACTTACGTGCAACGGATCTCTTTCGATTGTCTCGACTTGATCGCATTTACTTGTTTCCCAGGTGACTTGAGTCGCCTTCCAATCATTGGATGACTCATCCTGTCACTTCATCTTGAGACTTGGCTATCTTGAGTTGACTTGACCGACACTTCACTCAGTGCATCTCATTTGCACCTTGCCTAGTTCTGTCTTTCTTCTTGTCACACTCATTTGTCTCAAATGAGTCTTCCTTTTAGTCTCTAGTTGTCTTCTTGCATGTTTAGGCATAGCTGACTTAACTCAGCTCGACCAGCCCTATCTATTACAATGCAATTTACAACAAAAATGGGGTGCCAAATTTCTATTCTAAGTTTTACATGGCATTCATCAAAATCTAAAAATTAATTTCTTAACACTTATGGTATCCAAAGGAAGGATGATTCAAGTTAGTTGGCTAGTCAGACTCAGATTATGATGGATGTAGAGTTGATAGGAAAATTACATCAGGTACCTGTCAAATGCTTGGATATAGGTTGGTTTCTTGGTTCGGCAAGAAACAGAATTCCATAGCTACATACACAGCTGAAGCAGAACACATTGCTGCAGGCAGCTATTGTGCCCAAGTCTTATGGATGAGGTAACAGCTTAGAGATTATGATATAGAAGAAAAAGAAATTCCAATAATGTGTGATAACACAAGTGCTATTGCAATCACTCAGAATCCAGTGTTGCACTCAATAATCAAGCACATTGATATCATATATCATTTTATAAGAGATCATGTTGAAAAAAAAGACATCACATTGGAATAGATATCAACTGACAAGCATTTAGCTGATATATTCACAAAGCCTTTATGTGAATCAAGATTTGAAGAGCTTAAGAATGAGCTTGGATTGATTGAGATGAGTTAGGAAGCTTAGAAGACTCAATCAACGGGTTAAAGAAGCAAAAAATGGAAGTTAATAGAGTTTCACTTTGACTAAGTGAAATAGCTAAGATGGCTAATCAGCTGTAACGAGTTAGTTGCATGGTCGAGTGGTTATTTAGTCAAGAGAGAAGCAGAGTCAAGTCATTAAATGAAGATAGCCGAGTGGTTCTGCGAGCGGGAATGTTTTTAGGCTTGAGGTCAGTGATAATTATGATGTCAGTAAAAAGCCTGCGCCAGTTTACCCATGATTGGATATAAATGTTGCTGCATTTAATGTGGGAAAATTAATGTAGTTTTCAAAATGTGATCTCAACCATTAATTAATTTTTAGCTTTTTGAATTCTAAAAACTGTTCATTCATGTCCCATATATAGAGAAATTCAATTTTCTCTCTCCTCACTACACTCTTTCTCTCGAAGAATACTCAAGCATTTTCTCTCTACAAAACAAAGCTTAAACCCTAGTTCTTACTTTCGTTCGAATCTCAGAGTTCAAGATTGAAAAATGGCACCTGCGTACGATTATGCAAAGCTCGCTGAGAAGATCCACACCGGCGCTACAGTGGATTTCGAAGGCCTTGTCAAACAGGGCGTTGACAAGGAGTTAGCCAAGAAGATTGCTGATAAACTTGAGAAGGCAGGGCTCAAGAAATTTCTCACCATGGATTTTTCACACACCTACGTAGAAGATGTCGCACTTTACTACGTGAATGCTGAAGTTCATGATGGTGAGATTCGGTCATCAGTCAACCACAAATCATTCAAGTTGAAGGCTGCTGACCTTACTGAACATTGTTATCTCCCTTCCACTGGGCTGAAGAAGATAACTGAGAAGGACGTAGATTTGGCTGCGACCTGGAAGGAGATAGCCAAACCACGAAATTTCCGCCGCAAAGCCAAACTACACTGCCCTGAAGAAGCTGATCAAAGAAGACTACCACAAGCTGATGGATGTGGTAGCTAAATGCGTGGATATGAAGTTCAGATCGTTCAATCAGCTCTCTCAGACTAAGCTGATTGTCATGGCGGTGATCATGGAAGAGAAAGAACTCAACTAGGTGGAATTCATTTTTGGCAAGCTATGCCAAAATGTAATGGGGATGTCCATTGGTGATGATGGGAAATTTGGATGCTCGCTTGGATATGGCCTGATCTTAGGCCGCTTGATAGAGAAGAAGGGTGTTCCTCTCAGGAATGGGAAACCCTTCCATGTGAATAAGAAGATGTTTAGGGTGAACCTTTCTGGCACCCAAAAACAGGCTCATGCAAAGAAGACAACTACTAGTGAGGGAGAATCAGCTGAGGACATTCCCGTGGACACAACTGCTTCAGCTAAGGACCCCTCACCTAAACTTGCACCTGCCCCCACAGCCAAGAAAGCATCGGTCCCCACAACCAAGAAGGCCTCTGCCCCAACTCCCTCACTCGTTGTGAGGAAGAAACGCTCAGATGCACCCCGTAAGCCAGCTGTAGCAAAGAAGTTGAAATTGGCAGAGTCTGCTGCCATTGCTGAAGAGGTAGAGGAACAAAAAGTCGAAGTTCCTCTGAAAAGGAAATCAAGAAGAAGATTGGTGAAAGCAGTCGACTTCTTGAGCTTGAGAAGTGAGAAGGAAGAAGAAAAGCTCTTTGTTGGTGAACAATAGAGTCCGTAGGAAAGAGATGATGTGATGGTCACTGAGTAGGAATCAGCTGCTGCTGCTCAACCACATCAAGAATTAGTTGTAAGGGAAACAACTAAAGAATGTAAACCAAATACAGCTGACCAAGGCAATGAAGAGTTAGCTATCCAATCCCCTCAAACAGATCCCATTATAGCTGAGGAAGGCAAGGCTGCTGAAGAGCCTTTGTAGCAGGATGATGAAGATGATGATGATGATCTTCAAGTTCTATCTCCTGCTTAGCCTGACATACAAGAAAGGCTATGGATTTGGAGAGCCTAGAAGCTAAGTTTGGCCAAGGCTCAATTCCAAAGTCCCAAATTCATTGAAGATGAGGAAGAACTCCTAATATTTCTAGGGAACATTGCTATTAGCTATGCTCTCGATCCAGATTTTTGCACGACGATCCTTAATGAGAAAAAAGGACAAGGAGAAAGCTATAGAGAAAGCAAAGGCCTAGGCTATTTAGGAATCTCCAAAATCTCACACTTGCGCCTTCACAAAAGCCCCTGAAAGTGCCTTACAGCCAACCACCAGTAGTGAGAGCGACGTTGAAGAGCTGGATGCTGCTGATTCAGTTGAGAAGGCTGAGCTGAAGCAAACCTTAAAAGAATCCAACGAGCTGCATGATCAATCATTGCTAGGGTCCTTAGAGAGTCATCATCCATGCAAATCTCTCCTACCCCTGATATCTTGGAAATGGTGAGGACCATTGATGCCTAAACCGCACATGTGCACTCCGAAGGACAAACCAGGGAAATTGGCGATGAAGCTAAGGCAGGAGAAGGAGAGGGCAACTTATCTGAGCCTACTCCTGCGATAGTTGTTGAGACAACTGCCCAGTCGGCTGATCACTCAGAGGGAAAAACAACCAAGTCTCTAGTGTCTAGTAACCCCACTGATCGTGAATCAGCTGGTGCGCCAGCTGAGTGGGAAACTACACACACCACAACCGGGTTGGAGGAGGCTGTGGGAGAGTTCACCAATTTTAAGTTAGGAGGCGATGGGGAGACTGAAACCATACATCAAAGTGGGATTGACGAAGCTTAGATGGTTACAACTGTCTCAACTGAAATTCCAACTGCGCTGAAGGCCAATGAAGTTATGCTGCAGCTGAGGAAAAGGATGGACATGAGACCATGTCAGTTAAGACTATTGGTCCTGAAAGAGCAATCCAAGAGGTTTAGACCTCGAAGGATGCCACTAAAGACCCCAATGCAGCTTCATCTGTAGAAGGGAATGTCCAAAACCCTACTGAGCTGAGACTGCAAAAGGGAATGTAGAAGGCCCCATAGTGGTTGAGCTGTTGAGGTTAATAAAGGCCCAATAAGGTTGAGACTTCCTTGGGTAAAGTTGCTGAAGAGGAAGGAAAGATGTCAGCTCATCAACCAGAGTTAACTGAAATAGAAGAAATAAGTGCACTACATGACTCCGAGGAAAATGTCTCTGTGGAATTCCTTGACACATAAGACGAAGCTGAGTCCACTCCAAAAGAAAAACCAGTCGAGGACCTAAAAATCGAGGAAGCTGTAGCAAAAATGAGAAAGGTTAGCGAGAAAGTTGCTCTCGCAAAACTTGTCTTGGTTGATGGCTCACCCCCAATGGTGCCATCACCAACCCATGATGCTGCTGAGGCAGCAGAGGCACCAGTTACTCAAAAGGAAACACCAACTGAGTCCAATGAAGCTGTTAGGATAGCTGAGGATTAGTCAGCTCCGTAGGCTAACACAACTGCGACTGCCAATGAAGCTTAAACAATTGAGGCACATAGAGCTGAAGCTAGTATCAAGGGCAAAAAAAAGGCTCCTGAAGGAGGAATGGGAGAAGTTCCTATTGTCCCAAATGATTTATTCTCAGACTACTTCCCATTTGTAGCTGAGGTACCCTTCGAAGCTGAATCTGCTGCTGAAAGTGCCAAGTACACCGTGGAAATCCAAACTGAAGACTTTGAAGCTCCAGATGATCTACGAGTAGTGCTGTTTGGATTTGATTTCGATGCAGTATGGCCAGAAGAGCAGTCAACTGAAGCAGTAGACTTCCGAAAAGCCTTCAAGGCTATCTTCTTGGAAATTGAAAACATGGAGAAAGGTTTTGCTGCTCTCAACCAACTGCTGGACAATCACGATGCAACCATCTCTAGAGATATTCGCGGAACAGTTCTAAGAATCAGGGAATGGACAGCGCAAACAAAGGCACTCATCAGGGAACAAGTCAGCTACTTCAAATCCCTATTCGCAAAACTGGTGATTTGGAGTATTGAAAATGCGAAGTTTCAGCAGAGACAGAGGGACCATATTTTCAGAATAGACCAGGCGCACAAATCAGATATGGAGTTGCTGAAAGCTCAACATCAGCAAGACCTTCTCAAGACTGAAGCCAATCTGCGCACGAAGATGATGGTCATGAATTCAAAAACAAAGATCATGGCTATCAGAACACAAAACAACTCACTCCGAAACTTATGAAAAACTGGATCTTATTCTGTCAAACTCTTCTCAGAAATCTCTCTTTGGTGATGATGCCAAAAAGGGGAAATATAGTAAAGAGGAAGGAAGTGGAATTAAGGGGGAAGGATTCCTTAAGAAGACCCCCTTGAAGATCGTACTTGCAAAACCCCAATATGGCTCATCCACCAGCTCACTTCACTCCCAGCTGCCACAGGGCTTACCAGCTGAAGAAAAAGCTGAGTTAGCTTTCAAGAAGACCATAAAATCCATCGAAGCTGATTTTGCTAAAGTTGATGAAAGGCAGCATGGTAGAATAGAAGTATTGAAAGCCAAGTTCGACGGTCCCCCAGCAGGGTTACTTAAAGATTCTCCATCAGTGAAGCTCCCTCAAGAACTTGCTCCTGCTCCTGATGCAGGTTCTGAGCCAAGATCGCTAGAGGAATTCTAGATGCCCAAATTTGAATGATTTTTCAAAGGAATGTCTCTCCATTAGGCTTAGGATTTGTACTAGGAAAATGGTATGGAACTATGTCAATCAGCCGAGAAGCAGCAGACTCAGGGAAGCAGTCAGCAAACTTCAAGGGCTCAACCTGTATAGCACATTCCCAGAGGAGTTGACTCTGGAAGAGGAATGGGAAGAAGTGGTGGAAGAGGCAGATGTACTGCACCAGCAAGGCCTAAAGATATCACATATATTAATCCCCAAAAGAAATACTTGTTGTACTGGGCATGACTGAATGAACTTGAGAATAGAGAAGTTACCAGGAGGAATGAAGAGATGGCCAAGAGGCAAGAAGAAGAAAATAAAAGGCTAGATCGCAAATGGGAAGAAAGGCAAAGGAGAGAAGACCCAGATACGAAACGAGCTTATCAGAAGAAGAAAAGGGAAGAAGAAGAAAAGAAAAGGAAGAGAGCTGATGAAGATAGGAGAAGAGCTGAAGAAGAAGTTGAGAGAAGAAGGAAGCAGCAGAGGCGATGAAGACTGCTGCAGACACCTTTTTGTTTTATTTTTACATTATTGTAAATACACAAAAATTGTAAGTACTTTGTATACTCTTTTCATTGTACTTTGTAAAGCTTTGTAAAGTGCAAGAATGATATATTCAATAAAATGACATATTCATACAAATCATTCTTTGTTTATGCACTGTTTACTTTGCTATTATTATTTAAGTTTTGGCATCATCAAAAATGGGGAAATTATTGGGAAATTTATGTAATAGATTTTGATGATACCAAGTAAAACTTAGATTAGGAAGTTAGCACCCCAACTCTACTTTAAATCAACTTTTAATAGATAGGGTTCTATAAGCTTAGTAGAAGCAGCTAAGTTGAAGAATGCAGGACTTGTTGGAAGATCGAAGAGAAGAATCAGCTGTGTGGCAGCTGAGTGAAGTGAAGGCAAGTCTCAGTCAAGTGATAGAAAAACTGTCTCAGTCAGTAGACTGACAACTGATCACTCCAGGATAAGTGGAGTTGACCGTCAAAGGGGTTATGCAGCAGAGAAGGATCAAAGAAAGCTGAAGGGATTCGTTGTCAAGCAAAGTCAATTGTTTGCTGAAAATAGGCATGTGTCAGACTGCATACCTTAAAGTTGTTTTGCTAAAAGAGTGCAAAAAGCAAGGAGCCAATAAGATGTACCTGAAAACTTGCATAGTTTACGGAAAGGCTGCAGAGCATTAAATTCAAGGATCAGTCTACATCAAAACTGCAAGACAAGACAAGCGAACAACCTCAAAGTGTAGTTTGAAAAATACATCTATCTCTTCAACGAATATATTTTTCAAACAAGCACTATAAAAGGCTGAGGATTTATTTGAGAGAAGGTTACCCAGAGCAACGAATGCAAGCAAAGCAATAGACACTAACCTGCAAAGCAAGCACAAATATCTCTCAAGCATTATATTCAAAGCCTCAAGCCTAAACTCGAAGGAAATCAATCCAACACACTGAGTGAAGGAAAGATATCTTCAAACTTGTTGAAGAGGAAAAACTTGTTTAAAAGAACAAGGGGTCTACACTTCAAGGTTGAAGGAGGTATAGTGGGGTTCCAGTTCGAACCCTGGCTTTAGACTCATTGGAGGGTTGTGTGAACAAATTCGAGAGTTTGAAGGAGCTGAAGTAGCAAGATAGTTGTTTTGTGAAGAAGCTGAGCTAGCTGTGTGATCAAGGCGAAGCTTGGACTATCACCATTTATTAACAAAGTCACAGTTACATTAATGGATTCCTCCAGGGGTTGGAGAAGAGTGGACTAGACGAATTACCCCACCCTCGAACCACTATAAAATTGCTTGTCATTTACATTCAACAAACTTTTACTTGCATACTTATACTGTTGTTTGTTTAAATTTGCTAAGTCAACTGATAATAACTAAGCTTAAAACAAGTGTTGAAAAACATACTTCAAACAAGGGTGAAAGTCTTCCGCTGTAAAAACCAAGTCTACTGAACATTTAAAGAGTTAACTGAATCAGCTCAGTTATACTATCAACAACTCAGTTGAGTCTGTTGAGTAGATAACTCTGCTGTGCAAGTAAACTAAGCTGTCCACCAATGACCTAGCTGAATTTTAAAACTCTGACTTTAAAAAGGACTAAAGCTCAAAATTTGGTAAAGTCTATTCAACTCCCTCCTCATAGACTTTACTTTATCAACCCTTGGGACCTACAAAAACAGAGTTGATCTTAGCTACATACACTAGTATAGTGACCGGTCGCTATGTGTTAAATTTGAATAAATAGACGTTGAGCTAAGATTTGAGATATGTTGCTCTTCAAGGGGACCGGTCGCCCTCCATAACGACTGGTCTCTATCCACAGAGATCGGTTGCCCTCTTAAGATTTTGAAATAGTGTTTTTAGAGAGAAACTTCAGGTATCGGTTGCTCTTGATAGCGACGGTTGCCCTGAAATAGGGAATTTTAGAAATCCCTGTACTAGGTTGCTCACTAGGCGACCGATCAGCTGTCATAGTTTTCAAGACTAATTTTATAACAAGTTTCTAAAATGTAATCTAATATTGACAGTGTCTGAATAAATCAATTTGGCTGAAATAAAAATAGTTAAGGTTAAATTATCAAAAACAAAAATGACTTTGTTCTACCACCAACTGTCCAGCAAGAGGATTTGAATTTACCTATCTAATCAATGGGCGAAAATCAAATCCCTCCTATAAAAAGTTGGGGAAAATCTGAGAGAACAGATGACTCTTTGAGCAATTAAGAAATTACTAAGAATATCTTTGAAAGCTTAATTCATAAAGCTTACACTCAATAACATCCTATGTTTAAACATCTAAAGAACAAGACTGTGAAATATCAGTTGAAGAAGAAAACCATTTGAAAAAATCAAACAGGGTCCATTTTTTCTAGAAGTGATGGATTGGTGGAAAGGTTCTTTCGAACCAGAACAACGCAATATGGGTGTGTGATCAAGTCTTGTCAAGTTCAACAAGCTAGTAGCAAGAGTTTAAAAAAGAGTTTATAGCTAACTTGTTGTGTTTAAAATAAGGCCAAAAAGTTTTAAAAAGGTGTAAGCCTTTCGCTGTAACTTGAAAACAAATTTCAAAGAAGAGTTTATAGCTTACTAACTAAGTTAATAAATCAACAGTACTGTTAAGTGAACTGTTGAGTGCTTAACTCTCCTATCAAGCTTTAACTCATTTGTCAGCTTATACTCTAGTGTCACTGACTCATATGTTATGTGACGAAGTTAACTATTTCCATTTATTATATGCTAAATTTGCAAAATTTATAATATATATTCAACCCCCTCCCCTCTAGTTTCTCCACACCTGGATACTGCACCCTACGACTTCTTCTCGCGACTCATAGAGTCTGATACTTCGGCCAATGACTTCTTCTTGTAGCTCCTTGAGCCTGATACTCTAGCCACACACCTAACAGGTTCTTATCAGCTACTCGAGTAATGTTTGAAGGTGTTAAAATCTTCTTCGAAATCTTGTTTGGATCTACTGAAAGAATAGATATATTTGAAATGTCTTTAAAGTCAGATTTGCTTTGAGTTTGAGCAACTTGAACGAGTTGGCTTTGAGCTTCTTTGTTCGAAGTGGTGCCTTTCTTTTGAAAGAGATAGTTTGAATGCTTAAGCTTGATGTTGAACAAGGCATTGGACATCGCACAATACCCCTCGAAGGATCTTTAGGGCATCTATTTATAGACACACTTAAAAAGTGTTCATTTGAGGGGGACAATTTTAAAATATATCCGTTGTCTATAGAATGTCCTTTTACCATGTGTTGTCACATTTGTCAAACATCTTTCTGCAAGTTTTCTTGGATAGTGTGTGATCGCTAAAATTTATTAAGCTAAATTGCAAGTGTACGACGTAGTTAATAGATAATGGCAAACAAGGTCGTATTCCACAGGGATTGATTAAAACATAAATCATGGCAATTATAATAGTTCAAATATTATTGAAATGTCCGAATAATACGATGATTGAGTTATCTAACAATTAAAACTAAGTAAAATAACAACAATAAATAAACTATGAACACATGCGCAAGGTTTAACCAACAAAGAAAGGCGATCCTAGGACTACGATTTCGACATGCTTCATCAAGTTATATCTGATTTGTGTTTCACAAGAACTAATTACACCTTATCTATGGACTTAATTCCTATCCTAGTTTATTCTCTCTCTCGAGGCGAACAAACCGTAAATTAACATTAGATTGCTAGCATCCCTACTCAACAATTAATATCAACTCCCAGAAGCATATTGAATCAATTATCAAACCTCATAAACATCATAAGCCTCCCAGATCTACAATTGTTTATTTATGAATTCACTATCTATTATTAGAACTCATCTCTCGAATTATGAACTAACTATGAAACATGCGAATTATTGATCAAGTAATCCACAAGAATTAAGCACACAAATTCACAAATAGATAGGTGAAACCAATTCATACAAACAAACCAAATCAAATATAAATTAAATCCACAGTCTACATCAAGTCCTAGAATCAAGACAAATTTAGCTAGACATAATCGTTTGCAAATTCATATATGAATCATTAAATGAAATATGCGACATGGAAAAGAAGTTCTAGACTATGATGATAAATTCCCCTTGTGTGGAAGAATCAATCTTCACGTTCTTGAACCTTTTGTACTTCTTCTTTGTTAATTCTCTCGTGTGGTTTCTCTTAAAATCTCTTTTTTCCGCCTCCAAGTCATCCTCTTCTCTCCCTAGATATGTTGTGTCAGCTCCTAGGTTAAATTTTTCCTCCTATAGGTGCCTTCCTAGATCTCATTTTCAGTCCTCGCGAAATAAGGAAACCAAACCACACAACATCGCATTTCGCATGGGTCATTCACACCAACACGACTAGCTCATGTGAAATAGCCTCTAAAACTGGCAAAACTACTACACTCGCACACGACCATGCGCACAAAGATGGGTGGGTTGTTTGAACTGCTCCCTATAATTTCTCTGATGCACAAGACATGGTCATGCCCACACGCACGAGCTAGTCGAGTGCGTCTTATTCTTTGTTTTCTTAGCGTCTTTGTTCATCCATTGGCCCTTGACATTCTGTTCAGGTCGTGCTACGACTCTTCGTCCAATTTAGCTTCGTTTTCTACAAAAATACCCAAGAAAATGCAGTATGACGCTCAACAAGGATTACTAACCTGAACACACTCAATATACATGCAAGATAGTCAATTATAAACCTAAATACACCTTAAAATGCATGCATATTAACCACTTATCAGTGTGCATTAACTTTCACTTGATCAAATGACTACTTTTTCTTCAAGGTTGGGATTTTTAACTTCTTCCTGAGGAATCATCTGTCAACACTGAATATGATGTTTGGAGCATACTCGAGGAACTGAGTTGCATCTCAGCTCCATTCCTGATTCTTTTCAGGACATTGCTATACATTCAGTTTCCCCTGAACTCAAATGTTCTTCAGTTTGCCAATTTTTTTTGATGTTGATTCTTTGACATTTGGTCTTCGTCTGTTCTTCGATGCTGATATTCTTCTTTAGTTCTTAATCTGACATATGTAATTTCGAACAGAAGATTCTATTTGGTAAAACTCCAATTTTGATGCTACTTTTTCAGGCAGATCACTCCAAGTTAAGGTTTTTGATAAAGTCCAAGTCTTTTTCTTCTAGATATAAAAATCCTCTATGGTGGGAGCTTGCCTGCAACACCACCAAATGTTAGACGGGCCCAGGTGTTGTACCAGGGAGGCTCCTCCGATGCTCAAGTCAGCATGGTGAATGAGAGAAAAATACAGAGCGATAAAGAGAAGATCGAATGTGAATTATGCGAATTAACGTACACATAAGATGTATGGACCTTTATATACCTGGGTAGCAAGCCTTGTGGGCAGGTAGGAGAAAACGACACGTGGCCGGGTTATTTCATCGTAAGCCTAATAATTAATGAACAATTAATGGGATTAAATAAAAGCATAACTATAATAGTAATAATAATAATAATAATAATAATAATAATAATAAACGAACATTTTTATCCACAACATAAGCCCTCCAGCTCCAGTGATGTGGAAGCATAGAGCAACGTGGGAGCTAGAATGGTATCGTGTTTGGCTTGTCGATTCTCGGCTAGAATGATATCGTGTTTGGCTTATCGATTCTTTATCTTGTCTTGTCTTGAGGTTCATTGGTTATTCTTACACAAGGACAAACTTGGGAAGAGTTCTTTGACCATGTCTTCAAATGGTAAAATTTGTCTCTTTACTTTTCTCCAATTTTGAATTTCCTTGCTTAGTAGAACACCTGGTGAAATCTTGTTGAGACTTGAGAAAAATGTCCATGGAGAGTTGAAGTGAGGAGTGGGATGCATCAAGTGGTTAGGAGAGAAGATAGCCCGGGAGCTGGGGGAGAGCGCCCTCCCTGCACCCTTTAGGGGCACACCCTTCCTTCTAGGAGAGGGCCCGCTCTCGGGGGGCATCCGGAGCCCCCAATTCGTTCTCCTTCACATGTTTCTCCATTTTTTTCGGAGTTCTGTTATATTTTGAGTCAAGTTTTGGATCCTGGCTTTTCTTCCATTCCATTTGGGGGATGAGGTGTTATCGGCCGGTCGGTTTCTAGTTCTGTTGTTCTATTTTCGTATTTGCCTGTGGGTTTCAATATTCCCCTATTGGCTCTGGAGCTATGTCTTGTTGGTGAAGGAGTTGTAGATCTTCCATCGGGTTCGAGCCCGAGTGACAAGGCTGGCGAAGAGGAATCTAAGGAGAAAGTCCAGACGAGGCCCCTCGGCCTAAGTATCAACATAGGCCTCCGCTGGATGTAGAGTTATCATTCCAAGAGAGCTGATGAGCAGGGTTACTTCGTGGTGTCTTTGTAGGTTAAGGGAGCCGTTAGAGCTCCCTTCAGAGTTTCGCATGTTGGCCTGAGATTGGAGGATAGACTCACTCACCCACCCGAGGGATTTATCATGACGTATCTATTTGGTGTATCTATTGGCTTCACCATTCCTCCGCACAATTTTCTTGCAGTGATTCTAAGATCGATAAGGGTATATGTTGTCCAGGTGGTTCCTCGGGCTTATGTATGCATACGGGTATATAAACATGGCATGAGTAGGTTGTAGATGCCCGTTATTGTTGATGGGTTTCACTCCCTCTTCTATGCTATGAAGTCTTCGGGAGATACCTGCTTCCTTTACTTTCTCCGCCACCAGTGCAAGTTCCTCACGTGATTTCTTTCTCCCAGCATGCTCTAAAAGTAGGACTTTTTCTTTGTGAAGAATAATGGTTGGGAGGTTCCCCATGAGTGAGTTTCTGAGGCTAAGTCGGCGTGCGGCACCGCTTCTTCTCGCAAGTAGATGGTGGAAATCTATAGATCAAAGGGGTTGTTTAGTAGTCTTTTTAGATGTTCGAGAGTTCTTGGGTATTCAATAGAATTTACTTTCTTACCTTTCTCCTTACTTGTACAGTTAGTTATTTTCTGTTTTCTATTATTGTGTTTTTTTGACTCCACAGGAAATGAGAGCTACAACGTTTCTGAGTTGATGGCTTTCAAGAAGAATAAGAAGGAGAAGGCCAATGGATCATCTGTCACTAGGTGGGAGCTCAAGCGCTCCGCCCCATGGGAAGGGTAAGCATAGCTCGTGCCCTCATAGGTCTAACATCGACTGGCATTCGAGGGTCTCGCCCAGAGATCGTGTGGATGTTTTTCTGCTCCTTGGCCTTATCTCGTCTCTTCAGGAGAAAAAAAGCCGAGGACGGAACTGGCGAGGCTAATTTCATGACTATTGCCCACGAGTTCTCCTTTCAAGTGGCGTGCCATGAGGGGATTCAGTCTCATTGGGATTTCACGGATCCATGCACGGGCTATACGAGTATGAGGGGAGCACTTTCTGCTGACGACTAGTCTCTTCCGAGGTCATTTCCTTCAAGGTCATCGAGACCCACGTCTGTGGAGATATTGCAAGGGTAAACTTCGTGGTCACTTTATGTTTCATATTTGATTATTCATTCCTTTCGTTCAGTATGACTTAAGCAAAAATTTGGTATAGGTTCTGAACCTTGCGGTTACTTCAAACTAGCAAGGTGAGGTGGTGGAGGTAGGGAGCCGCTATCTTTAGAGTGAGGTGAAGAGCCTCAAGGAGAGTGCCAGCCAGCATGAGGGTAAGGTATCTGACTTGTTGAAGAAGTATGACTGGATGAAGGCTCATTTTGAGCGTGAGGCTAAGATGGCGAAGAGTTCCCTCAATCACCTTCTGGCTCCCAGCTGTTAGCCGGGGAGAGGTTCGACGTTGTGGAGGCTTATAGGGTTTCCTTGGATTATCATTCCGAGCTGATGAGGGAGTCGACTTTCTTCAATAAGGCGGTTTGCCATTTTCGGAAGCTATTGCGTGAGAGCAGAAAGGCCTTCGGCGAGGTGATAGGTCTCTTGGACTCTGGAGTCTCCAATGAGGAGAATGAGGGATAGATTGAGGCTTTGTAGGATCTTCCTAGAGAGGCTGATGGCGCGGGCGGTGGAGGTGAAGGCGAGGCCAGCGGCGCAGAAAGACCCCCCAGGCTTGAGTAGTTTGATAGTTATCTTATCCGGATCGGCCTTTATCCGACCATCTGTTTAGGGCTTGCTTTCCATACTTGGATATTTTTTTCTAATTTTCTTGAGATGTTTAGTTTCCTCAGAGAGGCCGGATGATATTCTGTTACCTTGCTATTATGCTTATGTTCATGCTTTTCTTTACGCGTGTTACTGTATTGTGCATTACTCGTGGTGTTTGCGTATCATTCCTGTCTGTAGGGACTTGTTTTCATTTCTTGCAGTGATGAATCTTTACTTTTGGGAGGAGGCCTTAGTTTTTCCAGAGCTCGGGCGGGGGAGAGGGAAGCGCCCTTCTGTGTCCCGAAGATGGCGCCATTCCAGAGCTTGGGGGCACCTTTCCGTGGCCCACAGAGGGTGGCGTCTTTCTAGACCTTGGGGGTGCCTTTGCGGAGCCCTAGTTCCGATTATCCATTGTGCTGTGTGCGTATTTGGGATGTAGGATTGTTGACAGTTGTTAGAAGTGTGTTCGATTGATTCAATATCGATGAATCTAAAAAAGAGGGTTGAGGGTTGGAACGAACGTATACCAAGAATTTTTGGAATGCTGTGGACATTCTTGATTGGTGCCGAGCTAAGTATAGTGCAAAGTCGTATCTCTTTGGTTAATAAGATCCCAAAGGTTTATCAATCCAAGGGGGTCAAGATTCATAATAGGCAAATGGAAATTATTGTAGGTCAAATAACATCAAAGGTGTTGGTCTCAGAAGATGGAATGTCTAATTAATGTTTTTTCACCTGGAGAACTAATAGGATTGATACGAGAGAAATGGTTTATTACATAACCCTCTTATTGGTAATAACAAGATCATCTCTCAATACTCAAAGTTCCATATCTGAAGTGTGTTTTCAAGAAACTGCTTTCGAGTTTTAGCAAAAACAACTCTCAGGGTCAAATCGATTGGTTGAAAGGCATGAACGAGAACATTGTTTTGGGGGTATGATACTGATTGTTACCGGAATGAAAGGATTAGTGCCCCCTTCAAAATAACATAACAAGAGCCCTTTGGAAACAAAAAAATAACCTATTCAGGGAGAGGGGGGTGGGGGGAGAAAATGAGAGATATTTTGTTTCACCACAAAAGATTATTTGATTATTTTCTTTCAAAGAATTTCCACGATAGACCAGAACAATCATTTATAGGATTTAATGATTCTTAAAAGCGGATTCATCTTTTTGACTATATATTTTTGGATTGGGTGTAGTCACCTGATTTGGTAATCAAAATAGTAAGCAATAGAAAAAACTAATGGCTTGTTCATCTATCTATGACCAATCTATAGTAGAAGTGGAACCTCTCAGTTCCAAAGTCTACAAATCCAGACCTAGGTGTTGACCAGGCAAAAGCATAAGTTATTTTAGTAGCACACTTTGTGGTTGATCAATATTCCGACAATAAAGCGTTATTATCTTTGATCGGGCAGACTCATGTCAGACGAGAAGAGTAAGAGCTTCATCGGGCTTATATGAAGTCAGAAGCATCAGTGAAGGGGAATAAGCTTAAGCTAGTGGCCTCTTTAATTCGACTTATGATAGACTTCGACTTTTTCGATCTTGGTAACCTCTAGTTTGATCAGGAAAATCAGCTATTCCATGAGGCAATAACTATTCAACCGGAACTAGAAGGGGTGGATCATTAAACGTACCTATTCGAACAAAGCCTTGCACCCCTCCGTTGATGATAATAGCTTTGTGGACTATTAGATACCGAACATAGAACTACCAGGCAAAGGAGAGAAACCTGGGATCTGGCCAATGACTTTGATTTCAATCCTTGCCCGGGAACAAATGCTTCATAAAAAATGCATTGGTCTAAGAGAAACAAATTTATTCTATACTAGATAAGTACCAATACGTAATTCGGGATTGATACCATTAAATGCACCCCTCTTTATTTATCATTAGAAGAACCAATTTGAAAAAAAGGTTCTTTGCTTGGTTTTATTCCTGACATATAGATCAAACCTGTTTTGGGATTGCTTAATCCCGGCATAGGCTTGCTGCAAGTCCCCAGTCTGGTTCCATCTTTTTTCTTCTTAGGAGTGGGATCCTGACTCGTTGCTGCCTACTTTGATTCATGGGGAAGAAAGTCACGAGCTCCGACACCAAGTAGGTTGTACCCGCACCTCTGAGGGCTCTATATGAAAGAGAAATCGTCTTTCATATCACCTATAAAGGCAATACGTGATGGTTCGCCGACAAACAAGGCTCTGAAAGAATGCAAGGAAAGGACGTACATATTTAAACTCTGATTCCAGATTAGCCTAGATTGAAGATTCCAAAAAAATTGGATCTTATTATATGAAAATACCACAGGTTAGGCTTAATTCAAGTAATCACTTATACAACTCTTCGTTTCTTTCACCGCCCAATACAGAGTTGAACCTTTTTTATATTCAGCCCACATTCACTCTTTTCTTCTATTAGTAGAGTGGATTCTTATTTTCGATTGATTTTCTTACTTTCTGTACCTGTCAAAAAAGTGAGCTCTTTCCTTTCTCTCCACTCAAAGTAGATTGAGTGACTCTTTGTTTTCATACATCGAATATCAGTATGTGTCAAATGTATTACACTTAGTCTAAGGGGAGAAATGTTTACGTATTTTTTCGCGCATGTGTTAACATTTTTTGTTTTGCTTTTTTTTTGTAGGTCCCAAGGGGTGCGAGTGTAATGTTTAGAAGGGGGTTGAATAAACCTTAACAACTTTTCGATTTAGTCCTTTTAAGGCGTTGAGTTAATGCTTCACGGCTAAGTCCTTGATGGACATCTAAGTTAGTTGATCGTGAGTTAGCCACTCAACAGACTCGATTGAGCTGTTGATAGAATAACTCAGCTATTTTGACTAAAACTTAACTCGGCTGTGATATGTTTTCAGCGGAAGACTTAACACCCTCGAATCATGGTTTAAGTTTGTTTTAATACTTGATTATAGCACTTAGTTAATTATCAGATGGACAACAAATTTATCAGTAGATATCAAAATAATATGCGATAATTAAAGTCTTTGAAATGTAAGTGACACAATAAATTTTATAGAGGTTCGAAGATGGGGTAATTCTTCTACTCTATCTTCTCCAACTCTGGAGGAATCCACTAAGTATTGATCAATGTACAAAGTGGTTATCGGTCCAGATGCAAGTCTTGATCACACAGTGACTTGATCATTTGGGACTCGATCGGAGATGCCTTGGTCACACGGTGGCTTCTCGTGCGACTCGGCTTCTTCACAGGCGTTTTGCCTTGCTACTACAACCCACTTGCTCAAGCTTCTTGGATTTGATCACGAAGCCCTCCAAAAACTTGAGACTGGTTCGACCTTGAACCTTTCTACAATCCTTTGTGGAATGTAGACCCCTTGATTCTTCAAATGTTTTCTCTTCAAGCGATTTAAGTCGTCTTTCCTTCACGGTGAGTGTTGGATTGATTTCCCGTAATGTAGGCTTGAGGATTGAGCTTGAATGACTTGAGTAGGTTATAGTTTGAATAATAGCTTGAAAGTTCCAGGTAACAAGGTAACCTTTTCTCAAATAGATTCCTCAGCCTTTTATAGTGTTCTTTTGAAAATTTGCCCGTTGAAGAGATAGGTTAATTTTCAAAAGACACTTGTGGTCGTTGGCTTGTCTTGTTGCAGTTCTTGGAATTGACATTTCCTCGTATGAATGAGTCTTGACTTTTTAGAGTTCGACACACAGTGCGGTGCTTCCCATTGGTTTATTCCTTTTGCACGCTTCCGGGACTGAGCACTTTAAGAAAGGCAGTATGGAAGTATTACTTATTTAAGTAATTTTCTTAACTTCTGTACAACGGATCTCTTTCAGTTGTCTCGACTTGACTGCTTTTCCTTAATTCCCTAGGTGACTTGAGTCGACTTCCAATCATTGGATGACTCATTTGTCACTTCAACTTGAGACTTTTGTCTTGAGTTGACTTGACCGACACTTCACTCTGTTGCATCTCAATGCACCTTGATCGAGTTCTGTCTTCTCTTCTTTGCCACACTCGGTTGCCTCACGGTGGAGTCTTCCTTCTAGTCTCAGTTGACTTCTTGCATATTCGAGGCATAGTGACTTAACTCGGCTCGACCACTCTATCTATTACAATGCAATTTACAACAAAAATGGGGTGCCAACTTTCTATTCTAAGTTTTACATGGCATTCATCAAAATCTAAAAAATAATTTCCCAACAATTTCCCCCTTTTTGATGATGCCAAAACTTAAAACATACATTCAACAATTAAATAGCAAAAGATACGTCAGACAATGTAGAATCACATAATGTATGTGTAGAATCAAACTTTTATTGATCATAACATTGTTGTTCTTTACATTTTGTTTACAAAGTGTATCGAGCTTAACCAGAGCTTAAGGTAATCATGCTATTCTATATCTACGCAAGTATAGAAATTATACAATTTTATTGAATGTCTGGAAGACTTACATACAAATGCATTTACATAGTAAAATACATGAAGGGGTGGACAACAACACTTCATCTCCTTCACGCCTCCTTCTTTCCTCATCTCTATATCTTCTCGATCTTTTTCTCTTCTTCTCTTCTTCACCGCTTTCTTTTTTTCTCATATGCTTTTCTCCGCAGCGACTTCATCTCTTCTTTTTCTTTCTTGCCTCTCTTCCCACAACCGAGTTTGTCTTCTGTTTTCTTCTTCGATTCTCTTCACATACTCAAGCATTGTTCTTGGCCACTTGCGGGTTGGCTACTTCGTCGAACCCCCCAATAGATCCCTCATTTCTTTCCTGGATCTATATATTCAATGTTTTTGGGCGAGAGGTCAGGTCGAAACCTCTTCCTCCTCTCGCTTCTTCCTCGCCTCGGGCGTGTATTGTCTTGGAGCCTTCTTTTTTGGTGAGTGAGTGACAGAGGACCCGATGAGTCTGCTTTGCTGTCAGCTTCTTCACATAGCTTGAGGCCTTTTTCCCAATACAAATCCCAGGCTTGGGCCATGGACATATTTGCGAAGTAACCCTCGGATGCGAGCGTCTTGAATTCATCAACAGATCTTGGCTCGGTTCCGATGTCTGAAATGGCATCAGTGTCTCTTCCTGCCAGAACGTCTCCATATTGTTTTAGTATATCCATCACTCGGGCATCCATCTTTCCTTCCACCTCCTTCATCCCTGCTTCTACTATTTTCCTCTTTTCAGCCATGGGTACTGCAGAGTGTTGGAGCGGCAGTGTCACTGGGAGTTTGATGATGATATCAGCTGTGACTAATCCTTGTTGAGGGATTTTAGCAATCATCAGAGTCATGTCTTTCGAACCTTCCCCCTCAACATATTTTCCTTTCTTCTCTCTTCTCTGTTCCTCAGCTGTCTTCTCCTTCACAGCTGCGTCCTTCTTCTTCTCAGCTTCAGATCCTTTTAACGTCTTTAGGTATTCCTCTTCCCCTTTTTGGCATCATCAAAGGAGAGAGGAACCCCTCGAAACATGCCAGCAATCATGAAGTCCAAGCGACTGATAGCTGAGTTATGCTTGGAATCTGCTGCGGAGTATCTTTGCACGAATTGAGCGAGTGGCTTTTGATTCTCTTTGCTACTTGCTTTGATTCGGTAGAGAGGAGGCTGAATTCTTTTCTCCATGTTCTCCTCTACGCGCAGAAGCTCTTTGCGATGAAATTCACACAGCCGGTTCCATTTTTGTGGTATGGGAGGTATGCATTGCAATCAATGTATTCCTTCATCCTCCTTTTCATGTCGGCATTATCGGCGCTCCGGACTAGCATCTTATTGTACAAAGTTGGAAATATCGAACTTGTTCCACGCGCATTATGCTTTTGTTGCCACCATTCCCGGATCCTAACAATTATTCCACGCAGACGCGGTAAGATTGGCATCTCAATTATCCAGTCTCATGTCAAGTGAGGCCTGGTGCCTTTCCATCTTCTCTATCTTCGCAAAGATGACCTTGAAAACTTCGTACCTCATTTGTCACTTACTGTCTCGGTGGTGGCCAACGACATCAAATCAAAGTCTCTTTGGGACGATGGTGTCTGTTGGAATGACGGGATCGGAGTTTATGGAAACGTTGTTGATGCGTGGCTGATTCTTCAAGTAGATCGGGCAACTCCAGAGAAAGGGAACGATTCTTGAATGGATCATCACGGACAAGCTGGAAGTTGAGCCCATTCTCGGTTTCCACTTCTTTACCTCGGGAAGTCTCAACCTCCCATAGGCCTTCACTACCTCCTACAATCTCAACTGCGGCGAGGCCTTGGACAATCCCTTCGTGAGCCGGTGTCTTGGGGTCTTCTCGAGGTGGCATCCACCGGAGTCTCAACTCCATGGATTGCACTTTCATTGCCCAGTGTTAACTCCCGGGCGATTCCATCTCAGTGCCTCGTTCGCATCGCGGCGTATTGGCAAAGCGTTGCACTTCACCGGTGAGGCAGACTCAACTTCTCCGAGCCTCTTGGTGACAACTTCTTTGTGTATCCATTTGTTTTTCTTTCTCCACTTCGCCTCCAAGATTCGTTGTGGAGTTAGCTGCAAAGCATCCTCCGTCCTTGCTGCGGTGGAGGAGTTTCCCCCTCGGCCCGACACACCAACGAGTGACTTGGATTGGGGTTACTCGTCTCGGACTCCTACTGTTCCTTTGAGTGTTCAACCATTGGGGCAGGTGGTAAGACACCTTCATCAGGGGTTGGCTCGACTTGGGTCCCCAAGTTCCCAGTTTCATCGCCAATTCCCTTAACACCTTCTTCTGAGTGAGCTGGGGAAGTGGTGGCAGCAACAACGGTTGCAATTATTTGCACCACTCCCATAGGATCAATCTCCGTTGTGATTTGGAAGATTCCCGGGGCCTTCCATCACTGTTGCTCATTTAGGATCCTGGATTGGTGAGCTGGATTCCCGCTTTCTGACAGCATATCAAGGTGTGGATGAGTATGATCAGTGGTTCCTGTTAGAGGGCAGATACTGGCTTTCTCACGAGCTTTAGCTTCCTCTGCCAGTCTCTGCTTCTCCTTTTCTTTGAAGATCTGCAAGATGTCTGTGCAGTTTTCTTCATCCAGTTCTTGGACCACAGTGGTCAATCCGAGAAAATTCAACAGTTCTTCTTCTCTTCAATAAACTCCGGTCTTTGGAACTATTCCCTGGATCGACTCAGCTTCCACTTTCTCCATTCTCACAGACGATTTTGGATGTCTGGATATGGTGGGGATAGTATCATCACGTCATCATCTTCTTCATCATTATCTCCTTGTTGGCCCTCGTTCTCAGGGATTGAAGGTAGCAAACTTTGGTGCTCCACACCCTTAGCAGCGTCTGTTGTAGGAGGGGATACAACCCTGTCAACAGGAGAGTTTGCTTTCTCAACTACTTTTTGTGTCTCAGCTGTTCTGACTACAACCGTGTCTTCAATTTGCCTCTGCTGATCGGCTTCAGCAGACTTGGCTGTTTCATCAATAATATCAGGAGACTCTACTTCTCCAGTTGTCTCTGCGATCTGTTCCAGCTGAGTGGCAGACTCAGCTATTTTCTCAAGCTCTGATCGCTTGAAAAGTCTTCTTCTTTTGGTCCTTACCAGAGGAATTTCTGGTTCGAATGCAGTTTCCTCCGAGTCCTGGGCGGCGGGGGCCGGTGCTGTTGTCTTTTTCTAAGGAGCTGGCTTTCTAGGCTTGTCAGTCCTCCTTTTCTTGACAACCGAAGAAGGTATTTGAGGTTTCTTCTCCGTTGCGGCTGCAGGGGCAGGTGCATCTTTTGTTTTCTTTTTTTCTTTTCTTTGCGGGGGGCGATCTTCTTTGTAGTGCAGGGGCAACCTTCTTACGGGGAGGAGGAGATTACTGCTTTTCTTCAGGGCCAGCTGATTCCCCCTCACTTATATCAGCCCTCTTGGCGTATGCTCTCTTCTGTGCTCCAGAAAGGTTTGATCAGAACATTTTCTTGTTTACATGGAACGCCTTTCCATGTAGAAGAGGGACTCCCTTCACTTCCATCATCCCGCCAATCACCAAACCATATCCCAAAGATCCTCCAAATGAACCATCCTTCTTGAAGGATTTATTCCCAATATTCGCGAGTCTGCTGTATACAAACTCGGACCAGTTCACCTTTTTCTCCTCCATGATCGCGGCCATTACGATCAACTTGGTTTTGGGACGGTGATTAAAGCTTCCAAACTTAATATCTATGCCTTTGGCAACAATGTCTAACAACTTGTGGTAATCCTCCTTAGCTTGAGACGTATCAAGCTGTATAGACAACCTTTGCAGCACAGTCAGGTTTGGCTACTTCTTTCCACGCAGCTGCCAAGTTAACATCAGCTTCATAAACCTCGGCCTCCTTCCGCAAGGCAACAAGCGTGTTACGCCAAATCCTTGGCGATTATGGTGAAATTTTTCCCGTGAACAGAGGACTTGATGCCCTCATCGTGAACTTCGGCGTTCACGTAGAAGCTCGCGACCTCCTCTATGTAGGTCATTTGAAACTCCATCATCAAAAAGGGTTTCGATCTGATTTTTCCAACTTTCTGCTATCTTTTTCACAAGGGTTTCGTCGACCCTTGTTTGATCATGCACTCGAAATCCACAGTAGATCCCGTGTGGATTTGCTTTCCCAATTTGAAGTCGTAAACGTAGATGCCATTTCTCGAAGATTTCTTGAATGAAACTTTGAAAAATAAGCTTTGAAGATTTGTAGGGTTTTGAGAGTAAAAATGCTTTCTTTGCTCTTGAGAGAGATGAACAGTTTTGGTAAAGTGAGAGAAAATCGATCGAAATGGTATATGTATGGGTTATGAAAGGATGTGCGGGTGGTTTTGAAATTTGATCAAGATCAACGGCTCGATTTTGCACGCCCGATTAACATTTAATTTCTTGCATTTAATGCGGCAACATTTATGTCCAATCATAAGCTTGGCGTGCGACTTTTATTTGACACGTCATAATTATCTTGACGTCATTCTTAAAAAACATTCCCGCTTAGTAAAACGATTCGCATTTTTGTCACTTTACTCATAAATGACTCGGCTTATTCCTTAGGCGATTTAACTCTTCTCTCTTTGCACATAGGTACTCATTTTCACCCTAACTTGATGCGGTGATTCTCCGATCTGGTGATTCACTTAGTTGATTCAAGAGTTGACTCTTTTTCATCTTTTCATGTTCCATCTCTTTTCTTTGAGTCTTCGAGTGTCAACTCGGCTCAATTAACCCTAATTCATGCTTGAGTTCTTCAAATCTTGATTCACATAATGGTTTTGTGAATATATCGCCTAATGCTTGTTTATCGGTTGAGATATATTCAAGGTGATGTCCTTCTTTTCAACATGATCTCTTATGAAGTGATATCTCGACATCAATGTGCTTTGTTCTTGAGTGCAATACAGGGATTACGAGTGATTGCAATTGCACTTGTGTTATCACACATGATTGGAATTTCCTTTTCTTCAACTTCATAGTCTCTCATTTCTTTGTCTCATCCATAAGACTTGGGCTGACATTTGCCGCATGACTATGTATTCTCGCCTTTTGTGGAGGTGGCTATTGAATTTTGCTTATTGCTAAACCAGGAAATTAATCTATTTCCAAGCATTCGATATGTACCGAGGTACTCTTCTGTCAACTCTACATCCAAAGATAATCGTCCCAGTCCGAGTAACCAATTAGCTTGAATCCACATTCCTTAGGATACCATAAGCCAACTTCTTGGCTTCCTTTCAAATATCTCAAGATTCTTAAATTTCATGATCATGTGGCTTTCTTTTGGAGCAGATTGAAATCTTGCACATACACCTACAACAAAGGTGATGTCCGGCGCTTCTCTTTGTGAGATAGAGCAATGATCCAATAAGTGCTCAGTATCTTGTTTGATCCACAATGCTTGCCATCTGTATCCATATCCATTTTAATCGATGTATTCATTGGTATTTTCTGAGAAGACTTCTCTTCCATACCAAATTTCTTCATTAAATCTCTGGTGTATTTTTGTCGACTTATGAAGGTTCTATCCTTCATTTGTTTTACTTGAAGTCCAAGGAAGAATGTCAGCTCTCCCATCATGCTCATTTCAAATTTGCTTTGCATGAGATTTGAGAATTTATCACACAACTCTTTGTTTGTGGATCCAAAGATGATGTCATCCACATATATTTGGACAAGCAGTATACTCTTCCCATCTTGAATTCTGAAGAAGGTTCTATCCACTTTGCCTTTTGTGAATCCGTTCTCGATCGGGGAATTGTGATAATGTATCATACCATGCTCTTGGTGCCTGTTTCAATCCATATAAATCTTTCTTGAGTTTGTATACATTATCTCCAAGAGTCTTCTGCCCAAATCCTGGAGGTTGTTCAACATAAACTTCTTCCTCCAATAACCCATTAAGGAATGCACTCTTTACATCCATTTGATATACAATGAAGTTCTTGTGAGCAGCATAGGCAAGAAACATTCTTATGGCTTCCAATCTTGCTACAGGAGCAAAAGTTTCATCAAAATCTATTCATTCTTCTTGGCAATACCCTTTGGCTACCAATCTTGCTTTGTTTCTTACCACAGAACCTTCCTCATTCATCTTGTTTCTGAACACCCATTTAGTGCCAATAACATTTTGAAGGGTAGGTCTTTGAACCAATTCCCATACTTTGTTTCTTTCAAACTGATTCAGCTCTTCTTGCATGGCTTGAATCCAATGTGTGTCATCCAATGCTTGTGACACATCTTTTGGCTCTATCTGTGAGATAAAGCAAGTGAACATTGCTTCTTGTTGAGCTCTGGATCTGGTTTTTACACATTCTCTTACATCTCCAATGATTAGTTCGGTGGATGGTCTCTCGGCCATCTTACATTAGGTTGGAGTAAGTTAGTGGATTCAATCGTCTTGCTTGTTTGTGTTATTTTGATCAGCTCTCTCATCATCACTTAGCAGATTTTCCATTGTCTTTGAGACTCGGCTATCTCATCTTCATCCGGGTTTATAATTCCGACTTGACTTCAACATAGGGACTCTTTCGCATGGTAGGGTGATTCGACTTATCGGTGACTCTTCAATGTCTTCTCCATTTACATTGGGCTCATCAAACACCACATGGATGGACTCTTCGTAACCATTGTCCTCTTGTTGAGCACTCTGAAGGCTTTGCTTTCAATTTGAATATCCCAAAAAGATACCTTCATCGACTTTAGCATCAAAAGCCTTTAAATTGTCTTTGCCATTGTTATGGATGAAGCATTTGCATCCAAATATTCTAAAATATGCAACATTTTGGCTTTCTCCCTGTCCAAATCTCATAGGGAGTCTTTTTGTTTGTCTCATTTATCATGCATCTATTTTGAGTATAGCATCTTTGTGTTTATTCTTGCCCAAAATCTTTTAGCGACCCTGCTTCACCTAACATGGTCCTTCTTCGCTTCTTTGAGAGTTCTTTCCTTCTTTCTCGCAACTCCATTCTCTGTGGAGTCCTTGCCGCATGAGATAATTCATGACCAATACCATTTTCAACATAATATCGAGTTATTATACCATTGACAAACTCGGTTCCTCTGTCGACGATCTTATTTTGATAATGGTTTGACTCTTCTCATTTTGGATTCTCTTCATCAGCTGTGGTAGTTTCTTTAGGGTTTCTTTCTTCTTACACATGAAAATTGTCCATGTGTATCTTGAGTAATCATCTACTACCACCAAGGTGTATTTCTTTCCACTTATGCTTGGTTCAACAGGACCAAATAGATCCATATGTAGCAGGTGTAATATTTTTGTTGAAGATGGACATGTCTTTTCTTTGAATGATGATTTGATTTGCTTTCCCATCCGGAATGCATCACATACACTTTCCTTCTTGTATCTTCGAGTCCGGAAGTCCTTCCACAAGATTGCTCCTTGCAAGCTTGTTAATTGTTTTGAAGTTCGGGTGACTCGGCTTCTTGTGCCACAACCAACTTGATTCATTTTTGTGCTCTTTGCTAGTAGACAAGTGCTTGGTGTTGCGATTGACCAATCTACTACATACATGTTCTTTTTGTCCGCATCCTTGCAACACAACTTCATTTGATTGATGTCCTTGATTTGGCATACACCCATATTGAATCCAACATTGTAGCCCTTGTCACGAGTTGGCGATACTTAGCGATTGAAGTTGAGTCCTTCAACATATGCAACATCTGTGATTTCTAATCCATTTTTTTTGATGGATCCGATTGCCTCTTATTTCTCCTGGAGCTTCATTTCCTCCAAATATGACTTTTGCACCTCTAACCTCCTTGAATTTTGATAGATTTTTCTTGTTTCTGTCATATGTCCGGAACAACCACTATCCATGTACCAGGTTCCTTGGCACTCGACTTCTCATTGAACGCAATCAAGGAAATTAGATTTTAGGTACCCATACTTGTCCGGGTCCTGAGGGGTTAGTATTGTAAGATGATCCAACTAACCTATAGCCAAATTATTTGACTCTAAGAGGTTGCCATCTATTAGTGCCATAATCATAATTAACTTTGGCAAATTGCTTGGGGGTTTTAGGTTCATACAATTGTCTCTTTTGTTTGTATGCCTGTGTATGTGTTTTAGCAATTGCTTTGTTTGGGTAGTTGTGATATCTTTGAGGATAGTGCTTGGGTGCATATGTGTGCTGATGATAGCTCTTTTGCCTTTGGAATGGCCCTTGCTGAGTTCTAGGCCTTTGCCATTTAGGCTTATATTCCATAGATCTTTGCCGATAGTTCACATTATTCCAATCAGCTTGGCTTGGGTACTTTCTACCATTCCCATCATATGTGTTCCTTTCATAGAACTTCGGGGCTTTTGGTAGCTCGCTTCTTCTTTGCGAGTATTTCTGTTTGGAGCTTCTTTGAGGAACTGGTGGATTTCTTCTCATTTGTCCTCTCAAAGATACTCAATCCGTTTTTTTTTTTTTCCTTTATAACCAAGGCCAGTTTGCTTGCGGTTGTGCTTTGGAATGAATGTGTGTGCACTATTTGGAGTTTTGGATTTTTGAGATGCTTCATTACTTGAAGATCCTTTTTCCAAAATCACTTTTGGAGCTTGACTTGGTATAGAGGAATTAAATCCTAAGCTTTGTCTTATCTCCACATTCTCTTTGGCTCATAATAAGATCATCCAAAGATTTAGATGCATTAGTGAATGAGGCAATCACATTTTTGAGGTCATTCTCCTCTTTCTGTAGCATGTGACTATCTCTGCTTTATTAGCTTAGCATTTTCAGCCTTTAAACTTTTATTCTCATCAGCTATGTGACTTAGAGTACTCAGCTCCTTAGTTAGCTGTGAGTTTTGACTTTTGAGTAGGCTGTTTTCCTTATTTAGTAGTGTGTGTGAGGATTTAATGTGTTCAAAGTCTTTCATCATTTTGCCTAATGAATCATAAAGATCGAGTGGGTGATGAAGTGTGTGTGTCACAATCACTATCACTAGAATGAGTGTGATGAGTTAGAGTGTACCTCATCTTCTTGGTCGGAGTTGGTCTTGTTCTTTGGCCATTAGACAAATCAAGGCTTCTTCTTCGTGAGTCACTTGAGTAGTCACCTTCACTACTCTCCAAGTCTCTTTGTGTCTTTTGACTTGACTGTCTCAAAGATCTCTGCAGCCCAACATTGCATTTTTCTTCTTTTGTCTTCTTTCTCTCAAGACTTTTCTTTCCTCTTCATTCTGTATTGGTTGACTACAGGATATGGGCAATCAATGGCATAGTGACCGGGTTGCTGCATAGTTCAAAGATAGATTTTCAACCTTTTGATCGATTCTTTCCATCCTTGGATTGTCGGCTCTTTGATACTCCACCTTTTGATGCTCTGTTCTTTTGGGTGGCCTATCTTCCTTGACTTGGAGGAGTTGAGTATCTTACGGAGGATTCACCTTTGCCTCTTTTGTAATTCTTGTTGAAGAATTTGTTAAATGTTTTAACCATCGGGCAATCTCCTCTTGGTCAATGACTTCCTTGACCTCAGCTCTTTTACCATCCTTAACTATTAGAGCAGTTGTTTTGGGCACAACTATCTCCTCTAGGTCTTTTCTTCTCAGCTCAAATTCGTAGGCTTTGAGATCTGAGAATAGCTCATGGTTGGATGTTTTTGATAGGTCCATGGAGTGTCTCAGGGCCATGATTTTTATTTCCCATTCAGCTGGGAGACTTCTTAGAATCTTCATACACATTTCCTTCTGTGTATATTCTTTTCCAAGTGCAGATAGCTCATTGGTAATTTTTGTGAACCGAGCATCCAGTTGATCCAAGGTTTCTCCTGCAAGCATCTTAAAATTTTCAAATTTTTGTACAACAACAAATAGTTTATTTTCATTGATTTGCTCAGAGCCTTCACAAATCAAAGTTAGCTTATCCCAAATTTCTTTTGCCGTTTTGCATGATTTGACTTTGTTGAACATGGCTTTGTCCAAGGTTTTGTAAAGAATGTCCTTGGCCACATTGTCCAAGTTATATCTTTTCCTGTCATCATTTGTCCATTCAGCTCTTGGTTTTTCAACCATAGCTGGTCTGGGTGCAACATCCTCTTCTTCTTCAGCTGCAGCAGCTCTCCTTGCAGCTGTGTTCACCTTTAAAATTTGGAGTGGCCCATCTTCTATCACTATCCACATTTCATCGCAATAATCTTGATAGATGAGCTCGCACACGAATTTTCAGTCATCAAATTCCATAATAGTGAACATAGGGATGCATGTCAAATTTGCTTCCATGATAATAATTTTGCTAAATAAAGAAGTTTTGAAAGATCAAGTGCTAAAGCAAGCTTCGAAAAATTTGGAGATCTAGTTCAGTAACTAGTGCGGAAGGCTCAATGAACCAACCGCTCTGATACCACTTGTAGGTCCCAAGGGGTGTGAGTGTAAGGTTTAGAAGGGGGGTTGAATAAACCTTACCAACTTTTCGATTTAGTCCTTTTAAGACGTTCAGAGTTAATGCTTCACAGCTAAGTCCTTGATGGACAACTAAGTTAGTTGATCAGCAGAGTTAGCCACTCAACAGACTCGACTGAGCTGTTGATAGAATAACTCAGCTATTTTGACTAAAACTTAACTCGACTGTGATATGTTTTCAACGGAAGACTTAACACCCTTGAATCTTGGTTTAAGTTTGTTTTAATACTTGATTATAACACTTAGTTAATTATCAGATGGACATCAAATTTATCAGCAGATACCAAAATAATATGCAGTAATTAAAGTGCTGAAATGTAAGTGACACAATAAATTTTATAGAGGTTCGAAGATGGGGCAATTCTTCTACTCCTCTCTTCTCCAACTCCTGGAGGAATCCACTAAGTATTGATCAATGTACAAAGTGGTTATCAGTCCAGATGCAAGTCTTGATCACACAGCTCACTTGATCCTTTGGGACTCAGTCTGGAGATGCCTTGGTCACATAGCTGGCTTCTTGTACGACTTAGCTTCTTCACAGCGCAGCTGCCTTGCTACTACATCCCACTTGCTCAAGCTTCTTGGATTTGATCACGAATCCCTCCAAAAACTTGAGACTGGTTCGACCTTGAACCTTTCTACAATCCTTTGTGGAATGTAGACCCCTTGATTCTTCAAATGTTTCCTCTTCAACTGATTGAAGTCGTCTTTCCTTCATAGGTGAGTGTTGGATTGATTTCCTTTGTAATGTAGGCTTGAGGATTGAGCTTGAATGACTTGAGTAGGTTATAGTTTAAATAATAGCTTGAAAGTTCCAGGTAACAAGGTAACCTTTTCTCAAATAGATTCCTCAACCTTTTATAGTGTTCTTTTGAAAATTTGCCCATTGAAGAGATAAGTTAATTTTCAAAAGACACTTGTGGTCGTTGGCTTGTCTTGTTGCAGTTCTTGGAATTGACATTTCCTCGTATGAATGAGTCTTCAGCATTTCAGAGTTCTGACACAGGTGCAGTGCTTCCCATTGGTTTATTCCTTTTGCACGCTTTTGGAACTGAGCACTTTAAGAAAGGCAGTATGGAAGTATTACTTATTTAAGTAATTTTCTTGACTTCTGTGCAACGGATCTCTTTCAGTTTTCTCGACTTGACTACTTTTCCTTAATTCCCTAGGTGACTTCGAGTCAGCTTCCAATCATTGGATGACTCATCTGTCACTTCAACTTGAGACTTGGCTGTCTTGAGTTGACTTGACTGACACTTCACTCATTGCATCTGTTTGCACCTTGATCGAGTTCATGTCTTCTCTTCTTTGCCACACTCAGCTGCCTCACAGTGGAGTCTTCCTTCTAGTCTCCAGTTGACTTCTTGCATATTCAGGCATAGCTGACTTAACTCAGCTCGACCAACTCTATCTATTACAATGCAATTTACAACAAAAATGGGGTGCCAACTTTCTATTCTAAGTTTTACATGGCATTCATCAAAATCTAAAAATTAATTTCCCAACATTTTTGTTGCACATTTATGTGGCTTATGTTTATGAGGATCCCTTATGAAGAGATCCCTCGCCTCCTAGAGTGCCAGAGGAGAAAAAAAATTAGGATCCCTTGTAAGTAGACCTCTCCCCTCCGAGAGCGCTGGAGGAGGTGTAGGTACTAAGGGGGGATAGTGTAAATTCTAAAAAGGGGGTTTGAATAGACTTTACCAACTTTTCGATTTTAGTCCTTTTAAAGTTAGAGTTTAGTCACAAGTCAGTTGGGTCCTTGGTGGACAACTAAGCTTACCTTCACAGCAGAGTTAGCCACTCTACAGACTCAACTGAGATGTTGATAAGATAGCTCAGTTGATTCAATTAACTTTTTAGAAATTCAGTAGACTTGGTTTTACATCGGAAGACTTTCACCCTTTGATTAACATACGTTTTTCAACACTTGTTGTAAGTTTAGTTATTATCAGTTGACTTAGCAAATATAACAAACATCAATTAACATATGCAAGAAATAAAATGCTGAATGTAAATGACAAAGAGCAATTTTTATACTGGTTCGAGGATGGGGTAATTCTTCTAATCCACTCCCCTCCAACTTCTGAAGAAATTCGCTAAGTAATGGTGACTTTGTTACAAAATAGTGACAGTCCAAGCCAGGCCTTGATTATATAGTTGGCTTTGCTTCTGGGACTCACCTCCTTCACAAGACGTTGTCCGCTACCTCGACTCCTTTAAACTCTTGGATTTGTTCACTGACCCTCCAATAAGTCCAAAGCTTCTCGTCCAGGCGCAAACTCACTACACTTCCTTCAACCCGAATGTGTAGACCCCCTTGTCTTTAAAAAAGTTTATCTCTTCAACAATTTGAAGTTGTCTTTTCCTCATTTGAGTGTGTTGGATTGATTTCCTTGAGTTTTAGGCTTAAGGATAGTATTAAATGCTTGAGAGATTTTTGCTCTTGTTTTTAGGTTAGTGTCTATTTCTTTTCTTGCATTTGTTGCTCTTGGTTTTTCTCTCTAAAATATATTCCTCAGACTTTTATAGTACTTGTTTGAAAAATATATCCGTTGAAGAGATAGATGTATTTTTCAAACTACACTTTGAGGTCGTTGGCTTGTCTTGTCTTGCAGCTTTGATGTAGACTGATCCTTAAATTAATGCTCTGCAACCTTTCCTTAAACTCTGCAGGTTTTCGGGGACATCCTATTGGTTCCTTGCTTTTTGCACTCTTTCAACAAAACAACTTTAAGGATGGCAGTCTGACACATACCTACTTTCAGCAAACAATTGACTTTGCTTTGACAACGGATCTCTTCAGCTTTCTTGGATCCTTTTTGCTGCATAACCCCTTTGACAATAAACACCACAAATCTGGGAGTGACTCAGCTATCAGTCTGCTGAATGAGACAACTTTTCTATCATTTGACTAAGACTTGTCTTCACTTCACTCAGCTGCAACTCAGCTGATTCTTCATCTTGGTCGCTTCTACTCAGCTAATAGAACCCTATCTATTACAAGTTGATTTATAGTAGAATTGGGGTGCCAACTTCCTAATCTAAGTTTTACATAATATCATCAAAATCTATTACATAAATTTCTCAAGAATCTCCCTCTTTTTGATGATGCCAAAACTTAAATAAAACAACAAAATAAATAGTGCATAACAAAGAATGATTGTATGTATATGTCATTTTATTGAACATATCATTTTTGCACTTAACAAATGTGTTACAGAGTACAAGGAAAATAAAAAAATACTTACTAATTTTCTGTGTATTTACAATCATGTAAAAAATATAACATAAGGTTTCTGCAACAGTCTTCATCGCCTATGCTGCTTCCTTCTTCTCTCTTCATCTGCAGCTCTCTTTCTGTCTTCATCAGGTCTTCTCCTCTTCTTCTAATCTTCCTCCCTTCTTTTATTTTCATAGGCTCTCTTTGCAGCATCGTCTTTCCTTTTTCTTTCTTCCCATTCTTGAACTTGTCTTCTTTTTTCTCCTCTTGACACTTTGCTGCCTCTTCATTCCTTCTCTGCACTTCTCTAATTTCAAGTTCATTTAGTCCAGCTCAGTACAACAGGTATTTCTTCTGGGGATTTCTATATGTAACGTTTTTAGGACTTTGTGGTGGTGTGCCTCTGCATCTTCCACCACTTCTTCCCCTACCTCGTTCGAGTCTGCTTTCCCCCTAGGTGTGTCTTGCACATGTGCCGTGCCTAGAAGTCTCACAATTGCGCATTTGAGTCTTGCTTCTCAGCTGATTGACAAATTTCCAAGCCTTTTTCCTAGTATAGATCCCATGCTTCCTTCAAAGTCAATCCTTCAAAAAACCCTTCAGCTTTGAGGGTTTGAAACTCCTCAAGTGATCGTGGCTCTGATCATGCATCGGGAGCGGGTTCTTGTGGGAGCTTTATAGCTGGAGAGTCTGGTAACGACCCAGCTGGGGGACCATAGAACCTGGTTTTTAAACTTTCAATGTGTCCATGCTGCATTTGATCAACTTCTGCAAATTCTGCTTCGATTGCAGCCCTTGTCTTCTCAAAAGCTAAGTCAGATTTTTCTTCAGCTGAGAAGCCCTGCGGCAGCTGGGACAGGAGGGAGCTGGTTGATGAGCTAAGTTGGGGTTTCTCCAAAATAATTTTCAGGGGAGCTTTCTTGAGGGATTCTTCCCCCTTAGTTCCATTACCTTCCCCTTTCTATCTTCCCCTTTTTGGCATCATCACCAATACCAATGAGAGAGGTTTGAGAAGTTTTTGACAAAATGAGATCTAGTTTTTCATGCGTTGCTAAGTGAGCTGCTCTATGTTCCAAACCAAGAGCCTTCATTTCTGCACTCATAATCTTCATTTCGGCGTTCATTATCATCATCTCCGAACGCAGAGTGCTTTCAGTCCTTAGAAGGTCTTGCTTGTGTTGAGGCTTCAACAACTCCATGTCTATTTTATGCATCCGGTCCATTTAACATATGATTCTTTTTTTGTAGCAAAGAAACTTTGCATTGTCAGCACTCCAAATCACCAGTTTGGCGAATAGGGATTTGAAATAGCTGACTTGTTTTCTTCTCAGTGCCTTCGTCTGTGTTGTCCATTCCCGAATACTTAGAACTAAACCTCAGATATCTCTAGATATCATTTCATCGTGATTGTCCTAACTTAGAACTAAACCTCGGATATCTCTAGAGATCATTGCATCGTGATTGTCCTACCATTGGTTGAGTGCATCCAAACCTCTTTCCATGTTTTCTATTTCCAAACAAATAACCTTGAATACTTTTCGGAAGACTGCTGCCTCGAGTGCCTACTCTTCTGGCCACACTAAGTCAAAATCAAATCCAAACGGTACTACTCTCAAGTCATCTGGAGCCTCAAATTCTTCAGGATGGATCTCAACTGTGTATTTGGCACTCTCTCGCCAGCGGTTTTGGTCTCGGCGATACCTCGCCACAAACAGAAAATAGTCAGAGAATAGATCATTTGGGACTATAGGAACATTTTTCACTTCTCCTTCAGAAGCCTTGCCTTTGTCCCATTGACTTGCTTTAGCTCTATGTGCCTCAGCTATGTCAACATCGTCATTGGCAGTCGCAGTTGTGTTAGCCTACGGAGTTGACTGATCCTCGACTGTCTCAACAACTTCATTGGTCTCAGTAAGTACTTCCTCGCGTGCCTTCTTCATCTCTGCTTCCATTTCCTCTATCTCTGGGTCATCTGCTGATTATTCTTTGGGGGCGGACTCAGCTTCATCGTCAGTATCCAACAATTCCACTAACACATGTTTTTCAGAGTTGTTGAGCGCACTGATTTCTTCTCTTTCAGGCGACTCAAGTGGAGGAATTGGCATTTTTCCTTTCTCAGTAGCAATATTACCCAAGGAAGTCTCAACCTTCTTCTGGCCAACAGTCTCAACCCTGTAAGGCCTTCTTCCATCCCTTCTGCAGACTCAGCTGCATTAGGGTCTTCTACAGTCATCCCTTTTGCAGACGGAGCTGCATTGGGGTCTTGGACTGTGGCATCTTTCGAGGTCTCAACCTCTTAAGTTGCACTTTCATGACCAGCAGTCTCAACTGCCATGGTCTACGGTCTATCCTTTGCCTCATTTTGCGGAAGAACGTCCTCGACCTACGGTAGCTTGGAATTTTAGCTGAGATCCGAACCATCCGAGCCTCGTCAATACCACTCTCTTTGTCATCTTGTTTGGTCTTCCCATCACCTCATATCTGCAATTTTGTAAGGTCTCTCACATCTTCCAACCCGATTGTGGTGTGTATAGTTTCCCCCCTCGGTGGCGCACCCGGCCGAATCATGATCGGTGGGGTCACTAGGCACTTGAGACTCACTATTGTTCCATTTGAGTGATCAACCGATTACAGGCGATTATCTCAACAACTTTCGTAGGGGTTGGCTCGGCTAAGTTGCCCACAACATATTCATCCTTAGCTTCATCGCCGTTTCCTAGGCTGTCCTTTGGAATGAGCTAAGTTGCCCACAACATTTTGTAAGGTCTCTCACAATGTTCCTCACCATCTCAAGAATGTCAGGGGTAGGAGAGATTTACATAGATGATGACTCTCCAAGGCCCCTTCGCAATGATTGCTCATGCAACTCCTTGGACTCTTTCAAGGCTTGCTTTAGCTCAGCCTTCTCGATTGGATCAGCAACCTCCAATTCTTCCACATTGCTGTCACTGTTGGCTCTTTCCAGTGCCTTTGGAAGGATGCTGGGATCATTTAAGCCACACACATGAGGTTTTAGGGATTTCTCAACTACTTTGGCCTTCTTAATCGCCTTAGCCTTCTCATCCTTCTTTCTGTCAAAAAGAATATTCGTGCAGTAGTCTTCGTCCAGTGCAGTGCGAACACCAATATTTCCCAAAACTTCTAGGAGATATTATTCCTCCTCAATAAACTCGCGCCTTTCAAATTGAAACCGTATAGGACTTAGCTTCCATGCCCTCCATATGTGCAATCTCTCTTGAATGTCAGGGTAAGCAGGAGATAGCATAATAAGATCATCGTCATCCTCCTGCTACATAAGCTCTTCAGCAGCCTTGCCTCCCTCAGCAACAATTTCATCTGTCTGAGGGGATTTTATAGCTAACTCTTCCTGCCTGTTGTCAGCTGTGTCTGGTTCAGATTCCTCAACTATTGGCCTAACATTTTCTCTTATTGTGGCCGAGCAGCTGCTTCAGATCTTTGCTCAGTTTCTTCCACAACGTCTACATTTTTTGATGTCTATTGTTCTTCGACAACAGCCTTCTCAACTTCAGCAGTCTTAGACTTAACTGGCGCAGCTAAGTTAGACTTATTTACTAGCCTCCTTCTGGTTTTCCTTTCCAATGGAATGTCAGGTTCCACATTATCTGGCTCCATAGCTGTAAAAGTTGTCTCTCCTTGTTTCTGTTTCTGGGCCGCAACTGGCTTGCGAGGCACATCTGTTCTTTTCTTTCTTGGGTGTGGGGGCCTTGGCTAAAATAGCAGTGCCCTCAGGGACATTCTCACCAGATTCCTCCTTAGAGTTTGCGGACCTCTTTGCATGTGCCTACCTCTAGACACCAGATAGATTTGCCTTAAACATCTTCTTATTCGCATGAAAGAGTTTCCATTCTAAAGAGGAGCACTTTTCTTCTCCATTAAATGACCTAAGATCATGCCATAACCCAACGACCTTCTAAACTTCCCATCGTCACCAATTGACATATTCATCACATTTTGGCACAACTTGCCAAATATGAACTCGCTTGATTGACTTCCTTGTCCTCCAACATGGCCGCCATTACAATCGACTTAGTTTGAGAGAGCTGATTGAATGAGCCGAACTCCATGTCGATGCACTTTGCTACCACATCCATCAGCTTGTGGTAGTCCTCCTTGATGACTTTCTTTAGAGATAAAAAGTTTTGTTTTCCAACAGCCTCAGGCTTAGCTATATCTTTCCAAGCACAGATAGATTCACGTCCTTCACAGTTATCTCCTTCAACCCACTAGTAGGGAGAAAACAGTGATCAACAAGGCCAATAGCAGTCAACTTGAACTCTTTGCTATTGACCGATGAGCGAATCTCATCATCGTGAACTTCGGCATTCATGTAGTACATCGCTACCTCCTCAAGGTAGGTGTGAGAAAACTCCATTGAAAGAAATTTCTTGAGACCTGCCTTCTCAAGATTCTCAGCAATCTTCTTAGACAACACCTTGTCAACGCCCTTCTTGACAAGACCTTCAAAATCCACAGTCACAGATCTTCTCAGCGAGCTTCACATATTGTACGATGGTGCCATTTTCAGTCTTGAACTTGAGAGATGAACGATGAAAAACCAGGCTTTGAGCTTTCTTTGCAGAGAGAGAGTTCTAAGATTTCTTTGTGAGCAAGAGTGTAAGTGTGAGGAGAGAGAAAATCAAATTTCTCTATATGACTTGAAAGGACAGTTTTAGAATCCAAAAAGTTTAAAAATGATCAACGGTTGAGATCACGTTTGAAAACCAAATTAATTTTCCCGCATTAAATGTAGCAGCATTTATATCCAATCATAGATAAAGCGTCGCAGGCTTCGATCGACACCACTTATGATGCCGGCGTCAATCCTAAAAACATTCCCGCTCGTAGAAAACAATCGGGTTTTATCACTTAAGCGATAAATGACTCATATTTCTTCATTATGACTTGACTACGCTTCTCGCTGATGAATAACCACTTCGTTGTGCAGCTAACTCGATACAACTGACTAGCCATATAAGCTGTTTCACTTGCCTGATAAGTGAAACTCTTCTGATATGCATTTCTCTTTTCTTTAACCTTGCTGAATGAGTCTTCTGAGCTTCCTAACACAACTCAGTCAATCCAAGCTCATTCTTAAGTTCTTCAAATCTTGATTCACATAATGGCTTTGTGAATATATTAGTAACTGCTTATCAGTTGATATGTATTCCATTATGTTGTCTTTCTTATCAACTTGATCTCTTATAAAATGATATCTGACATCAATGTGCTTGGTTCTTAAGTGCAATACTGGATTCTGAGTAATTGCAGTGGCACTTGTGTTATCACACATAATTGGAATCTCTCTTTCTTCAATATCATAATCTCTCAGTTGTTGCCTCATCTTAAAACTTGGGCTTGTTTACCGCAAAGAATATACTCGCTTTAGTTGTGGATATAGCTATTGAATTATGTTTTTTCTTGAACCAAGAAACCAACCTATTTCAAGAATTTGACAGTACGTGATGTCGTTTCTGTCAACAACTCTACATCCAAAATAGTTCGAAGTCCGAGTAGCCAACTAACTTGAGTCCTCTTTCCTTAGGATACCATAAGCTAACTTCCTGGCATCCCTTCAAATACCTTAGGATTCTCTTGGCTTCAGTCATATGACTTTCCTTTGGAGCAGATTGAAATCATCAAAAGTGATGTCTGGCCTACTTGATGTTAAATAGAGCAATGATCCAATGAGGGCTCTATATCTTGTTTGATCAATGACTTTTCTTTCGCATCCATATATCCTCTTGATCGATGTATTCATGGGAATCTTCATAGATGACTTCTCTTCCATACCAAATTTCTTCATCAAATCTCTGGTATATTTGGTTTGACTTATGAAGGTTCCATCCTTCATTAGCTTGACTTGAAGACCTAGGAAAAAGTCGGCTCTCCCATCATGCTCGCCCCAAACCCTTGCATAAGGTTTGAGAATTTGTCACACTGACTCTTTGTTTGTGGATCCAAAGATAATGTCATCCACATATATTTGAACAAAAAGTATTGTAGGTCCCAAGGGGTGTGAGTAAGGTTTAGAAGGGAGGGGGTTGAATAAACCTTACCAACTTTTTCGATTTTAGTCCTTTTAAAATAATACGAGTTAAATACACAAGCCTACGTCCTTGAGGGACAACTAGGTTAGTTAACCAAACAGAGTTAACCACTCAATGATTTCGATTGAGTTTGTTGATAGAATAACTCAATTTGTTTAGTCTAAACCTTAACTTGGGCGTGATAAGATTTTCAGCGGAAGACTTAACACCCTTGAATTTGATTTAAGTTTGTTTTAACACTTGGTTTTAGCACTTTGTTAATTATCGTTGATACTGATTATCGTGAGATATAAAATGATATGCGAGAAATTAAATCTTTGAAATGTAAATGGCACAATAATTTTTATAGAGGTTCGAAGATGGGGTAATTCTTCTAATCCTCTCTTCTCCAACTCCTGGAGGAATCCACTAAGTATTGATCGGAGTCTGAGTGGTTATCAGGATACAAGTCTTGATCACACGGTGACTTGATCCTTTGGGACTCGATCACGGAGATGCCTTGGTCACAGTGGTGGCTTCTCGTCCGACTAGCCTTCTTCCGGGTGGTGGTGCTTGCTACTTGACTCACTTGCTCAAGCTTCTTGGATTGGATCACGAAGCCCTCCAATAACTTGAGACTAGTTCGACCTTGAACCTTTCTCTGATCCTCCTTGGAATGTGGACCCTTTTGATTCTTCAAAAGTTTCCTCTTCAACAGTTTGAAGTTTTCTTTCCTTCACAGCTTGGTGTTGGATCAATTTCCTTCGAAATTTAGGCTTGAGGATTTACTTGAATAACTTGAGAATATCTTTCAGGTTACAGAATGAGTATTGCTTTCTTGCTCGTAGTTCTGGTAATCAAGGTAACCTTTTCTCAAAGTGATTCCTCAGCCTTTTATAGTGAACTTTCAAAAATATGTCCGTTGAAGAGATAGGCTGATTTTCAAAAGTCACTTATGTTCGTTGGCTTGTCTTGTTGCAGTCCTTGATGTTGACATTTCCTCGTATTAAATGTCTTGCAGCTTTCCAGGTTCTGACACAAGGTGCAGTGCTTCCCATTGGTTTATTCCTTTTGCATGCTTCTGGGACTGAGCACTTTAAGACATGGCAGCATGGAAGTATTACTTGTTTAGGTAATATTCTTGACTTCTGTGCAACGGATTCTTTTCAGTTGTCTCCTCTTTGCAGCTTCCTTTTCCCCAAGTGACTTGAGTGTGCTCCAATGATTGAAAGACTCATCTGTCACTTCAACTTGACTTGGCTTCTTGAGTTGACTTGACTGATACTTCACACAGCTGAATCCCAGCTGATACTCCTTCAGTCGAGTTCTTGACTTCTCCTCCTTGCCATACTCAGCTGTTTCACAGCGGAGTCTTCATTTTAGTCTTTAGTTGACTTGTTGTATATCCAGGCATATCTGACTTGACTCAGCTCGTACAGCCCTATCTATTACAATGCAAATTACAAGGAAAATGGGGTGCCAACTTTCTAGTCTAAGATTTACATGGCATTCGTCAAAATCTAAACAATAAATTTCCCAACAATTTCCCCCTTTTTGATGATGCCAAAACTTAAATCATACATACAAAATGTAAATAGCAAAGATACATACAGACAATGTAGAAACAAAGAATGTATGAATAGAATCGATCTTTTTATTGATCATAACATTCTTGTCCTTTACACAAGCTGTTTACAAAGTGTATCAGAGCAACATGGCATTCTATATCTATGCAAGAATATAGAAATTACAGATTTTTATTCAGCATACAGAAGACTTACATACATATGTATTTACAATAGTAAAATACATGAAGGGGTGGATAGCAACACTTCATCTCCTTCGCTGCCTCCTTCTTTCTTCTTCAGCTCTGTCGTCCTCTGGTCTCTTTCTCTTCTTTTCATCTTCAGCTTCCTTCTTTTTCTCGTATGCTCTCTTTGCGGCATCGTCTCTTCTCTTTCTTTCTTGCCTTTCTTCCCACAGCTGATCTTACCTTTTGTTTTCTTCTTCGATCCTTTTGACATAGTCAGCATTCTTCCTAGCTACTTCCCGGTTGGCTACTTCGTCATATCCAGCCCAGTAGATCCTTCCCTTCTTGCCCAGATCTACATATTCAATGTTTTTGGGTAGAGGTCTAGGTTGAAAACCTCTGCCTCCACCACTCCTTCCTCTTCCTCTGGGCGTATATTGTACTGGAGTCTTCTTCTTTCCAACAGAGTGACCAGCAGAGTGACTACTTGTAGTCTGCTGTCTGTCAGCTTCTTCGCACAGATTCAGACACTTCTCCCAATACAAGTCCCAGGATTGGGCTATAAACATATTTTTGAAGTATCCCTCGGATTCGAGCGTTTTGAATTCTTCCACTGATCGTGGCTCATCTCCATCATCTGGAATGGCATCTGTGTCTTTTCCTGCCGGAATGCCTCCGTATTGTTTCAATATTTCCATCGCTCGGGCATCCATTTTTCATTCGACATCCTTCATCCCTGCTTCTACGATTTTTCTCTTCTCAGACATAGGCACAACAGTGTTGGAGCGCAGAGTCACTGGAAGTTTTTGATTATGTCAAATTTGTGACAACTTGTTGAGGGGTTTCAAAGAAACAAGAGAGAGAGTCATATCTTTTGAACCTTCCCCCTCAACTGCTTTTCCCTTTTCTTTCTCCTGTTCTTCAGCTGTTTTCTTCTTCTTCTCAATAGCTCCGACCTTCTCTTTCTCAGCAGCTGACCCTTTTAACGTCTTTAGGTATTCCTCTTCCCCCTTTTTGGCATCATCAAAGGAGAGAGGAACCCCTGGAAACATGCCAGCAAGCATGAAATCTAGGCGGCCGATAGCCGAGTTTTGCTTGGATTCTCACGCGGAGTATCTTTGTTCGAAATTCTCGAGCGGGTGACTTTTGATTGGCCGCCACTGACTTCATTTCAGCCATAAGAAGGTTTGAACTTTTCATTCATATTCTCCTCTACGCGCTAGAAGTTCTTTTCAATGAAATTCTCGCAGTAGTTCCATTTCATTGGTATGGGAGGCATGCATTCTATCAATATTTTCTTGCATCCTCGTCTTCATGTCAACATTATCAGCGCTCCAGACTAGCATCTTATTGTACAATGCCTTAAAGTATCGAACCTGTTCGAGCCGCATTGTCTTTCTGGCTGCCGACACCATTCCCTTATCCGTACCACAATCCTCTTAAATATCTTTGTGAGGGTGGCATCTCTCTGCCCGGCGCATATCAAGTGAAGCTTGGTGCCGTTCAATCTTCTCAATCTCACCGAGTATTGTCTTGAATACCTCACGCACCTCGAAGGCACCTCGCCACCGGTGGCGGCCAAGCAGCATCGAAATCAAAATCTATGGGGACAATGGATTCGTGGGAATGATCGGATTTGGTCGAACATTAAAACCGTGACTGCATTCACGAGCGTTTCTTCTTCAAGGTCGGGCACTCAACTGGAAAGGAAAAGTTTGTTCAAACGCATCATCACGCACATATGGAATTGAGGATTCAGGTGTTCGTACTTGGGATGATTCAGGTTGAGTCGAGCTTGCTGCAGTTTTGGGAGCCTGCGCAGATGACTCGGTCTCAGCTGGGCCTTGGTGAGATGATTGGCCAGCTGACTGAGCCTCAGCTGTCTTAACAGCTTCTTCGGCCTCAGTATATTCTGCTAAGTGAATTTGCTGTTCCTCAGCTGCACCATCAGCGTCATTGGAAGATGATGAGTCTTGAAGGCTTGGTTCATCATCAAAATTGAACTTTTGACGAGCAACCTTGAATTCTAGCTTACTCGTAATTGGTAGAGGCGTCCTCGGTGAGTCTTTGTGATGTTCGGTTGAGTAGACTCGGCCTTCATCCGCAGATCCCGGGAAAGTTGTATCGGGATCATCCGGGAGTCTTGAAGAGCATCGATTTCCTCCTCCGAGTCAGCAATTATGGTATGAGGAATGCTCTTATCTCCTTGAGTTTTACCTAGGGAAGTCTCAACCTCCCGTAGGCCTTCATTACCATCTGTAGTTTCAACTACAGTGTGGCCTTGTGCAATCCCTTCGACAGGCGCAACTGTCTTAGGGTCTTCTGCAGTGGCATCCACAGGAGTCTCAACTCCGTGGATTGCACTTTCATTGCCCAGAGTGTTAACTCCCGGGGCAGATCCATCCTGTGCCTCGACTGCATCAGCAACGTCATCAGCCTGCAAAGCAGTTGGCACTTCAGCTGAGATAAACTCAACTGTTCGAGCTTATTCAGTGACAACTTGCTGTGTTTCTTTTTCTTGTTCCTTCTCCACTTCGCCTCCTAGATTCATGGTGGAGTTAGCTGTAGCATCCATTGACCTAGCTGCAGTGGAGGGAGTTTCCCTCTCAGCTGGCACACCAGCTGAGTGACTTGTGATGGGGTCACTCTTCTCCAGACTCCCGGCTGTGTCCTTTGAGTGTTCAGCCGTGGGGGCAGGTGGTAAGACACCTTCAGCAGGGGTTGGCTTGACTTGGGTCCCCAAGTTCCCAATTTCATCGCTAGGTCCCCTAGATCCATCCTCTGAGTGAGCGGGGGAAGTGGTTGCAGCAATGACAATGGCAATCTGCTGTACCACTCCCAATGGATCAATCTCCAGCTGAGATTTGGAAGAATCTCCAGGTCCTTCCGTCAGCTGTTGCTCATGCATTGTCCTGGATTCCCGCATGGCTTGCTGCAATTCCAACTCCTCAGTAGCAGCAGCTGGGTCCAAGTCCTCATCACTTCCTGAGAAGGCATCGAAGTGAGGATGAGTATGATCAATGGTTCCAGTGAAAGGACAAATATTGGCCTTCTCACGTGCTGCAGCTTCCTCTGCCAATCTCTCCTTCTCATTTTCTTTGAAGATCTGCAAGATATCTAGGCAGTTCTCTTCATCCAGGGCTGGACAATCGCGGGTCAACCCGAGGAAATTCAACAATTCTTCTTCTTCTTCTATGAATTCAGGTCTCTCGAATTGTTCCCTCAAGTGACTCAACTTCCATTTCCTCCATTATCGCAGATGATTTTGGATGTCTGGATATGGTGGAGACAACATAATCACATCATCGTCATCATCTTCTTGCTGTCCTTCTTTCTCAGGAATGGAGGGTAGCAGAGCTTGCTGCACTTCACCTCGGCGTCGCCGCAAGTGGAGATGCGATCCTGTCGCTGACGAGAGATTCTTGTCTCGATTGCTTCTTGTTCTCGATTGTTTGTACACATCCGGGTCTTCGATGTGCCTCTGCTGATCGGCCTCAGCAGACTTGGCGATTTCATCAAGCACTTCTGGAGACTGCACTTCTTCAGCAGTCTCAGAGATCTTTTCCAGCTTAGTGGCAGACTCAGCTGTCTTCTCAAGCTCTGAACGCCTGGTGAGTCTTCTTCTTCTCTTGGTTTTCACCAGGGGAATGTCTGGTTCTACTTCCTCCGGTTCCTCGAAGATAAAGGCCTTTGGAGTTGCCTTAGAGGCAGCTGCCTTTCTCGCCTTGGCAGTCCTCTTCTTCTTCATTCCCGGGAGAAGGTATTAAGGATTCCTTCTCCATCATGCGCAGTAGGGGGGGAGACACGGCTGCAGGGGTAGGTGCATCTTTCTTCTTCTTCTTCGGGGACTTTTTTTCTTTCGTTGCATGGGCAACTTTCTTCTTAGGAGGGGAGGCAACAACTGTTTTCTCGGGGTCAACTGATTCCCCCTCACTGGTGTCCGCCCTCTTGGCGTAAGCTCTCTTCTGGGCTCCTAAGAGATTGGCCCGAAACATCTTCTTGTTGACATGGAATGATTTTCCATGTCGAAGGGGAACACCCTTCACCTGCATCAAGTGGCCAATTACAAGGCCATACCCCAGAGATCCTCCAAATGATCCATCCTCTTTGAAGGATTTGTTTGCAACATTCTGACAGAGTCTGCTGTACACAAACTCAGACCAGTTGACCTTCTTCTTCTCCATGATCGCAGCCATGATGATCAGCTTGGTTTTGGACAGCTGATAAGCTTCCAAATTTTATATCTACACATTTGGCTATGATTTCCAACAACTTATGATAATCTTCCTTTAGCAGCTTTTTGTCTGCTGTGTAGACAATCTTTGCAGCACACTCGGGTTTGGCCACTTCTTTCCATGCAGCGACCAAGTCAACGTCTGCTTCATATATCTCTCGCATGCACTCCGACGGCAATAAACAGTGCTCCGCAAGGTCCTTTGCAGTGATTTTCATGTCCTTGTGGTGGACGGAGGACTTAATCCCTTTGTCCTGCACTTCGGCATTCACGTAGAACTGGGCGACTGTTGAGAAATTTGTTTATTAGATTTTGATGAATGCCATGTAAAACTTAGTCTAGAAAGTTGGCACCCCATTTTCCTTGTAATTTTCATTGTAATAGATTGGGCTGTACAAGCTGAGTCATGTCAGCTATGCCTGGATTTACAAAAAGTCAACTGAAGGACTGAGATGAAGACTCCGCTGTGAAGCAGCTGAGTATTGGCAAGGAGGAGAAGTCAAGAACTCGATTGAAGAAGTATCAGCTGGGATACAACTGTGTGAAGTGTCAGTCAAGTCAACTCTAGAAGCTAAGTCTCAAGTTGAAGTGATAGATGAGTCTCTCAATCATTGGAGCAGACTCAAGTCACCGGGGGAAAAGGCAGTCAAGTCAAGACAACTGAAAAGAATCCGTCGCACAGAAGTCAAGAATATTACATAAACAAGTAATACTTCCATGCTGCCATGTCTTTAAGTGCTCAGTGAATAAACAAATGGGAAGCACTGCACCTTGTGTCAGACTCTGAAAAGCTGAAAGTTCATTTAATACGAGGAAATGTCAATATCAAGGACTGCAACAAGACAAGCCAACAAACACAAGTGACTTTTGAAATCATCCTATCTCTTCAACGGGCAGATTTTTAAAAGCTCACTATAAAAGGCTGAGGAATCACTCTGAGAGAAGGTTACTCGAACCACGAGCAATCAAGCCATTATTCGAAACAGTATCCCGCAAAAATATTCTCAAGTTATTCAAGCAAATCCTCAAGCCTAAACCTCGAAGGAAATCGATCCAACACCAAGTTTGTGAAGGAAAGACAACTTCATATTTGTTGAAGAGGAAACTTTTGAAGAATCAAAAGGGGTCTACATTCCAAGGAGGATGTAGAAAGGTTCAAGGTCGAACCAGTCTCAAGTTATTGGAGGGCTTCGTGATCAAATCCAAGAAGCTTGAGCAAGTGAGTTGTAATAGCAAGGCAATTTGCCTGTGAAGAAGCCGAGTCATACGAGAAGCGGTTTGTGTGACCAAGGCTTTCCCAAGATCGAGTCCCAAAGGATCAAGTTTGTGTGATCAAGACTTGTATCCGGACTGAAAGCCACTCTGTACTCGATCAATACTTAGTGGATTCCTCCAGAGTTGGAGAACAGAGGAGTAGAAGAATTACCCCATCTTCGAACCTCTATAAAATTTATTGTGTCATTTACATTTCAAAGATTCAATTTCTCGCATATCATTTTATGTTTCCGATAATTTGCTATCCAACCGATAATTAACAAAGTGCTAAAACCAAGTGTTAAAACAAACTTAAACCAAATTCAAGGGTGTTAAATCTTCCAATGAAAATCCCATCACAACCAAGTTAAGTATTAGACTAAAATTTGAGTTATTCTATCAAGCACTCGAGTCAGTCTGTTGAGTGGCTAATCATTTGGTTAACTAACTTAGCTGTCCATCAAGGATATAGCTGTGAAATTAACTCAACTTATTTAAAAGGACTAAATTCGAAAATTTGTAAGGTTTATTCAACCCCACTTCTAAACCTTACTTACACCCCTTGGGACATACAAGTGGTATCGAGCGGTTGGTTCATTGAGCCTTCCGCACTGGTTACTGAATTAGATCTCTAATCTTTCAAATTTTTTAACACTTGTTCTTTCAAAAGCCATTCTTTTTGCAAAGTTATTATCATGGAAGCAAATTTGACACGCATTCCTATGTTCACCATTGAAGAATTTGATGACTGGAAAATACGTATGCAGGCTCATCTATTAGCTTTATATGATGATATTTGGATAGTGATAGAGGATGGGCCACTGCAAATAACGAAGGTGAACACAACTGCAAGGAGAGCTGTTGGAGCTGAGGAAGAGGAGGCTGCTCCTCCTAGACCAGCTATGGTTGAAAAGCCAAGAGCTGAGTGGACAAATGATGACAGAAAAAGATACAACCTAGACAATGTGGCCAAGGATATACTTTACAAGACTTTGGACAAAGTCATGTTCAATAAAGTCAAATCTTGCAAAACAGCCAAAGAAATCTAGGATAAATTAACCTTAATTTGTGAAGGATCTGAGCAAATTAAGGAAAACAAATTATCTGTTGTAGTTCAAAAATTTGAAAACTTTCAAATGCTTGCAGGTGAAATGATATACCAGCTGGATGCTAGATTCACTGAAATTACAAATGAGCTCTCAGCACTTGAGAAAGAATACACACAGAAAAAGATGTGTATGAAGATACTAAGGAGCCTCCCGGTGAGTGGGAAATGAAGACCATGGCTCTAAGGCACTCGATGGACCTATCAAAAACATCGAATCATGAACTATTCTCGGACCTCAAAGCTTATGAGTTTGAGCCGAGAAGAAAGGATCAAGAGGAGATAGTCAGACCCAAACAGCTGACTACGCTCATAGTCAAGGAAGGAAGAGAGTCGAAACCAAAGAAATCATTGACCAGGAGGAAATTGCCTTGATGGTTAAAAGATTCAACAAGTTCTTTAATAAGAACTACAAAAGAAACAAAGGTGAATCCTCCAGAAGGCATTGACTCCCTCCAAGTCAAGGGAAGATAGGCCACCAAAGAGAGCCGAGTATCAAAAGGTCGAATATCAAAGAGTCGACAACCCAAGAAATGAGAGAGCTGATCAAAAAGTTGAAAACCCGTGTTGGAAATGCGAGATAACCTGGACACTTTGCTATTGATGTCCATATCCTCGTAGTCAATAAATACGGGGAATGAAGAAGAAAGAAAAGTCTTCGGAGAAAGAAGACAAGAAAAGAAAAGAGCAATGTTGGTCGCCGAGATCGCGATACAACTAAGTCAAAAGAAGCAGCAGACTCAGAGAGTAGTGAAGCTGACTACTCAAGTGACTCAAGAAGAAGCCTTAATCTGTCTAATGGCTAAGGAACAAGATCAACCTGACCAAGAAGATGAGGTACACTCTAACTCATCTCACTCAGATTCTAGTGATAGTGATTGTGACACACACACTTCATCACCCACTGATCTTTATGATTCATTAGGCAAAATGATGAAAGACTTTGAGCACATTAAATCCTCGCACTCACTATTAAATGAGGAAAACAACCAGCTCAAAAGCCAAAACTCTCAGCTGACTAAGGAGCTGAGTACTCTAAGTCACATAGTTTATGAGAACAAAGAACTGAAGGCTGAAAATTCTAAACTAATAGTAGAGATAGCTGCTATAGAAAAGAGAGAAAATGAACTAAAAAATGTGATTTCTTCATTCACAAATGCATCTAAATCTTTGGATGACCTTATCATTAGCCAAAAAGAATGTGGAGACAAGACATGTATAGGATTCAATTCCTTTGTGCATAGTCAAACTCCAAGAGTGACCTTGGAAAAAGGATCTTCAAGTAATGATGCATCTTAAAAATCCAAGACACCAAATGTTGCACACACATTCATTCCAAAGCACAATCACAAACAAACTGGCCTTGGATATAAAGGAAAAGGAAAACAGCCAGTTGAGCATGCTGAGAGGACAATTGAGAAGAAATCCAGCAGAGTTCCTCAGCAAACTCCAAACAGGAAGTACTCTGTGAAGAAGAAACAGAGCTACCAAAATCCCCAAAAGTTCTATCAAAGGAACACAAATGATGGGAATGGTAGAAACTACCCAAGTTAAGTCGATTGGAATAATGTTAAATATCGGCTAAGACCTATGGAATACAAGCCTAAATGGCAAAGGCCTAGAACTCGGCAAAGGTCATTCCAAAGGCAAAGAGCTATCATCACCACACATATTCACCGTAGGTCCCAAGGGGTGTAAGTGTAAGGTTTAGAAGGGGGGTTGAATAAACCTTACAAAATTTTCGATTTAGTCCTTTTAAATCTCTGAGTTAATTCTACACAATTTGTGTCCTTGAGGGACAATCGAATTAGTCACTCAAGAGAGTTAATCTTTCAAATGACTCATTTGAATTGTTGATGGAGTAACTCACCATTGGCTACAATTTAACTCAGTTTGGTTTTATTTTCATTGGAAGACTTAACACCCTTAAGTTTGATTAAGCAAGATATTAGAGCTTGATTTAGTACTTGTAAATTATCAAATGGATAGCAAATTTATCACAGATATAAGCAATTAAAAGTGCAGAATTTAAATGCCGAAATGTAAATGACACAAGAAAGTTTTTATAGAGGTTCGAAGATGGGGTAATTCTTCTACTCCTCTCTTCTCCAACTCCCGGAGGAATCCACTAAGTAATGATCGTTTACAAAGTGGTAACAGTCCGATACAAGTCTTGATCACAACGGCCCGACTTGACTTGATCCTTTGGGACTCGACCGAGACGCCTTGATCACTGGTGGCTTCTCGTTCGACTCGGCTTCTTCACAGGCAGTGCGCTTTGCTACTCTCTGACTCACTTGCTCAAGCTCTTTGGATTTGATCACGAAGCCCTCCAAATGCTTAAGACTTAGTTCAACTTTGAACTTTTCTACAATCCTTCCCGGAAAGTAGACCCCTTGTTTTCAAAGGTTTCCTCTTCAATCTGGTTGAAGCTCTCTTTCCTTCACGGGTAAGTGTTGGATTGATGTACTTCGGAATGTAGGCTTGAGGATTGAGATTGTTTCGATTTCTCTAATGTGCTTGTATATCTCACGTATGTGTCATTCATGCATCTTTTTTTCAAACTAACTCCTCAGCCTTTTATAGTGAACTTTCAAAAATTTGCCCGTTGAAGAGATAGGCTTATTTTTGAAAGTCACTTTGCGATCGTTGGCTTGCGATTGGGAATTCTTTGTTTCCTCGTATGAATTATTCTTTTCACCTTTTCGAGTTCGACACGGTGTAGTGCTTCCCATTGGTTCATTCCTTTTGCACGCTTTCAGGGACCGAGCACTCCAAGAAAGGTTGTATGGAGATATTACTTGTTTAAGTAAATCTCTTGATTTACGTGCAACGGTTCTTTTATAGTTATCTCGACTTATTTGCATTTCCTTGCTTTCCCCAGGTGACTTAGAGTCGCCTTCCAATCATGGATGACTCTTGTCACTTCAACTTGAGACTTGGCTTTTCTTGAGTTGACTTGATGATGCTCCACTCGGTTGCATCTCACCGCTTCTTCTTGATAGTGTTCCGTCTACTCTTCTTTGCCATACTCAATTGTCTCAACAGAAGTCTTCCTTCGATCTTCAGCTTGTCTTCTTGCATGTTAGGACGTAGTTTGTCTTGACTCACCTTGGCAAACTCTATTCATTACAATGCATTTTACAACAAGAATTGGGGTGCCAACTTTCTATTCTAAGTTTAACATGGCATTCATCAAAATCTAAACAATAAAATTCCTAACAATTTCCCCTTTTTGATGATGCCAAAACTTAGATCATACAAATATGTAAATAACAAAGATACATACAGATAGTGTATTGACATAGAATGTATGCAGAATCAATCTTTTTATTGATCATATCATTCTTGTACTTAACACAATTACAAGGTGTATCGAGTATATAATCTGTCTTCACAAAAAAATTTATAACTCTATTACGAAGACTTACATTGTATGTATTTACATAATAAAATACATGAAGGGTTGGACAAAGCAACACTTCATCTCCTTCATTGTCTCATTCTTTCATCTTGATCAAGATCTTCTTCTCTTCTTCTCTTTTTCTCGTCACCGCCTTCTTTTTCTTCTCATATGCCTTCCTCGGCAGCTTCATCTTTCCTTAGTCTTTCCTGTCTCTCCCGCCATAGCCGAGTTTGTCTTTTGTTTTCTTCTTCTATTCTCTTTGCATACTCGGCGTTAGTTTTAGCCACTCGCAAATTTGCCACTTGGTCAAGCCCACCCAGAGATCCCTCCTTTATTTCCGGGATCTACGTATTCGATATTCTTGGGCGGAGGCCCAGGTCCCAAGCTTCTTCCTCCATGGCCGCTTCTTCCTCTACCTACCTGCAGGCGATATCTTTGTCGGGGGTCTTCTTCTTTGGTGATTGACTAGCAGAGGATCAGGAAGTCTCATTGTCTGTCGCCTTCTTCACACAATGTGAGACCCTTTTCCCAAGATAAGTCCCAAGCTTGAGCCATGGACATATTTGCAAAATATCCTTTGATTCGAGCGTTTTGAATTCGTCAACCGATCTTGGCTCGCCCCGACATCCGAAATGGCGTACGTGTCTCTATCAACCGGAATGCCTCCATGTTCTTTCAAGATGTTCATCACCCTGGCATCCATTCTTCCTTCCACTTCCTTCATCCCCGCTTCAATTTCTTTTCTCTTCTCACCATAGATACAAAGAGTCTTGGAGTGGCAAGAGTCACGGGGAGTTTGCCGCTTATAATGTCACCGTGACAGGACCTGTTGGGGGTTTGTGCAATCATCAAGGTCATATCTTTTGATCCTTCCCCCTCAGCAGATTTTCCTTTCTTGATTTCAAATTTTCTCGGTGATTTTCCCTTCTCAAATTTTGCTCCCTTTCGCCTTGATTTTTTGCTTTAAGGTATTCCTCTTCCCCTTTTTGGCATCATCAAAGGATAGAGGAACCCCAGGGAACATCTTGGCAAGAATGAAGTCGAGTCTTCTTGTTGGTTGAATTCTCGCTTCAAGTCGGCTGCGTTGTATGCAAAGACGGAATTGACCGAGTAGCGTTGGATTCTCATGAAATCGCTTCATCTCGGCCATGAGAAGGTGAATTTTCTTGTCATGTGTTCTTCCAAACGTCGTATATCATTTGCATTACGCTCGCTTCACGCAGCAGCCTTGATCTCGGCAGTGTGAGCTTCATGCATATGCTCAATGTGTTCCTCGCCGTTTTCACATCAACATTCTCGACTCTCCACACCGACTTGTTAAACAAGGTTCTCAAGTATCTCACTGTTCCACACGCATTGATTCTTCTTTGTTGCCACCATTCCCTTATCCCATTGTGATGCCTCTCAAGTCACCGTAAGGTTTGCATCTCTGTTGTCCAGCGCATATCCAAAGAGGCATGATGCCTCTCCATCTTTTCAACTTCAAACAAAGAGTGCCTTGAACACTTCTCGAACTTGGTGATTCTTCTCATTGCGGTGATGGCCATACAAAGATCGAAATCAAAATCGGCCGAACAATGGTGCCTCGAGTGAAAAACAGGAGGTGGTCTCGTGATATCGTGCTTGCTCGTTTTCGACTCTTCGTGGAGTTCGTATCTCCGTGAGAAAGGGAAAGATTCTACAAAAGATTCATCACCACCGACCAGGATGCGTTCGATGATGAGCGGTGCGCGTGGAGTTCTTTTGGGAATCGATCCAGCTGTAGCTTGAGGAGCGGAGCAGTGGTTTGCCGGGTTGTTTGGTTTGGTTGTGAAATAGACCCGCTTTGCCGAGCCTCTGGTATGTCTAATGACCGTTGGTCTCGGTGATTTTTCCTTTTCGTTGACTTGTCCTCGGCCTTATCGGCAGCGTCATTGGACGATGATGAGATTTCTAGAGGTGGCTCATCATCAAAGTTAAAAGTTTGACGAGTAGTCTTGGGATCGACTTACTCGTACTTGGAACACCCGCACTGAAGTCTTTTGGATTTGTCATGGGGTTGACTCAAACCTTCTTCTTCTTCGTCTTCTCGATCCCCGGAAAAGTGACATCAAGGTTGTCCGGGAATCATGAAGTGCGGCGATCTCCTTCTCGGATGGGTCGATGATTGCGGGAGGGATGTTCTCTACTTCACCTCTTTACCCGGCAAATCTCAACCTCCCGTGGGCCTTCATTTCCTCCAGTAGTCTCTCTTCGCTGCGAGGCCTTGGTCCTCCCTTTCGGATGTCACTGTCTTAGGGTCTTTCGGTGGCATCCATTGGAGTCTCAACCCCATGGATTGCACTTTCATCGCCCAGTGTTAACTCCCGTGTACATTCTTCCTCGTGCCTCGATTTGCATCATCAGCGTCATTAGCCTTCAGTAGTTGGCACCTCACCGAGACAGTCTCAAGCCTCGAGCTTCGTTGATGGCAACTTGCTGTTCTTCTTGTGATTGTAATTTCTCTTCTTCGCCTCCTTGCTTCTTTGTGGAGTCATCTGCGCATCCTCCGACCTTGCTGCAGTGGAGGGAGTTTCCCCCTCGGGCGCACCCGGTGAGTGACTTGGAGTGGGGTCACTCGTCTCGGACTCCCGGCTGTTTAAATCGATGGTTCACCGTTGGGGCGGTGGTAGCACACCTTCAATAGGGGTTGGCTCGTTGGGGTCCCCACTAGCCGGATTTCATCGCCATTTCCTTATTGCCTTCCGAGTGAGTGGGGAAGTGGTAGCAAGCAACATCGTGGCTATTTGCTGAACCACTCCCATAGGATCGATTTCACCGTGGTTCGGAGGATTCTCCTGGTCCCTCCATTAGTCTTTGCTCGTGAAGAATTCTTGATTCATGCGGTGCTTCTTTGCATTTGTAACTCTTCTCGCGTGGCAGCGTGACATTTTACGGATCCTCATCACCTGTCCGAGAAGACATCAAGAAGAGGATGGAAGTGTTACGGTGCGGGAGATAGGGCGATCTTGCCTTCTCACGTCTTGGCTTCTTCGACTTGCTTTGCTCTCTCCCCTGTCCTTGTAGATCTGCGGGATGTCAAGCGATTGTCTCATCAAGTGCCGGGAGCACGATAGTTAGTCCAAGGAAATTTAGCAGTTCCTCTTCTTCTTCTATGAACTCGGGCCGTTGGAACTGTTCCCTGACTTGCTCAACTTCCATTTTCTCCACTCACGCAGACGATTTTGGATGTCGGGTAAGGTGCGATAGGATCATTACATCACTATCTCGCTTGGGCTGGAGTTCTTCTTGTGTTTGTTTGTGTGAGCTACGGTGTGTGTCTTGAGTTGCCTCTGTGATCGCCTTCAGTGAGACTTGGCTATTTCATCAACTACATCGGAGACTCTACTTCTCCGGTAGTCTCGTATTTGTGCTAGCCGAGTAACCGACTCATTGGTTTTCTCTGTTCGGACCGCTTGACGAGTCTTCTTCGTCTCCTGGTTTGTACCGGGGAATTTTGGTTCGAGGCGGTGTCCTCTCGAGTCTTGGCGGCGGGGTCGGTCTTTGGTGTTTGTTTCGAGGAGCTGGCCGTCCGTGCGGGCTTGTCGGTTCTCCTCCTTTTGACGATCGGAGAAGGTATTTGTGAGTCCTTCTCGACCTCTGTTGCGGGGGGTGACACGAGCTGGCCAGGGCGGGTGACACGGCTGCAGGGCGGGGAGCATGTTTGGTTTTCTTTCTTTGGGGAGCGTGATCTTCTTAGCGGTTGCAGTGGGGCAGCTTTCTTCTTGGTGGAGAGGAAGCAGTTTTGTATCTTGGGGTGGTGATTCCCCCTCACAGTGTCGGCTCTCTTGGCATAAGCTCGCTCCGAGCACCGAGGAGAGGTTAGCTCGAACATCCTCTTGTTAACATGGAAGGCCTTCCCATGTCTAAGAGGGACTCCTTTCACCTCCAATAGCCGGCCAATCACTAGGCCATATCCTAGGGATCCTCCAAATGTGCCATCTTCTTTGAAGGACTTGTTCCCACGTTCGGGCGAGTCTGCCTTTGCTTCCCGTGAACAGATGACTTGATTCCTTCGTCGTGAATCTCAACATTCACATAGAATTGTGCGACCTCCTCCACATAGGTCATAGGATATTCCAGCGTTAGAAACGGTTTTAGTCCGGACGTTTCCAACTTTTCAGCAATTTTCTTCACCAGGGTGTCGTCGGACCCGCTTCACCATTCGTCGAAATCCACCGTCGAACCGGTGTGGATTTGCTTTCCTAACTTAGTAAAGTCGTAAGTTGGTGCCATTTCTCGGGAATTATATCAAGAAAAGTCTCGAGAAATTGATTTGAATGTTGATAGGGTTTGAGAGTAGTTTGCCTTTGCTTTTGAGAGAAAAAGATGAACAGTTTTAGAAGTGTGAGAGAGAAAGCGAGGACGAAAATGGTTTAAATATGGTTTATGAAAGGGCGTGCGAGACGGTTTTGAATTGTGATCGAAATCAACGGCTTGGATTTCGTGACGCCTATTGAGCATTTCACGTCTCGTATTTAATGCGGCAGCATTTATATCCAATCATAAGCTTAGTGTGCGACTTTTTATGTCCAGACACATCATCATTATCTTTGACGTGTTCCTTAAAACATTCCCGCTTAAGTTAAACGATGCGTTTTTGTCACTTTGCTCATAAGTTATTGACTTATCTCTTAGCCGATTTAACTCTACTCCTCATAGATTCTCTTGGTGACTCGTTCTATCGGTGATTCGGTGTAGTTGTCTTTCCGATCTGGTGATTTACTAAGTTGTTTTTTGTTTTTCGGCTCTTTTCACTTCTTTTTCTGTTCTAATACTCTTCTTTGATTTGTCCGAGTGTCGGCTCAGCTCAATTAACCCCAACTCATGCTTGAGTTCTTCAAATCTTGACTCACATAATGGTTTTGTGAAGATGTCGGCTAATTGTTTATCGAGTTGAGATGTATTCCAAGATAATGTCCTTCTTTTCAACATGATCTCTTATGAAATGATATCCGACATCTATATGTTTTGTTCTTGAGTGCAACACGATTTTGAGTGATTGCAATGGCACTTGTGTTATCACACATGATTGGAATTTCTTTTCTTCAACTTCATAGTCTCTCATTTGTTGTCTCATCCATAGGACTTGGGCAACAGTTTGCCCCAAAGCCTATGTATTCTCGCCACCAATTTGTAGAGGTGGCTATTGAGTTTTGCTTCTTGCTAAACCAGAAATTAGTCTGTTTCCTAGCATTTGACAGTGCTGAAGTGCTTTCTGTCCACTCTGCATCCGGCGTAGTCGAGTCGAATAGCCAATTAGTCGAATCCACCTTCCTTTGGATACCATAGGCCTACTTCTTGGCTTCCTTTCAAGTATCTCAAGATTCTTTTAGCTGCTTTGTCATATGGCTCTCTTTTGGAGCAGATTGAAATCTTGCACATACACCTACAAAGCAAAGGTGATGTCCGGCACGCTTCTTTGTGAGATAGAGCAATGATCCAATGAGTGCCCTGTATCTTGTTTGATCTACGGGCTTGCCATCCGCATCCATGTCCATTTTGGTGATGTGTTCATTGGTATTTTTACGAGAAGACTTTTCTTCCATACCAAATTTCTTCATTAAATCTCTGGTATATTTTGTTTGACTTATGAAGGTTCCATCCTTCAAATTGTTTCACTTGAAGTCCAAGGAAAAATGTCGGCTCTCCCATCATGCTCATTTCAAATTTGCTTTGCATGAGGTTTGAGAATTTTTCACATGACTCTTTGTTAGTGGATCCAAAAATGATGTCATCCACATATATTTGAACAAGCAAAGATATACTCTTCTTGTCTTGAGTTTGTATACCTTGTCTCCAAGAGTCTTCTGCTCAAATCCTGGAGGTTGTTCAACATATACTTCTTCTTCCAATAAACCGTTTAGGAATGCACTTTTTACATCCATCTGATATACAATGAAATTCTTGTGAGCTGCATAGGCAAGAAACATCCTTATAGCTTCCAATCTTGCTACAGGGGCAAATGTTTCATCAAAATCTATCCCTTCTTCTTGGCAATATCCTTTGGCTACTAGTCTTGCTTTATTTCTTACCACAGAGCCTTCCTCGTTCATCTTATTTCTGAATACCCATTTGGTTCCAATAACATTTTGATGTATGGGTCTTTGCACTAGTTCCCATACTTTATTTCTCTCAAACCGATTGACTCTTCTTGCATAGCTTGAATCAATGTGTGTCATCCAATGCTTGTGACACATCTTTTGGCTCTATTTGCGAAATGAAGCATGTGAACATAGCTTCTTGTTGAGTTCGGATCTTGTTTTGACACCTTCTCTCATATCTCCAATGACAAGTTCTCGTGGATGGTCTCTCGGCCATCTTACATCAGGTTGGAGTAAGTTAGTCAATTGATCGACTTGCGATTTGTGTTTCGTGGGTAATTGACTCTTTCGTGGTCACTTAGCGCAAATTTTCACCGCTTTTGAGATTGACTATCTCATCTTCTTCGAGTTGATAATCCCGACCGACCAGCGTAGGGACTCTTCGTATGATTGGATATTTCAACTTATCGGTGACTCTTCAATGTCTTCTCCATTTACATTTGGCTCATCGAATACTACATGAATGGATTCTCTCTGTAACCATAGTTCTTTTATTGAGTATTCAGTAGGCTTTGCTTTGGTGAGTATCCTAAGAAGATACCTTCATCGGCCTTAGCATCAAAAGCCTTTAGGTTGTCTTTGCCATTGTTGTGGATGAAGCATTTACATCCAAATATTCTCGAAATATGCAACATTTGGTTTTCTTCCGATCCGGATCTCATAGGGAGTCTTTGTCATTTGTCTATTTATCATACATCTGTTTTGGGTGTAGCAAGTTGTGTTAATTGCTTGACCCAAAATCTTTTTGGTAACCCCGCTTGACTAACATGGTCCTTTCGCTTCTTTGAGGGTTCTTCCTTCTTTCTCGCAACTCCATTCTGTTTGTGGAGTCCTTGCTGCCGATAGTTCATGACCAATACCATTCCCAATACAATATGAGTTATTATTCCATTGACAAACTCGGTTCCTCTATCGATCTTATTTTGATAATGGTTTGACTCTTCTCATTTTGAATTCTCTTCATCATTTGTGGTAGTTTTTGTAGGGTTTCTTTCTTCTTGCACATGAATATTGTCCATGTATATCTTGAGTAGTCATCTACTACCACCAAGGTGTATTTCTTTCCACTTATCTTGGTTTGGTTCCACTGGGCCAAATAGATCCATATGAAGTAGATGCAATATTCTTGTTGAGGATGGGCATGTCTTTTCTTTGAATGACGACTTGATTTGTTTTCCTTCGACATGCATCACATATACTCTCCTTCTTGTATATCGAGTCCTGGAAGTCCTTCTACAAGATGACTTCTTGCTAGCTTGTTAATTGTTTTGAAATTCAGGTGACTCGGCTTTTTGTGCCCACCAACTTGATTCATTTGTGCTCTTTGCTAGTAGGCAGTCTTTGGGTGTTGCAGTTGACCAATCCACTACATACATATTCTTTGTCTATTTCCTTGCAAAGACAACTTCATTTGATTTAATATCCTTGATTTGGCATACACCCATGTTGAATCCAACATTGTAGCCCTTGTCACGAGCCGATCGATACTCGGTAGGTTGAAGTTGAGTCCTCTAACATATGCAACATCCGTGATTTCTAATCCATTCCTCTTGATGGATCCAATGCCTCTTATTTCACCAAGAGCTTCATTTCCTTCAAATATGACTTTGGCTCCTTTGACTTCCTTGAATTTTTGACAGATTTCTCTTATTTCTGTCATATGTCCTGGAACATCCACTATCCATGTACCAGGTTCCTTGGCACTCACTGTTCCTTGAACCGCAATCAAGGAAATTAAGTTTTAGGTACCCATACTTGTGCGGGTCCCTGAGGGGTTAGAATTGTAAGATGATCCAACCAACCTATAGCCAAATGATTTGACTCTAAGGGGTTGCCATCTATCAGTGCCATAATCATAATTAATTCTCGCAAATTGCTTGGGGATTCTAGGTTCATACAAATTGTCTCTTTTGTCGTATGCTGCATATGTGTTTTAGCAATTGCCTTCCTTGGGTAATTGTGGTGCTTTTGAGTGTAGTGCCTAGGTGCATGTGTGTCTTTGATGAAAGCTCTTATACTTTTGGAATGGCCTTTGTTGAGTTCTAGGCCTTTGCCACTTGGGCTTATATTCCATAAGTCTATCCGATAGTTCACATTGTTCCAATCAGCTTGGCTTGGATATTTTCTACCATTTCCATCATATGTATTTCTTTTATGGATTTTTGGAATTTTTGGTAGCTCTGTTTCTTCTTTACAGAGTATTTTCGTTAGGAGTTCTTTGAGGGACTCGGTGAATCTCTTCTCGGTGTCCTTTCAAAGATACTCAATCGGTCATTTGTTTTCCTTTTCCTTTGTAACCAAGGCCGTTTGCTTAGTATTGTGCTTTGGAGTGAATGTGTGTGCAACATTTAGAGTTTTGGGTTTTTCGGACTCTTCATGACTTGAAGATCCTTTTACCAAAATTACTCTTGAGGTTTGACATGGCACAAAGGAATTAAATCCTAAGCTTTGTCTTGTCTCCACATTCTCTTTGACTCATAATAAGATCATCCAATGATTTAGATGCCTTAGTGAATGAGGCAATAACATTTTGAGGTCATTCTCCTCTTTTCTATAGCAGCAATTTCTCGCTACTAATTTAGCATTTTCAGCCTTTAAACTTTCATTTTCATGACTATTTGACTTAGAGTACTCGGCTCCTTAGTCGGCTTTGAGTTTTGACTTTTAAGTAGGCTGTTTTCCTCATTCAATAGTGTGTGTGAGGATTTAATGTGCTCAAAATCTTTCATCATTTTGCCTAATGAATCATAAAGATCGAGTAGGTGATGAAGTGTGTGTGTCACGATCACTATCACTAGTGTCCGAGCTTGTTGAATTAGATTGTACCTCATCTTCTTGATCTTGTTCTTTGGCCATTAAGCGGATCAAGGCTTCTTCTTCGAGTCACTCGAGTAGTCGGCACTTCGCTGCTCTCAATCATTTTGTCTCTCTTGACTTGGCTTTTGATAGTCTCTGCAGCCATCATTGCCTTTTTCTTTTCTTGTCTTCTTTCTCGAAGACCTTTCTTTCTTCTTCATTCCTGTACTTGTTAACTACAGGATATGAGCGATCAATGGCATAGTGACCTGGTTGTCTACAATTCCAACATAGATATTCAGCCTTTTGATCGGCTCTTTCTACTCTTGAGTTGTCGATCCTTTGATACTCAACTTGTTGATAACATTCTCTTGGTTGGCCTATCATCCCTTGATTTGGAGGGAGCCGAGTGTCTTCCGGAAGATTCACCCTTTCCTCTCTTGTAGTTCTTGTTAAAGAACTTGTTAAATCTTTTAACCATCGGGCTATTTTTCCGGGTCAATTGCCTCTTTGACCTCACTCTCTTCCCATCTTTGACAATTAGAGCATTTGTTTTAGGTACATTTGTCTCTTCTGGTCTTTTCTTCTCGGCTCAAACTCATAGGCTTTGAGGTCCGAGAATAGTTCATGGTTGGATGTCTTTGATAGGTCCATGGAATGTCTCGGTGCCATGACCTTCATTTCCCATTCAACTCGGAAGACTTTTTAGGATCTTCATACACATTTCCTTCTCGTGTATATTCCTTTCCAAGTGTAGATGACTCATTTGTGATTTACGTAAACCGAGCGCCCAGTTGATCCAGATTCTCTCCTGAGATCATTTTGAAATTTTCAAACTTCTGTACAGCTACTGATAATTTGTTTTCTTTGATTTGCTCTGAGCCTTCACAAATTAATGTCAGCTTGTCCCAGATTTCTTTAGCCGTTTTACATGATTTGACTTTGTTGAACATGGCTTTGTCCAAGGTTTTGTAGAGGATGTCCTTGGCTACATTATCCAGGTTGTATCTTTTTCTGTCATCATTTGTCCACTCAGTTCTTGGTTTTTCAACCATGACTGGTCTAGGAGCAACATCTTCTTCTCCTTCAGCTGCAACTCTTCGATGCAGTTTGTGTTCACTTTTAATATTTGTAGAGGCCCATCTTCTATTACTATCCACATCTCATCATGTAATGCTGATAGATGAGCCTGCATACGAATTTTCCAATCATCAAATTCTTCAATAGTGAACATGGGGATGCGTGTTAGATTTGCTTCCATGATAATGACTTTTAATAAAAAGAGTTTTGAAAGTTTAAGTACTAAAGCAGACTTTGAAAAGTTTGGAGATCTAGTTCAAGAACGGTGCGGAGGGTTCAATGAACCAACCGCTCACGATACCACTTGTAGGTCCCAAGGGGTGTAAGTGTAAGGTTTAGAAGGGGTGGTTGAATAAACCTTACAAAATTTTCGATTTAGTCCTTTTAAATCTACTGAGTTAATTCTACACAAATTTGTGTCCTTGAGGGACGATCGAATTAGTCACTCAAGTAGAGTTAATCTTTCAATGCACTCAAATTTGATTTGTTGATGGAGTAACTCATTTGTTGGCTACAATTTAACTTTCAATTTGTGGTTTTATTTTCATTGGAAGACTTAACACCCTTAAGTTTGATTAAGCAAGATATTAGAGCTTGATTTAGTACTTGTAAATTATCAAATGGATAGCAAATTTATCGTGAGATATAAGCAATTAAAAGTGCGGGAATTTAAATCTTTGAAATGTAAATGACACAAGTAAAGTTTTTATAGAGGTTCGAAGATGGGGTAATTCTTCTACTCCTCTCTTCTCCAACTCTGGAGGAATCCACTAAGTAATGATCAGTTTACAAAGTGGTAACAGTCCGGATACAAGTCTTGATCACAACAAACGGCCGACTTGATCCTTTGGGACTCGATCGAGACGCCTTGATCACTCGGTGGCTTCTCGTTCGACTCGGCTTCTTCACAGGGCATTGCTTGCTACTCTGACTCACTTGCTCAAGCTCTTTGGATTTGATCACGAAGCCCTCCAAATGCTTAAGACTTAGTTCAACTTTGAACTTTTCTACAATCCTTCCTGGAAAGTAGACCCCTTGTTTTCAAAGGTTTCCTCTTCAATGGTTGAAGCTCTCTTTCCTTCACGGGTAAGTGTTGGATTGATGTACTTGAATGTAGGCTTGAGGATTGAGATTGTTTGAGTTTCTCTAATGTGCTTGTATATCTCACGTATGTGTCATTCATGCATCTTTTTTTTCAAACTAACTCCTCGGCCTTTTATAGTGAACTTTCAAAAATTTGCCCGTTGAAGAGATAGACTTATTTTTTGAAAGTCACTTTGATGCGATCGTTGGCTTGCGATTCTTGGAATTGCCGTTTCCTCGTATGAATTATTCTTTTCACCTTTTCGGGAGTTTCGACACGGTGTAGTGCTTCCCATTGGTTCATTCCTTTTGCACGCTTCGGGATCGAGCACTCCAAGAAAGGTTGTATGGAGATATTACTTGTATAAGTAAATCTCTTGATTTACGCGGCAACGGTTCTTTCGATTATCTCGACTTGATTGCATTTCCTTGCTTTCCCCAGGTGACTTAGAGTCAGCTTCCAATCATTGGATGACTCTTTGTCACTTCAACTTGAGACTTGGCTTTTCTTGAGTTGACTTGACCGATGCTCCACTCAATTTTGCATCTGTTTGCTTCTTGATAGTGTTCCGTCTACTCTTCTTTGCCATACTCATTTGTCTCACAGCAGAGTCTTCCTTCCAGTCTTCAGTTGTCTTCTTGCATGTTAGGACGTAGCTGTCTTGACTCAGCTTGGCCAGCTCTATTCATTACAATGCATTTTACAACAAGAATTGGGGTGCCAACTTTCTATTCTAAGTTTAACATGGCATTCATCAAAATCTAAACAATAAAATTCCTAACATTCACCCAAGCACTACACTCAGAGATATCACTATTACCTAAAGAAGGCAATTGCTAAAACACACACACAGGCATACAGACAAAAGAGACAGCTGTATGAACCTAAAGCCCCCAAGCAATTTGCCAAAGTAAATTATGATTATGGCACAGATAGATGACAACCTCTTAGAGTCAAATCATTTGGCTATAGGTTGGTTGGATTATCTTACATCACTAACCCCTCAGGACCCAGGCAAGTATGGGTACCTAAAAACTAATTTCCTTGATTGCAGGTTCAAGGAACAGCTGAGTGCCAAGGAACCTGGTACATGGATAGTGGCTGTTCCAGACACATGACAGGAAACAAGAAAAATCTGTCAAAGTTCAAGTAGATTAGAGTTGCAAAAGTAATATTTGGAGGAAATGAAGCTCCAGGGGAAATAAGAGGCACTGTATCCATCAGTAAAAATGGATTAGAAATCACAGATGTTGCATACGTTGAAGGCCTCAACTTCAACCTGTTAAGCATCAGCCAACTCTGTGACAAAGGCTACAATGTTGGATTCAATATGGGAGTATGCCAAATCAAAGATACTGAATCAAATGAAGTATTGTTGCAAGGATCCAGATAAAAGAACATGTATGTGGTAGATTGGTGTTGCCGCCACACCAAGCACTTGTCTCTGCTAGCAAAGAGTACAAAGTAAGAATCAAGTTGGCTGTGGCACAAGAAGCTGAGTCACCTGAATTTCAAGACAATTAACAAGCTTGCAAGGAGTAATCTTGTAGAAGGACTTCTAGACTCAGTGTACAAGAAAGAAAGTGTTTGTGATGCATGCCAGATGGGAAAGCAAATTAAATCATCATTTAAAGAAAAGTCAAGTCCATCTTCAACAAGGATACTGCATCTGTTACATATGGATCTATTTGGTCCAGTTGAGCCAGCCAGCATAAGTGGAAAGAAATACACTCTAGTGGTGGTGGATGATTATTCAAGATTTACATGGACAATCTTCATGTGCAAAAAGAAAGAAACCTTGCAGAAGTTACCACAGCGGATGAAAAAAGTTCAAAATGAGAAGAGTCAAGACATTATAAAGATAAGATCTGATAGAGGAATTGAGTTTGTTATTGGAATAATAACTCAGTACTGTGTTGAAAATGGTATTGCTCATGAATTATCTGTTGCAAGGACTACACAGCAGAATGGAGTAGCAGAAAGAAGGAATAGAACTCTCAAGGAAGCTCCAAGGACCATGTTAGCTGAAGCAGGGCTGCCTAAAAGATTTTGGGTTGAAGCCATCAACACTGCATGCTATACTCAAAATAGATGCATGATTAATAGACAGCTGACAAAGACTCCCTATGAAATTTGGACAGGGAGAAAGCCAAATGTTGGGTACTTTAAAATATTTGGATGTAAATGCTTCATCCACAACAATGGGAAGGATAATCTAAACGCTTTTGATGCTAAAGCTGATGAAGGTATCTTCTTGGGATACTCAGCTGAAAGCAAAGCTTATAGAGTGCTGAACAAAAGGACAATGGTCACAGAAGAGTCTAACCATGTGGTGTTTGATGAACCCAATGTAAATGGAGAAGACATTTAGGAGTTAGCTGATAAGCTAAATCAACCAACTATGCAGAAGAGTCCCTATGTTGAAGCTGAAGCTGGAGTAATTAATCAAGGTGAAGATGAGATAGCTGAATCTCAAAGACAGCTGGAAAATCTGCAGCTAAGTGATGATGAGAGAGCTACTCAAGATAACACAACTGCAAGACGACTAAACCCAGCTAACTTACTCTAACCTGATGTGAGATAGCTGAGAGACCATCCACCAAAGCTAGTCATTGGAGATGTAAGAGATGGTGTAAGAACCAGATCTAGAGCTCAATAAGAAGCAATGTTCACTTGTTTTATTTCCCAAATAGAGACAAGAGATGTGTCCCAAGCATTGGATGACACACATTGGATTCAGGCCATGCAGGAAGAGCTGAATCAATTTGAAAGGAACATAGTATAGGAATTGGTGCAAAGACCAACACATCAAAATGTTATTGGCACAAAATGGGTTTTCAAAAACAAGATGAATGAAGAAGGTTGCGTTGTAAGAAACAAAGCAAGATTGGTAGCCAAAGGGTATTGCCAAGAGGAAGGAATAGATTTTGATGAAACATTTGCTCCTGTTGCAAGATTAGAAGCAATAAGTATGTTTCTTGCCTATCTTTGCACACAAGAACTTCCTTTGTATATCAAATGGATGTAAAAAGTGCATTCTTGAATGGATTCTTGGAAGAAGAAGTCTATGTTGAACAACCTCCAGGATTTGAGCGGGAAGACACTTGGAGATAAGGTGTACAAGCTCAAGAAAGACTTATATGGATTGAAACAGCACCTAGAGCATGGTATGATACATTATCTCAATTTCTGATAGATAATGGATTCACCAAAGGCAAAGTGGATAGAACACTCTTCAGAATTCAAGATGGAGAGAGTATACTGCTTGTCCAAATATATGTGAATGACATTGTTTTTGGATCCACAAACAAAGAGCTGTGTGATAAGTTCTCAAACCTCATGCAAGGCAAATTTGAAATGAGCATGATGGGAGAGCTGACATTCTTTCTAGGACTTCAAGTTAAACAGCTGAAGGATGGAACCTTTATAAGTCAAACAAAGTATACCAGAGATTTAATGATGAAATTTGGTATGGAAGAGAAATCTTCTGTGAAAATACCAATGAATACATCAGTCAAGATGGATATGGATGCAGATGGCAAGTCCGTTGATCAAACAAGATACAAAGCACTTATTGGATCACTGCTCTATTTAACAGCAAGCAGGCCAGACATCACCTTTGCTGTAGGTGTATGTGCAAGATTTCAATCTGCACCAAAAGAAAGCCATATGACTGCAGCTAAGAGAATCCTAAAATATTTGAAGGGATGCCAGGAAGTCGGCTTATGGTATCCAAAGGAAGGAGGATTCAAGCTCATTAGTTATTGGACTACGACTATCTTTGGATGTAGTGTTGACAGGAAGAGTACTTCAGGTACATGTCAAATGCTTGGAAACATATTGGTTTCCTGGTTTAGCAAGAAGCAAAATTCAATAGCCACATCCACAGCTGAAGCTGAGTACATAGCTACGGGCAGCTGTTGTGCCCAAGTCTTATGGAAGAGACAACAGCTGAGAGATTATGATGTGGAAGAAAAAGAGATTCCAATCATGTGTGATAACACAAGTGCTATTGCAATCACTCAAAATCCTGTGCTGCATTCTAGAACAAAGCACATTGATGTCAGATATCATTTCATAAGAGACCATGTTGAAAAGAAGGACATCACTTTGAAATACATCTCAACTGACAAACAATTAGCTGACATATTCACAAAACCATTATGTGAATCAAGATTTGAAGAACTCAAGCATGAGCTAGGGCTAATTGAGCTGAGTTAAAACTTAGAAGACTCGAGGAGAAGATATGAAACAAGAAAAGATGAAAATAGAGTTGAGCTCGTGAATCAGCCAAGTGAATCAGCCGTATCGGAAAATCAGCTGCATCGAGTTAGCTGACAGCTGAGTACCTATGTGAAAAGAGGGAAGAAGAATTGAATCAGCTAAGAAGTAAGCTGAGTCATTTATGAGCTAATTGACAAAAACGCAGTCGTTTTTAATAAGCGAGAATGTTTTAAAGATGACGTCAGCATAATAATGACAAGTACAGTCAAAAGCTGCACGACAAAGCATATGATTGGATATAAATGTTGTCGCATTAAATGGAAGAAATTAAATGCTAATCGGCGTGCTAAATCTGAGCCGTTGATCTTGATCAAATTTCAAAATCCGTATGCACGTCCTTTCATAACCCATACATATACCATTTCGTCTGTTTTCTCTCTCACATTACTCAAACTGTTCCTCTCTCCAAAAGCAAAGAAAGTTTTTTTTTTCAAAACCCTACAAATCTTCAAAGCAAGTTTCTCAAGATCGTTCAGTAAAAATCACTGAAATGGCAACTACTTATGATTTCACTAAATTGGGAAAGCAAATCCACACTGGTTCTACCGTGGATTTTGAAGGGATGATCAAACAGGGTTCCGATGAAACCCTCGTGAAGAAGATAGCCGACAAAATCGAGAAGTCTGGACTGAAACCCTTTCTAACAATGGAGTTTCAGATGACCTACGTTGAAGAGGTCGCACAGTTCTACGTGAACGCTGAAGTTCATGACGAGGGCATCAAGTCCTCTGTTCACGGAAAGGAGTTTATAATCACTGCTGAAGACCTTGCGGAGCATTGCTTGCTGCCGTTGGAAGGTGTACCGGAAATTTTGAAGGCGATGTAAACCGGGCCTTTTGCATGGAAGGAAGTGGCCAAACCTCGATTGTCTTTGCGAAGGTTGTCTACACGGTGATAAGAAGGTTTCTTTGAAGGAAGATTATCATAAGTTGCTTTGGATATTGTTGCCAAATGTGTAGACATAAAATTTGGAAGCTTTAATCAGCTGCCCAAAACCAAGCTGATCGTCATGGCTGCGACCATGGAGGAGAAGAAGGTAAACTGGGCTGAGTTTGTATACAGCAGACTCTGCCAAAATGTCGAAAATAAGTCCTTCAAGGAAGATGGGTCATTCGGAGGATCCTTGGGATATGGCCTTGTTATTGGCCGGTTGATGGAAGTGAAAGGAGTTCCACTCCGACATGGAAAGGCATTCCATGTCAATAAGAAGATGTTCTGATCAAATCTTTCGCAGCTCGAAGAGAGCTTACCCGGAAAAGCAAATTGTCTCCTCCCCTCCAAAGAAAAATTGCTGCTCTCGTTGCAAACAAGAAGAGCGCCCGCTGCAAAGAAAACAACTGCACCTGCCCCTGTAGCCGAGTCACCTACCCCTGCAGCCGTGTCTCCTGCCCCTGCAGCCGCAGCTGAGAAGGAATCTCAAATACCTTGTCCAGTTGTCAAGAAAAAGAGGACTGGCAAGCCAAGAAAGCCAGCTCCTTCGACCAAGAAAGTAGCACTGGCCCCCGCCGCCCAAGACTCTGAGGAAACTATATTCGAACCAAAAATTCCTCTGGTAAGGACCAAAAGAAGAAGACTCTTCCAGCGTTCAGAGCTTGAGAAAACAGCCGAGTCTGCCACTCATCTGGAATAGATCGCTGAGACAGCTGGAGAAGTAGAGTCTCAGAAATCATTGATGAAACAGCCAAGTCTGCTGAGGCCGATCAGCAGAGGCAAGTCGAAGGCCCAGCTGTGGACAAGACAGCTGAGGACAAGAGCTATGACTGCTGAATCTCCTATTGACAGGACTGTGTGCCCACCTGTGACAGACGCTGCTGAGGGTGAAAAGCAACAAGCTCTGCTACCCTCCATTCCTGAGAAAGAAGTACAACAGGAAGATGATGACGATGATGTGATCATGCTATCTCCACCATATCCAGACATCCAAAATCGTCTGCGAGAATGGAGGAAGTGGAAGCTGAGTCGCTCAAGGGAACAGTTCCAAAGACCTGAATTTGTTGAAGAAGAAGAAGAACTGATGAATTTCCTTGGGTTGACAAAAGTGGTTCAAGCACTGGATGAAGAGAACTGCATAGATATCTTGAATATCTTCAAAGAAAAGGAGAAGGAAAGGTTGGCAGAAGAGGCCGAAGCTCGTGAGAAGGCCACCATCTGTCCCTTCACTAGAACCACTTATCACACTCATCCCCACTTCGATGTTCTCTTAGAAAGTGATGAGGATTTGGACCCAGCTGCTGATACAGAAAAATTGGAAATGCAGCAAGCCATGCGGGAATCCAAGATGATGCATGAGCAACAACTGATGGAAGGACCAGGAGAGTCTTCTAAATCTCAGCTGGAGATTGATCCATTGCGAGTGGTACAACATATTGCCACTGTCATTGCTACAACCACTTCCCCAGCTCACTCAGAGGATGGATCTAGGGTACTTGGCGATGAAACTAGGAACCCAAGTCGAGCCAACCCCTATTGAAGGTGTTTTACCACCTGCCCCAACGGCTGAACACTCACAGGAAATAGCCGGGAGTTTGGAGAAGAGTGACCCCAACCCAAGTCACTCAGCTGGCATGCCAGTTGAGGGGGAAACTCCCTCCACTGCAGCTAAGTGGAGGTTGCTGCAGACAACTCCACCCTGAATCTCAGAGGCAAAGTGGAGAAGGAACAAGAAAAAGAAACACAACAAGTTGTCACTGAAGAAGCTCGGATAGTTGAGTGTCTCAATTTGAAGTGCCAACCGCTCTCCGCAGTCGAGGACGCGCGATGCAAAAGAGGCACAAGATGGATCTCGCCCGGGAGTTAACACTATGGGCAATGAAAGTGCAATCCACGGAGTTGAGACTCTGTGGATGCCACCGTAGAAGACCCCAAGACAGTGAGTCATCGAAGGGAATGTCCAGGCCTTGTTGCGATTGAGGCGCAAGCAAGAGGTAATGAAGGCCTATGGGAGGTTGAGACTTCCCGAGGTAAAGAGATGGAAACGCAGAACATTCCTCCTGTTATCATTGATGTATCTGAGAAGGAGATAAGTGCCCTTCATGATTCCCAAGACAACCCCGATATAACTTTTCTAGGATCTGAAGGTGAAGATGAAGCTGAGTCATCCGCCGTTGAAAATCCAAAAGACTCAGCTGAGGACGTTCTTCCAAGCACAGTAAGTCAGATCTCAAGGCTACTCGTCAAACGTTCACATTTGATGATGAGCCACCCCTTCAAGGCTCATCATTGTCTGGTGACGCCACTGATACGGCCAAGACTGCATAACTCAAATGGAAAAACCGGTGAGACCGACGGTTGTTGAGATACCGAGGCTCGGCCAGTGCTCCATGCCAACAGACCTTTGGTGAATCACGCCAATGTGGCAGCTCCCAACGTCAGAGCGAATCGACTCAACCAGGCACATCACGGCCACAAGTCACCGTTGAACATATTCCCTATGTCCGTGATGATGCATTTGATGAAACGTTCCCCTGCTCACTAGAGCTGCCTGATCTGGATGAAGAATTAGCTAGAGATCAGAGACGTTTCCACAAACCTGATCCAGTCATTCCCACAGATACCATGCCCAGCAAATTTTGATTTTGATCTTTGCTTGGCCGCCACCGAGACAGAGGTGACAGATTTAGGTTCGAGAGGTCTTCAAGGCAATCTTTGCGGGGATTGACAAGATGGAAAGGCACCAGGCCTCATTAGATAAGTGGTTGGATAACCGAGATGCGAATCTTCTGATCGATCCGCATGGAATAGTGTTCAGAATCAGGGAATGGTGGCAACAGCAGTAGACAATACGTGTGGAACAGGTTCGATACTTTAAAGCATTGTACAATAAGATGCTAATGCGAGGCCGATAATCTTCGATATGAAGAGGAGGATGCAAGAAAATATTAAGAATGCATGCCTCCCACAACACTGAAATGGAACTGCTGCGAGAATTTCACAGAAAAGAACTTCTGCACGTTGAGGAAAACATGAATAACAAATTCAGTCTTCTTATGGCTGAAATGAAACAGGTGGCAGCCGAGTCCACCACCACTCGAATTCGAAAAGATACGCCGCAAGTGAGAATCCAAGCAGAACTCAGCTATCAGATTGCCTAGACTTTATGCTCGCAGGCATGTTCCCAGGGGTTCCTCTATCCTTTGATGATGCCAAAAAGGGGGAAGAGGAATCCGAAAACATGTTAAAGGGAACGGTTGATGAGAAAGAGAAGGACGCAGCTGTTGAGAAGCAGAAGAAAATAGCTGGAGAGCAGAAGAAAGATAAGGGAAAATCCGTTGAGGGGGAAGGTTCGAAAGACATGACTTTAATGGTTGCTAGAACCCCTCAACAAGGACTTGTCGCATCTGACATCATCAGCAAACTTCCGGTGACTCGCCGCTCTAACACTGCTTTGTGCCCATGTCTCGAGAAGAGGAAAATAGTTGAAGCGAGAGATGAAGGAGGTTGAAAGAAAAATGGATGCCCGTGCGATGTACATATTGAAACAATACAGAGGCATTCCAGCAGGAAGAGACACTGATGCCATTTCAGACGTCGGAAACGAGCCTAGATCTGTTGATGAATTCAAAACGCTCGAATCCGAAGGATACTTCAAAGGCATGTCCATAGCCCAAGCCACAGGACTTGCATTGGGAGAAAGGCCTCAAGTTATGCGAAGAAGCTAACAGCGTGAGACTATTGGCGAGTCACTCATTTGGTTACTCTGCTGGTCACTCATTTGGGAAGAAGAAGGCCCCAAGACAATACACTCCAGGAGAGGAAGAGGAAGAAGCAGTGGAGGAAGAGGTTTCAGACCTAGACCTCTACCCAAAAACATCGAATATATAGATCCAGGTAAGAAAGGAGGGATCTATTGGGCTGGATATGACGTAGTAGCCAACATGGAAGTGGCCAGGAAGAATGCTGAATATGTAAAGAGGATTGAAGAAGAAAATAAGGGACAAGATGAGCTGTGGGAAGAGAGTCAGAGAAGACAAGAAAGAAAGAAAAAAGACGAAGCTGCCAGAAGAGCCTATGAGAAAAAGAAAGCAGCTGAAGAAGAAAAGAAAAGAAAGAGACCAGAAGACGACAGAGCTGAAGAGGAAAGAAGGAGGCAGCGAAGGCGATGAAGTGTTGCTGTCCACCCCTTCATGTACTTTACTATTGTGAATGCATATGTATATAAGTCTTCTGTAAATTGGATAAGAATCTGGAATTTCTATATTTTTGCGTAGATATAGAATGCTATGATTGCTCTGATACACTTTGTAAACAGCTGTGTAAAGGATAAGAATGTTATGATCAATAAAAAGATTGATTCTGCACATACATTCTCTGTTTCTACATTGTCTGTATGTATCTTTGCTTTTTACTTTTTGTATGTATGTTTTTAAGTTTTGGCATCATCAAAAAGGGGGAAATTGTTGGGAACTTTGTTTATTTGATTTTGATGAATGCCATGTAAAACTTAGACTAGAAAGTTGGCACCCCATTTTCCTTATAATTTTCATTGTAATAGATAGGGGGTTGCATTTAGCTGAGTCAAGTCAGCTATGCCTGGATTTACAAGAAGTCAATCAAGGATCGAGATGAAGACTCATTTGTGAAGCATCCTCGAGTATGGCAAGGAGAAGAAGTCAAGAACTCGATCGAAGAAGTATCGGCTAGGATACAGATGTGTGAAGTGTCAGTCAAGTCAACTCTAGAAGCCAAGTCTCAAGTTGAAGTGATAGATGAGTCTCTCAATCATTAGAGCGAGACTCAAGTCACCTGGGAAAAGGAGTCAAGTCAAGACAATGAAAATAATCCATTGCTGAGAAGTCAAGAATATTACCTAAACAAATAATACTTCCATGTTGCCATGTCTTAAAGTGCTCGATCCCGAAGCGTGCAAAAGGAATAAACCAATGGGAAGCATCGCACCTTGTGTCGACTACGAAAAGCTGAAAGTTCATTTAATACGAGGAAATGTCAATATCAAGGACTGCAACAAGACAAACCAACGAACACAAGTGACTTTTGAAATCAACCTATCTCTTCAACATGCAGATTTTTAAAAGCTCACTATAAAAGGTGAGGAATCACTGCGAGAGAAGGTTACGAACCACGAGCAATCAAGCCATTATTCGAGATGTATCCTGCAAAAATATTCTCAAGTTATTCAAGCAAATCCTCAAGCCTAAACCTCGAAGGAAATCGATCCAACACCAAGCTGTGAAGGAAAGACAACTTCATACTGTTGAAGAGGAAACTTTTGAAGAATCAAAAGGGGTCTACATTCCAAGGAGGATTGTAGAAAGGTTCAAGGTCGAACCAGTCTCAAGTTATTGGAGGGCTTCGTGATCAAATCCAAGAAGCTTGAGCAAGTGAGCAGTAGTAGCAAGGCAGCTGCCCTGTGAAGAAGCTGAGTCGTACGAGAAGCCAATTTGTGTGACCAAGGCATCTCTAGGGCGAGTCCCAAAGGATCAAGTCGGTTGTGTGATCAAGACTTGTATCCGGGTGATAACCACTCTGTACTCGATCAATACTTAGTGGATTCCTCCAGGAGTTGGAGAACAGAGGAGTAGAAGAATTACCCCATCTTTGAACCTCTATAAAATTTATTGTGTCATTTACATTTTAGCATTCAATTTCTGCATATCATTTTATGTTTACTGATAATTTGTTATCCAACTTATAATTAACAAAGTGCTAAAACCAAGTGTTAAAACAAACTTAAACCAAATTCAAGGGTGTTAAGTCTTCCGCTGAAAATCCCATCACAGCCAAGTTAAGTATTAGACTAAACAGCTGAGTTATTTTATCAACAGCTCAGTCGAGTCTGTTGAGTGGCTAACTCTGCTGGTTAACTAACTTAGCTGTCCATCAAGGATATAGCTGTGAAATTAACTATGAACTTATTTAAAAGGACTAAATTCGAGAAGTTGGTAAGGTTTATTCAACCCCCCCTTCAAAACCTTACTTACACCCATTGGGACCTACATCGACCTCTTCTACGTACGTCATAGGATATTCCATCATCAGAAAGGGTTCGAACCCGGATTTCTCGATCTTATCGGATATCTTCTTCACCATGGTTTCATCTTCAACATTCCTTCAAAATCCACGGTCGATCCGGTGTGGATTTGCTTTGCAAGCTTAGCGAAATAGCCATTTCAGTGATTTTTACCGAACAAAACTTGACGAACTTGCTCTTAAAATTGGTAGGGTTTTGAGAGAAAAATGCTTTCTTTACTTTTTGGAGAGATGATCAGTTTTGACTAATGTGAGAGAGAAACGGAACAAAATGGTATATATTGGTTATGAAAGGACGTGCTTTTGGTTTTTGAAAATTGATCAAGATCGACGGCTCAGATTTAGCATGCCGATTAGCATTTAATTGCCCGCATTTTATGCGGCAACATTTATATCCTATCATAGGCTTTGTCGTGCAGATTTTGACTGTACCTGTCCTTATTACGCTGACATCATCCTTAAAAACATTCCTGCTCATTAAAAACGACTGCGTTTTTGTCACTCAGCTTACTCCTTAGCTGACTCAATTCTTCTTCTCTCTATTCACATAGTGACTCAACCGTCGTCCTAACTTGATTGATACGGTGACTTTCCGATATGGCTGATTCACTTAGTTGATTCACACGCTCTGCTCGATTTTCATCTTTTCACGTTCCATCTCTTCTCCTTGAGTTTTCTGAGTGTCAACTCAACTCAATTAACCCTAGTTCACGCTTAAGCTCTTCAAATCTTGATTCACATAATGGCTCTGTGACTATGTCAGCTAACTGTTTATCAGCTGAGATGTATTCCAAGGTGATATCTTTCTTTTCAACATGATCTCTTATGAAATGATATCTGACATCAATGTGCTTTGTTCTTGAATGCAACACAGGATTTTGAGTGATTGCAATAGCACTTGTGTTATCACACATAATTGGAATCTCTTTTTCTTCAATTTCATAATCTCTCTTTTGTTGTCTCATCCATAAGACTTGGGTGAGTTTCCGCAGCTATGTACTCACTTCACTGTGGATGTGGCTATTGTGTTTTGCTTTTTGCTAAACCAGAAACCAATCTGTTTCCATGCATTTGACATGTGCTCAAGTACTTTTTCTGTCAACCCTACATCCAAAGATAGTCGTAGTCCGAGTAGCCATTAGCTGAATCCACATTCCTTTGGATACCACAAGCCGACTTCCTGGCATCCTTTCAAATATCTTAGGATTCTCTTAGCTACAGTCATATGGCTTTCCTTTAGAGCAGATTGAAATCTTGCACATACACCTACAACAAAGGTGGTGTCTGGCCTACTTGCTGTTAAATAGAGTAGTGATCCAATAAGTGCTATGTATCTTGTTTGATCTACAGCTTTACCATCTGCATCCATGTCCATTTTGACAGATGTATTCATTGGTATTTTCACAGAAGACTTCTCTTCCATACCAAATTTCTTCATTAAATCTCTGGTATACTTTGTCTAACTTATGAAGGTTCCATCCTTCAGCTATTTAACTTGAAGTCCTAGAAAGAATGTTAGCTCTCCCATCATGCTCATTTCAAATTTGCCTTGCATGAGGTTTGAGAACTTATCACACAGCTCATTGTTTGTGGATCCAAAAATAATGTCATCTACATATATTTGAACAAGCAGTATATTCTCTCCATCTTGAATTCTGAAGAGTGTTCTGTTTACTTTGCCTTTGATGAATCCATTATCTGTCAAAAATTGAGATAATGTATCATACCATGCTCTAGGTGCCTGTTTCAAACCATATAGAGCTTTCTTGAGCTTGTACACCTTATCTCCAAGAGTCTTCTGATCAAATCCTGGAGGTTGTTCAACATATACTTCTTCTTCCAATAATCCATTTAGGAATGCACTTTTCACATCCATTTGATATACAATAAATTTCTTGTGAGCAGCATGGGCAAGAAACATCCTTATTGCTTCTAATCTTGCAACATGAGCAAATGTTTCATCAAAATCTATTCCTTCTTCTTGGCAATACCCTTTGGCTACCAATCTTGCTTTGTTTCTTACCATAGAACCTTCTTCATTCATCTTGTTTCTGAAAACCTATTTTGTGCCAATAACATTTTGATGGGTTGGTCTTTGCACCAATTCCCATACTTTGTTCCTTTCAAACTGATTCAACTCTTCTTGCATGGCTTGAATCCAATGAGTATCATCCAATGCTTGGGACACATTTTTTGGCTCTATTTGGGAAATAAAACAAGTGAACATAGCTTCTTGTTGAGCTCTCGATCTGGTTCTTACACCATCTCTTACATTCCGAATGACTAGTTCTGGTGGATGGTCTCTCAGCCATCTCACATCAGGTTGGAGTAAGTCAGCTGGGTTCAGACGTCTTGCAGCTGTGTTATCTTGAGCAGCTCTCTCATCATCGCTTAGCTGCAGATTTTCCATCTGTCTTTGAGATTCAGCTATTTCACCTTCATCTTGATTGATTACTCCAACTTCAGCTTCAACATAGGGACTCTTCTGCATAGTTGGCTGATTTAGCTTATCAGCTAACTCTTCAATGTCTTCTCCATTTATATTAGGTTCATCAAAAACCACATGGATAGACTCTTCGTGACCATAGTCCTTTTGTTCAAGACTCTATAGGCTTTGCTTTCAGCTGAGTATCCCAAAAAGATACCTTCATCAGCTTTAGCATCAAAAGCCTTTAGATTATCCTTGCCATTGTTGTGGATGAAGCATTTACATCCAAATATTCTAAAATATGCAACATTTGGCTTTCTCCCTGTCCAAATCTCATAGGGAGTCTTTGTCAGCTATCTATTAATCATGCATCTATTTTGAGTATCGCATGCAGTGTTGATGGCTTCATCCCAAAATCTTTTAGGCGATCCCGACTTGGCTAACATGGTCCTTGCAGCTTCCTTGAGAGTTCTGTTCCTTCTTTCTGCTACTCCATTCTGCTGTGGAGTCCTTGCTGCAGATAATTCATGAGCTATACCATTTTCAATACAATACTGAGTTATTATTCCATTGACAAACTCAGTTCCTCTATCCGATCTTATCTTAATAATGGTTTGACTCTTCTCATTTTGAACTCTTTTCATCAGTTGAGGTAACTTCTGCAAAGTTTCCTTCTTTTTACACATGAAGATTGTCCATGTATATCTTGAATAATCATCCACCACTACTAGAGTGTATTTCTTCCCACTTATGCTAGCTGGCTCAACTGGACCAAATAGATCCATATGCAACAGATGCAATATCCTTGTTGAAGATGGGCTTAACTTCTCTTTGAATGATGATTTGATCTGCTTTCCCATCGACATGCATCACAAACACTTTCCTTCTTTACATCGAGTCGAAGTCATCGGTCCTTCTACAAGATTACTCCTTGCAAGCTTGCTGATTGTCCTGAAATTCAGGTGACTCAGCTTCTTGTGCAACATCCAATTTGATTCGGTTGTACTCTTTGCTAGCAGACAAGTGCTTGGTGTGGCAGTCGACCAATCTACCACATACATGTTCTTTTGTCTGGATCCTTGTAACACTACTTCATTTGATTCAGTGTCTTTGATTTGGCATACTCCCATATTGAATCCAACATTATAACCCTTGTCACGGAGTTGGCTGATGCTTAACAAGTTGAAGTTGAGGCCTTCAACATAAGCAACATCTGTGATTTCTAATCCATTTTTCTTGATGGATCCAGTGCCTCTTATTTCCCCTGGAGCTTCATTTCCTCCAAATATGACTTTTGCACCTCTAATCTCCTTGAATTTTGACAGATTTTTCTTGTTCCCTGTCATGTGTCTGGAACAGCCACTATCCATGTACCAGGTTCCTTGGCACTCAGCTGTTCCTTGAACCTGCAATCAAGGAAATTAGTTTTTAGGTACCCATACTTGCCTGGGGTCCGAGGGTTAGTCTTTGTAAGATGATCCAACCAACCTATAGCCAAATGATCGACTCTAAGAGGTTGCCATCTATCCGTGCCATAATCATAATTTACTTTGGCAAATTGCTTGGGGCTTTAGCTTCATACATCTGTCTCTTTTCGCTTGTATGCTGTGTGTGTTTTAGCAATAGTCTTCTTTGGGTAGTTGTGATATTTCTGAGTGTAGTGCTTGGGTGCATATGTGTGCTGATGATAGCTCTTTTGCCTTTGGAATGACCTTTGTTGAGTTCTAGGTCTTTGCCATTTTGGCATGTATCCCATAGGTCTTTGCTGATATTTCACATTATTCCAATTAGCTTGACTTGGGTAGTTTCTACCATTCCCATCATTTGTGTTCCTTTGATAGAACTTCTGGGGATTCTGGTAGCTCTGTTTCTTCTTCACAGAGTACTTCTGTTTGGAGTTTGAGGAACTCGCTAGATTTCTTCTCATTTTGTCCTCTCAAAGATACTCAATGGGCTTTCCTTTTCCTTTATATCCAAGGCCAGTTTGTTTGTGATTGTGCTTTGGAATGAATGTGTGTGCAACATTTGGTGTCTTGGATTTTTGAGATGCTTCATTACTTGAAGATCCTTTTTTCAAGATCACTCTGGGAGTTTGACTATGCACAACGGAATTGAATCCTATGCCTGTCTTGTCTCCACAATCTTTTTGGCTCATGATAAGGTCATCCAATGATTTAGATGCCTTTGTGAATGAAGCAATCACATTTTTGAGATCATTTTCTCTCTTTTCTATAGCAGCTATCTCTGCTATTAGTTTAGCATTCTCAGCCTTTAGCTTTTTGTTCTCATCAGCTATGTGACTTAGAGTACTCAGCTCCTTAGTCAGCTGTGAGTTTTGGCTTTTGAGCTGGCTGTTTTCCTCATTTAATAGTGTGTGAGAGGATTTAATGTGCTCAAAGTCTTTCATCATTTTGCCTAATGAGTCATAAAGATCAGTGGGTGATGAAATGTGTGTGTCATAGTCACTATCACTAGAATCTGAGTGAGATGAGTTATAGTGTACCTCATCTTCTTGGTCAGGTTGATCTTGTTCTTTGGCCATTAGACAGATCATTGCTACTTCTTCAGAATCACTTGAGTAGTCAGCTTCACTACTTTCTGAGTCTGTTGTATCTTTTAACTTAGCTGTTTCAGCAGTCTCAGCAGCCAACATTGCCCTTTTCTTTTCTTGTATTCTTTCTCTGAAGACTCTTGTTTCTTCCCCATTCCTGTATTTATTGACTACAGGATATGGACAGTCAATAGCAAAGTGTCCTGGTTTCTGCAATTCCAACACAGGTTTTCAACTTTTTGATCAGATCTTTCATTTCTTGGGTTGTCAGGTCTTTGATATTCGACCTTTTGATACTCAGCTCTCTTTGGTGGCCTATCTTCCCTTTACTTGGAGGGAGCTGAATGTCTTCTTGAGGATTCACCTTTGTTTCTTTTGTAGTTATTGTTGAAGAACTTGCTGAATCTTTTAACCATCAAGGCAATTTCCTCTTGGTCAATGATTTCTTTGGTCTCAACACTCTTCCCTTCCTTGACTATGAGTGCAGCTGTTTTAGGTACAACTGTCTCCTCTTGATCTTTTCTTCTCAGTTCGAATTCATAAGCTTTGAGGTCTGAGAATAGTTCATGATTGGATGTTTTTGATAGGTCCATCGAGTGACTTAGAGCCATGGTCTTCATTTCCCACTCAGCTGGGAGGCTCCTTAGTATCTTCATAAACATTTCCTTTTGTGTGTATTCCTTCCCAAGTCTTTGAGAGCTCATTCATAATTTCGAGTGAATTTAGCATCCGGTGATCCATTGTCTCACCGCAAGCATTTTAAAATTTTCAAATTTTTGAACAACAATCGATAATTTGTTTTCCTTAATTTGCTCAGATCCTTCACAAATTAAAGTTAGTTTATCCCAGATTTCTTTGGCTGCCTTGCAAGATTTGACTTTGTTGAACATGGCTTTGTCCAAAGTCTTGTAAAGAATATCTTTGGCCACATTGTCCAAGTTGTATCTTTTTCTGTCATCATTTGTCCATTCAGCTCTTGGTTTTTCAAACATAGCTGGTCTAGGAGGAGCAGCCTCTTCTCCTTCGTGCAGCAGACTCTCCTTGCAATCGTGTTCACCTTCATTATTTGCGGTGGTCCATCCTCTATCACTATCCACATCTCATCATGTAAAGTCGATAGATGAGCCTGCATACGTATTTTCCAGTCATCAAATTCTTCAATGGTGAACATAGGAATGCGTGTCAAATTTGCTTCCATGATAATAACTTTTTGTTTTAAAAAATTGCTTTTGAAAGAACAAGTGTTAAAAACTTCTTTGAAAGATTGGAGATCTAGTTCAAGAACCGAAGACGGAAGGCTCAATGAACCAACCGCTACGATACCACTTGTAGGTCCCAAGGGGTGTGAGTAAGGTTTAGAAGGGGGTTGAATAAACCTTACCAACTTTTTTTGATTTTAGTCCTTTTAAAATAATACGAGTTAAATACGGCTACGTCCTTGAGGGACAACTAGGTTAGTTAACCAAACAGAGTTAGCCACTCAATAGACTCGATTGATTTGTTGATAGAATAACTCGATTGTTTAGTCTAGACCTTAACTTGGTGTGATGAGATTTTATTGGAAGACTTAACACCCTTGAATTTGGTTTAAGTTTGTTTTAACACTTGGTTTTAGCACTTTGTTAATTGTCAGTTGGATAGCAGATTATCAGTAGTCAGTAGATATAAAATGATATGCAGAAATTAAATGCTGAAATGTAAATGACACAATAATTTTTATAGAGGTTCGAAGATGGGGTAATTCTTCTAATCCTCTCTTCTCCAACTCCTGGAGGAATCCACTAAGTATTGATTAGAGTACAAAGTGATTATCAGTCCAGATACAAGTCTTGATTACACAGCTGACTTGATCCCTTGGGACTCAGTCTGGAGATGCCTTGGTCACACAGCTGGCTTCTCATCCGACTGAGCTTCTTCACAGGGCGTCTGCCTTGCTACTTCAGCTCACTTGCTCAAGCTTCTTGGATTTGATCACGAAGACCTCCAATAACTTGAGACTGGTTGGACCTTGAACCTTTCTACAGTCCTCCTTTGAATGTAGACCCCTTTTGATTCTTAAAAAGTTTCCTCTTCAACAGTTTGAAGTTGTCTTTCCTTCACAGCTTGGTGTTGGATCGATTTCCTTCGAAATTTAGGCTTGAGGATTTGCTTGAATAACTTGAGAATATCTTTCAGGTTACAGAATGAGTATTGCTTTCTTGCTCGTAGTTCTGGTAATCAAGGTAACCTTTTCTCAAAGTGATTCCTCAGCCTTTTATAGTGAACTTTCAAAAATCTGCCCGTTGAAGAGATAGGCTGATTTTCAAAAGTCACTTGTGTTCGTTGGCTTGTCTTGTTGCAGTCCTCGATGTTGACATTTCCTCGTATTAAATGTCTTGCTGCTTTCCAGGTTCTGACACAAGGTGCAGTGCTTCCCAATGGTTTATTCCTTTTGCACGCTTCTGGGACTGAGCACTTTAAGACATGGCAAAGATGGAAGTATTACTTGTTTAGGTAATATTCTTGACTTACGTAACGGATTCTTTTGATTGTCTCCTCTTTGTAATGCTTTGCCTTTTCCGCAGGTGACTTGAGTCCGCTCCAATGATTGAAAGACTCATCCGTCACTTCAACTTGACTTGGCTTCTTGAGTTGACTTGACTGATACTTCACTGGTGAATCGGTGATACTCCTTGATCGAGTTCTTGACTTCTCCTCCTTGCCATACTCAGTTGTTTCACAGCGGAGTCTTCATTTTAGTCTTTAGTTGACTTGTTGTATATCCAGGCATAGCTGACTTGACTCAGCTTGTACAGCCCTATCTATTACAATGCAAATTACAAGGAAAATGGGGTGCCAACTTTCTAGTCAAAGATTTACATGGCATTCATCAAAATCTAAACAATAAATTTCCCAACAAGTATACTTTCTCCATTTTGAATTCTGAAGAGTGTCCTATCTACCTTGCCTTTGGTGAATCAATTAACTATTAGAAACTGAGACAATGTGTCATACCAGGCTCTTGGTGCTTGCTTCAAACCATATAAGGCTTTCTTGAGCTTGTAGACTTTATCACTAATAGTTTTCTGCTCAAAACAAGGAGGTTGTTCCACATAGATTTCTTATTCTAAATGTACATTCAAAAATTCACTCTTCACATCCATTTGATAGACTGTAAAGTTCCTGTGTGCAACATAAGCAAGAAACATCCTAATTGCTTCTAATCAAGCAATATGTGCAAAGGTTTCATCACAATCTATACCTTCTTCTTGGCAATACCCTTTGGCTACCAATCTTGCTTTGTTTCTCACTATAGATCCCTCTTCATTCATCTTGTTTCTGAATATCCCCTTAGTACCAATAACATTCTGGTGGGTAGGGTGTAGGTCCCAAGGGGTGTGAGTAAGGTTTAGAGGGGGGGTTGAATAAACCTTACCAACTTTTCGATTTTAGTCCTTTTCAAATATTACATAGTTAACTCAAACAGCTGCATCCTTGAGGGATAGCTAAGTTGGTTATTCAGCAGAGTTAGCCACTCAACAGACTCGATAAAACTGTTGATAGAATAACTCAGCTGTTTAACCTAAAACTTAACTTGGCTGTGTTGGTTTTATCAGTGGAAGACTTAACACCCATTGAATTGTTTTAAACTTGTTTTAACACTTGATTTTAGCACTTAGTTATTGATCAGTTGGATAGCAAATAAGTTTATCAGCAGATATAATGTAAGTATGCAGAGAAGTAAATGTGCTTCAAAATAAATGACACAGTTAATTTTTATAGAGGTTCGAAGATGGTGTAATTCTTCTAATCCTTTCTTCTCCAACTCCTGGAGGAATCCACTAGGTAAAAGATCTATTTACAAAGTGGTCAACAGTCTAGAGACAACCTTGGTCACACACGGTGGCTTGCTACTTCAGCTTCTTCTTCATGCAGGCGCTTTGCCTTGCTACTTGAGCTCACTTTCTCAAGCTCTTGGATTTAATCACGAAGCCCTCCAATAACCTGTTACTGGTTCGACCTTGAACCTTTCTACAATCCTCCTTGGATAGTAGACCCCTTTTGATTCTTCAAAAGTTTCCTCTTCAACAGGTTTGAAGTTATCTTTCCTTCACAGCTTGTGTTGGATCAATTTCCTTCGAGTTCCAGGCTTGAGGATTTGCTTGAATATACTTGAGAATATTGCGGGTTAATAGCTTGAATATTGCTTGCTTGTTCGTGGTTCAGGTTTTCAAGGTAACCTTTTCTCAATGAATTTTCTCAGCCTTTTATAGTGAACTTTTGAAGATCTTCCCGTTGAAGAGATAGGCTGATTTCAAAAGTCACTTGTGTTCGTTGGCTTGTCTTGTTGCGATCCTTGATGTTGACATTTCCTCGGATTTAATGTCTTGCGGCGTTGTAAGCGTTTCGACACTTGCCGCAGTCTTCCCATTGGTTTGTTCCTTTTGGAATAATCGAACTAGCACTTTATCATCGACAACTTTAACTTGTTACCATTTTGGGTAACATTCTTGACTTACATTAACGGATCTCATTCAGTTGTCTTGACTTGACTTCAGTCTTTTATACCCCAGGTGACTTGAGTCAACTTCCAATACTTGGATGACTCATCTGTCACTTTCAACTTGAGACTTAGCTTCTTGAGTTGACTTGATTGACACTTCACACTTTGTTCCTCGGACGTCGTCTTGAGTTGAGTACTTGATCTTTTATCTTGGCCATACTCAGCTGTTCCACATCGAAGTCTTCACTTGATCTTGATTGACTTCTTGTATTTCGGCGTAGCCGACTTGACTCGGCTTTTTTCAGTGACTATCCATTACAATGTAAATTACAAGGAAAATGGGTTGCCAACTTTCTAGTTTAAGTTTTACATGGCATTCATCAAAATCTATAAAATAAATTTCCCAATAATTTCCTCCTTTTTGATCTTTGCCAAAACTTAAAAACATTAAACAAAATATAAACAACAAAGATACACAGAAAATGCAAGTAACAAAGAATGTATGCGTAGAATAGATCGTTTTATTGATCATAGCATTCTTGTCCTTTACATTTGCTTACATTTGGTATCGAGCATTCTATATCAAAGCAACAATACGGACATCTATTCTAGGATACTAGAATAAGTACAACGTGAAATATTATAGAAAACTTCTCTAAGTATACGGATGACTTACAAAAGTGTATTTACACAAGTAAAATACATGAAGGGTTTGCGACAACATTTCATCGCCTTCGCCTCCTTCTTTCTTCTTTAGCTAGCTCAAGTCATCAACTCTCTTCCTTTTTCTTTCTTCTTCCTCGGCTCTCTTCTTCTTTCTTCTCATAGGCTCTCTTTGACATCATCCTTTCGCTTCCTCTCGAGCCATAGCCGAGTTTGTCTTTCATTTTCCTCTTCCTGTCTTTTCACGGCCTCAGCATTCTTCCTTGCCACTTCTAGATTTGCCACTTCATCATACCCAGCCCAGTAGATCCTCCCCTTCTTTCCAGGATCTACATATTGAATATTCTTAGGTCTTGGACGAGGTCGAGAACCTCTTCCTCCACTACTTCTTCCTCCTCCTCTGGGTGTGTACTTCACGGGAGTCTTCTGCTTACCAGCTGAATGGCTGCTGGTAGTCTGCTGCTTATCAGCTTCTTTGTACAATGTAAGACCCTTCTCCCAGTACAGATCCCAGGCTTGGGCTAGTGACATCCCTTGGAAATAGCCTTCAGATTCGAGCATCTTGAATTCTTCAACTGATCTTGGCTCGGATCCATTGTCAGGAATAACATCTTGATCCTTCCCTACCAGAATGCCGCCATATTGTTTCAACACTTCTTCGATGCAGGCATTTGTCTTCTTGTCGAACTCCACCATCCCTGCTTCGATGATTCGCCTTTTTTCCGACATTGGCACAGTAGAGTGCTCGATCGGCAGAGTCACTAGAAGTTTGCTGATAATTGAAGCCGTAACATGACCTATTTGAGGGTTTCACTATCATTAACGTCAAATCCTTAGAACGTTCCCCCTCTTTTTCCTTTTTCCTTCTTTCGGCTTGATTCCTTCAACTTCTCTTCTTTCAACTTCCTTAGGGAGTCTTCTTCCCCCTTTTTGGCATCATCAAAGGAAATAGGGACCCCCGGGAACATGCCTGCGAGCATAAAGTCGACTCTCTTTGAGAGTGAATTTTGTTTGAGTCTCTTTCTTTGCATAAAGCATTCGAAATTCGAGCGAGTAGCCTTGGACTCAGCTACCACCAACATCATTTCAGCTATGAGAAGGCTGAATTTATCATTCATTGAGTTCTCTAGACGCAAAATTTCTTTTCTCTGGAATTCTTGCAACAACTCTATTTCTGTTTTGTGAGATGCATGCAACCTTTCAATATACGCCTGCATCTTTTGTTTGATATCAACATTGCCAGCCATCCAGACAAGCATTCTGCTATACAGTGCTTTAAAATAACGAACTCGTTTGAGGCGCATGGCAGATTGCTGTTGAGACCATTCTCGGATCCGCACCTCTATTCCTCTCAAGTCTGTTGTGAGGGTAGCGTCCCTGTTGTCCAGTCTTAAGTCGAGTGAGGCTTGATGTCTTTCAATCTTCTCAATCTCTTCACAGATCTTCTTGAAGATCTCACGAAATTCAGCTATCTCACTTGATTCAGCTGCAGGCTACTCTTCAGCAAAGTTGAACTCGGCTGGAACAATGGTGTCAGTAAGGATGATTGGATCTTCTCTCACAAAGAATCTTCGTTGTTCAGCAGCGGTCTCTTCTTACAAATCTGGTAGGATCGGCGTGAAAGGAAATACCTTTGGAAAGGCATCATCACTCACATATGGGATGGTTTGTGAGGGTTGTGCATGTGATGATTCATCTCTTTGTCTTTGTAGGAGCTGTGGAGCTGGTGTAGTCATTCTGCTGCTTGTGATGGAAGCTCTTGTGATGGTATGTCTGTTGGGACGATTGAGATATTTTTCCAAGCTGACTGAGCCTCAACTGTCTTAACCGTATCTTCGGTCTCAGTGGATTTTTCTAAGTGAATAACCGGTTCCTCTTCTGCATCATCAGTGTCATTGGATGATGGTGAGACCTGAGGGCTTGGCTCGTCATCGAAATTAAATTTTTGACGAGCAACTTTTTCACTTAGCTGACTCGTAGTTTTGAGAACATCCTCTGCTGGGTCCTTTGGATCTGCAACAGGAGTGGACTCAGCTTCATCTTCAGACCCCAAGAACGATATATCGAGGTTCTCCTGGGAGTCATGAAGTGCGCTTATCTCTTTCTCTTTTATAGCGCTTTAAACAGGAGGAATGTTCTGAGTCTCTTGAGTTTTACCAAGGGAAGTCTCAACCTCCCTTGGGCCTTCAATACCTCCAGCAGTCTCAACTACTGCTAGGCCTTCAATGTTCCCTTTGATAGTCCTAGCTGTCTTAGGGTCTTCGGCATTGGCATCCATAGGGGATTCAACCCCTTGGATTGCACTTTCATCTGCCCAGAGTGTTAACTCCTGGGGCATCTCCATCCTTTGCCTCGACTGTAAGAACAGTGTCATTGGCCTTGAGCGTTGACATTTCATTTGGGATAGACTCAATCTGCCCGAGCCGTCAATGTCACTCTCTTTGTGGTTCTTTTTTCGATTTCCACTTCGCCTCTTTTCTTCAAGTTTGAGTCATCTGCAGCATCCTCCAACCCTGCTGCAGTAGAAAGAGTTTCCCCCTCAGCTGGCACACCAACTGAGTGACTGATGATGGGGTCACTCTGCTCCTGACTCGCGGCTTTTTCTTTGGAATGCTCAGCCGCTGGGGCAGGTGGTAAAACACCTTCTTCAGGGGTTGGCTCAACTTGGGTGCCCAAAATCCCAGTTTCATTGCCAATACCCTTGGATCCATCCTCCAATCGAACAAGGGACGTGGCTGCAGTGATGACTGAGGCAATGTCTGCGCCACTCCCGGAGGATCGGTGCGGGGAGAGATTGAGACGACTCTCCTGGTCCTTCAAATAATTGTTGCTCATACATTAGTCTGGATTCCCTCAGAGCCTGCTGCATGTCTGACTTCTCTGCTGCAGCAGTGGGATCCTCATCACTCTCTGAGTATATATCTAGATGTGTATGAGTGTGAGATGGGTTTGTGAATTCACACATCTTGGCTTTTTCTAGGACACGAGCTTCCTCTTGACTTTGTCTTTCTCATTTGCTTTAATGATGCGGAGGATTTCCATACGATTGTCTTCGCCAAGGTCTGTCGAACAATCGATATAAGTTATGGCTTCATAAAGCCATAAAGCGTGGATCATATTTAATCCACTTGGTACATTATGGTTATGTATGAATCGTGGTCCTTTGGTTGTTTTTGATGATGTTGTTTTTATTTACCAAAACAATGTTTTTTTTCAAAAATAGTCTCTCAAAATTGTTTTGTTTTCAAAATACTTGTTGAATTGTTTTGGTTTGTAATCATCAAAAATGATTTAAAATGGTGATTTTATGATGTTGTTTTTACACCAAAACAATGTTTTATTTCCAAATTCCTAAATGATTTAAAATGGTTTTATATTTCTGAAGTATTTCTTAATTTTGGACTAAAACGTTTTTAATGATTTTATGTCAATGTGTTTTTACATCGAAACAATGTCCCTGAATGTTGTCCTAATACTCCCGATCGGTTTAAAATATTTTTACTATTTTTCGGAGTATTTCTTGGAGTTTATTTTCGATAAAAAATTGGACAACACATTTGTTTCAGGCTCGACCGGTCGCCCTATAGGGCAACCCGTACCTGAGTTGAGTATTGAAACAGAAAACGGGACGGTTTGGAAAATAGGGAGGGTGACCGGTCAGCCCTGGGGGCGACCGGTCGACCCCTTGGGCGACCGGTACCTGAACGTACCCCTGAAGAACAGACTCATCTTGTTTATCAAAATTGTTCCCTCCAACCGGTCACACATAGGGCGACCGGTCGCACCCCCCTGCGACCGGTCCCCCTGTGTAAAAAATTGCAGAGTTTTCATTTCAACTTATCTCTGCGCGACCGGTCGAACCCCTCTTTTGACAGCAAACTATCCGTTGAGTTTGCAGACAACTTTTCCTTAATTTGAGGGGTTGATTTCTAACAGCTCTTTTCTTCAATTGTCTTGGTATTTTTTACAGAATTCTTGTCCCCAAGAGGAGCCTATCTTGTACAAGACATCTTCTATAAATAGAGGAAGAATTGAAGCAACACAACAAGAGAGAAAACTACAACACAACAAGATACACTCAAGAATACACTTGGTCTTACATTGTCTTATTTCTTGTTGTAATTTGCCTAGCTATTCACTTTCACATTCTTGAGCTCTAGGCTTTTCTTGATTACACTTGCACTCTATTGTATTATCAATTATCGAGTTGTAATCTTGAATTTGGGTAATCATTCAACACAAGATATCCTTGTGAGTGTTCTTGTGGTAAGAACATACTTGGGTGATCTAGGTGTTAGGTGTAAGAAGATTGTGGTAATCTTCTTGTTGAGGTGTTGAAGAATTTGGTATTCTTCAAGGTTGAAGATTGTGGTAATCTTCACAAGGTGCCGTTGGAGATTGTGGTAATCTTCAAGTGAGATTGTGGTAATCTCAAAGGTGGTGTTGAAGAAGAGTGTGGTGCTCTTCAAGGTGTTGTTGTAAGTTGGTGTTGTATTAATTTTGGTAATTAATAAAATCTTTTTTCTTTTTGAAATCCATCCCGGATATACTGGGGTGGTAGAGGATCAGGCCCTAGGTGGGTTGAACCTCTATAAATCGACGTGTGTTGTTTACATTCCGCACCTTTATTATTGTCTTTGAGCATTCGGTTCTAAAAAGAGGGTAAAATCGAAAAGATGGAGATAATCTATTCACCCCCTCTAGATTATCGTAGCCGCTTGGACTTACAGAAGTCACTCCCCCAGCGCATTTAGTGGAAAGATCGACTGAAGAGTTTGACACTCTTCGATTAGAAGGATATATTGAGGGGATGGAATTAAAAAGGACATGGGATTATTATTGGGGAAAAGTACTTGCAGTTGTTGACCTAGACAAGAAATAGCCGACTCAATCTTCAAAGAGTCAGTAGACTTCACGAGCTTAGTCCAATCAAACTCCCAGAGGAGTTGACCCAGCTAGGGGAAGAGGAAGGGATTCTAGGTCTGGTGGGAGAGGCAGAAGCTCTCCACCAAGAGGACCTAAGAGAATCATGTATGTGGATCCCATGAAAAAGGACATTGAATACATGCTTGGCCACAGATAACTCGAAAACTATGAAGTTGCTCTTCGTATAGATGAACTTCAGAGAAAATATGAAGAAGACAATGCAAGGCATGAGAGAGATTACAACGAGGGACTGAGAAGAGCCTGTGACAGGAAGAAAAGGAGAGAAGTTGAAGAGAGAAAGAGGAAAGAAGAAGAATATCGCTGCAGGTGAGATGAAGATGAGGAAAGTAGAAGGAATCAGTAGAGGCGTTGAAAGAGCTGCAAAATTTTGCTGTATTTACAATACTTGTAAATACACAAAAATACTATAAGTACATGTAAGTGTAGAATGATATGCTCAATAAAATATCACACTCTTACAATCATTCTTTTGAAAGCACGTTTATGTTGTAATTGATTTAAATATTGGCATCATCAAAAAGGGGAAAATTGTTGGATAATTTATTTGTATAGATTTTGATGATGCATGTAAAATTTAGATTAGAAAGTTGGCACCCCATTTTCTATTGTATTTCAACTATGTAATAGATAGGAAAAATAAGCTGAGTAAAGAAACAACTAAGTTGAAGATCGTAGAAGTTGATTGAATGATGCAGTGAAGATTCAACTGTGTTGTAGTTGAGTATCGAAGAAAAGTATCAGTCAAGTAAATAATATGTGTCTGTTTGTAGACTAACAACTGAGTTATCCCAGATGTATGGATAAGACTCAATAAAGGGGTAAAGTAGCTTAAGGACTCGAAGAAAGTTGAAGAAGTCCGTTGGATTGAAAAGTCAAAGACTTACCCAAAATGGTAAGGGGACAGACCTGCAATCTTAAAGCTATCTTGCAGAAAGAGTGCAAGAAGATGAGAACCAATGAGATGTTAGCAGAAAACATGCAGAGTTTTAGGCAGCCTGCAGAGCATTAAATTAAGAAAGGGTCAATATCAAAAGCTGCACAACAAGACAAGCCAACAATCAAGAAGTGAAGTTTGAAAAATGTTTATCTCTTCAAGCAACACTTTTTCAAACTTTCACTATAAAAGGCTGAGGAATATTTGTGAGAAGGAACCAAGGCATACGAGATATACAAGAAATTTGAGGAAAGCAAAGCAAGCAAAAACACTCTCAAGATATTCATTATAATCCTCAAGCTTATTTTCGAAATGAATCCATCCAACACACTCAGTGAATGAAGAAAAACTTCAACCTGTTGAAGAGGAAAAATTATTTTCAAGAACAAGGGGTCTGCATATCCACGAAGTGAAGGAAGTGCAGTGACGTTCAAGGTAGAACCTGGTTTGAATCCATCGGAGGGCTACATGATCAAGTCCGAAGGGTTTGAAGGAGCTGAAGTAGTGAGGCAACTGCCTTACAAATATATTGAGTTCCAGGAGTAGAGTCAGCTTTTGATCAAGGCCTACTTGGACTGTTATATCCGTTTTGTAACAATTGTTGCATTAGTAGATTACCTCCAGGAGTTGGAGAAGAATGGAGTAGAGGAATTACCGCATCCTCGAACCACTATAAAATTGTTGTGTGTCTTTTACTTTCAGCACTTTAATTCTGCACATTTATTTTGCTGATTTATATTTGCTTGACTCAACTGATAATAACCAAAGCTAAAAACACGTGTTGTAAACCATTTTACAAAAAATGTATAAGACTTCTGCTGTAAAAACTAAGTAAGATGTTGATTGTGAAATTCTTACCGCAAGCGTATAGTGTCAAGTTTTAGTATAGTTTTGAAAGTAGGATTATCATCTCCACAATAATTGTTATCAAATTTTAGACTAAGTACTATAATTAAAATAGCTTAATTTTATCTAGAAATCGAAAAGAGATGAGTATTTATTAAACTGAAAATTAAACTAAAATTAAGCAAATAAATTGGTTCAAACAATTAATCAAACACTTAAGATATGAATGCTAGAGGATTGATTTCACCTAGTTATCCCCTATGTTCTCAATCCAGCTCATTAATCCCAAGTTATAAATCTATAAGTCAATATTCCTACCATTTATCACTTCCTCTCTCGAGTGCCAAGTGGTTCTGGGTTCCAATTCTGATTACGATATCTCTATAAAAATCATAAATTAAACCCTAATATGCTCGATGAATATTCTATCACAGGCTTCAAAAGATTCATAAACCTCTTGATTCTATGCAATCCTAGGTTATGCTATTCTATGGCCATGCGTTCAATTACCTCTCTCGAGCGTTAAATTAAACATGCCAAACAATCTAAACTATTGATCAGATAATTTAGATGCAATCAAATCAAATAGCACAAATAGATTAAATAACATGCAAATTTCATAAACTGGAAATCAAAACATAGGTTCAAATGTAAGTTACATCAATCCCCTAGAAAAATTGATTTAGCTCATAATGGATGTACAAAAACTCATAAAGAAATAATTATACATCTCAAGAATTGACAAAGAAAAGCAAAGAAAGAATATAGAAGAGAAGAGAAGGAATTCTCTCTGTGTCCAGATGAGAAGTGCCTTCAATTGCCGTCCCGAACCCTAGCTCTATGTTTCTTGTCTTGCGTTGTGCTCAAAATAATGCCCGACCTCTGTTACGTACGCCCCCTTGGTGTATTTACAGGTCAAATCCTTCGAAATCACGTCAAAAAGCCAAAAAAATTAGCTCAGCCCACTTTCCGCCCGTGCCGCGCGCTGCAGCGCCTCTCTCCATGCGCTGCAGCGTGCCTGGAGATCGTCAACTGCTGTTGGTCGACCCCAACCGCACGCCGGGCGCTGCGGGCCTGCTCCTGGGCACTGCAGCGCCACCTGAACACCCTCGTGTCGCACACTGCCAAATACCATCGCGCGCTGCGGCCCTTGAATTGGGCGCTGTAGCGCGCCCTTCCTCTGTGCCACTGTACCACTTTCAGCCCCCCGTGCTACGGCATGGGGGTTTTAGCGCTGCGACGCCACTGCTTCGAGCAATATATTTCCGCTTTTCACTTCTAAAATGCGATTTTCACCTTCCAAGCACGTTCTTCATCATTTTTAACCAATTTCGGCTACCAAGACCAGTCTCGACTCTCAAACGACAACAAATTATATGAATTCGACTCAAACGACACTAAAAATACCCATAAACAATGCAAAATCCAGTCTAGAATACTCAATACGTTGGTATAAAACCAACTTAACAAAAGCCACAAAGGAAACAAAAAGAACGACAACAGACTCAAACAGACTAATTGCAAAACTTCACAACCAAACTCATTCGTCTCAAAATTCATTTTAGTATTAATCAAGCACGCATTTTAACAATGTGATCATGAAGGTGGAATGTTCATGCCAACTCCGTTTTCATTATCCAGATAGTTTCACGCAATCAAGTGTTTTCAAAATGATCCACTTTTCTGAATATCAAGATGAGATGCTTACCGGACTCCATAGGCTTGTCTTTCACACTAATCTCCACTAATGTAGGCTAATGTAAGACAAGGATCAATAGGACTTTCAAAGCTTGTAATGTGGGCTTAGGGTTAGGTAGGAAAATATAGGATTAAGTGGCTCAAATCACCCAAACACACAATTATCACTTCAAATCATTAATTAGCAACTACCCTTCACTTTTTGACATACCCAATGTTTATAAACCTTCATGCAATTAAACACATACCCTCCTCATCATACCCTCCTCAACCTTCAACATTTTTCTATACTTTGTGTGTATGAGTGATGGGTAATTAGGATTTTCACATTTAGGCTCTGAATATTAAATTGGTTGCCAAAAAAACGGGTTTATAAGGCTCAAAGGGGGACACTAGGGAAAATATAATACAAAGGTAGACATTTTAGGCTCTAACTTGTTCAGAGATGGCCTAAATCACTTCCTTAGTGTTACTTCACCTAGGATTTCGCCTCGACTAGTAATCAGACAAGTTCTAGAATCCGGTGGGATCATACAAGAAACACTCAACCGCATAAATCATCCCCAAATAAATCAACAGAGTTAAGCACATAGATGGAATTAATGGCAAAAAAATAGATCACAATTCAACACATGCCCTCTTGACCGTTCAACTCATATTCAACAAATTAACTTAGTCATGCAGTTTTACAGATGACCCGACTCGACTCTGGACTCTTTTTTTTGACTCAAGACTCGACTCGATGAAAAAAAAAACAGACTACACCCCCCAAACTTAAAACGACATTGTCCCCAATGGAGAGGTGGGAAAAAGAACTTTCCTGGTAGCCGAGGAGCGAAGGCCCTTAAGTTATGTGGTACTACTACGTGTATGAGGTGTCTCGTATAAGCTCACAATGCATCCTAGCGCACATTGTTAAGGCCCTTTTTGGTTTCGCATCTTTTTAACCTAGTAAGGTAGACAAGGAAACAAAACTCGTGGAACCACATAATTAGGTTATGGGTGAGAAATCGAAAATCAAAGTACGTACATAATGCACCCAAGTGGAAAATATAGTGCCATGGCAAGAAGTTAAGCCTAGATATGCAAGATGACACTCAACAATGTGAAAATGTCATTGGGGCATTTGATCAAACACCTCATATGCATGAGTTTTGGAAAAGATGGTATATGCAATGAATAACACAATAAATCCCCAAAATTCAACACCAATTATCCTAACACTATTACAATCCAATCACAAAAAATCACAAGATGGGGAAAACCATGGGGTGGGGATTGGAAGTTGCAAACTTACCAAATAATGAGTGAAGGAGATGAAGATGGTGTGTGTGGTGTTAGATTGCTCCTTTGTGAAGATGGAGTGGGAATATGTATGTTTTGGATGAAAAATATGGTGTGCCTGTGGTGTGCCAATGCCAAGAGACATAATGTGGTGCTTTAGAACAAACGAGGCCCATGGGGCTGTTTTAAAAACAATTTGTGGGCGCCCAGGTCATCTTTTTTTTTTTTTTATTTTTTATTTTTTATTATCAAAGCATTTCGCGCGCCTGCAAACACAAGGGGTTAGGAATTGATGTAACTCGCTAATCCTAAAAATGCAAAATCAGAAAAATAAAACAACTACTAAACAATATTAATACTACGAAAGCAATAAAATGGGATTGGGTTGCCTCCCAAGAAGCGCTAAGTTTACAATCTTCAGCCAGACTTTGTCAGATTGTCCTCAAGTTGGGGCTCCAATAGGCACGTTAGCCACGTTTGCCTTAGAAACTTCCCAACCTCCAATGCCTTCAGCTATATTCCCAACCATCTACTTACCATCATTTAATTCAAATTTTAGCATGTTGGTTGGATGGATGGTGAATACGACTTTCTCCTTATTGACTCGCAGAATTAGCTCCCCCGTTTCTACATCGATCAAAGCCCTTGTTGTAGCTAAAAATGGCTGCCCAAAGATTATAGGTATTTTCTTGTCCTCATTCACGTCCAACACTACAAAATACATGGGAAAAACAAATTTATCAATTCTTACCAATACGTCCTCAATGATTCCCCAAGGATAAGTGATGGATCGATCAACAAACTGCAATGTGATATTGGACGGCTTCACCTCCCTGAGCCCAAACTTCGTCACATCAGAAAGAGATATAAGATTCACACTGGACCCAAGATCACAAAGTTGTTTCTCAAAGAAAACTCCTCCAATAGTACAAGGAATAGTGAAACTCCCTGGATCCTTCATTTTCTGAGGTAGTTTACTTTGCACTATAGCACTACATTCCTCTGTCAAATAGATAGTCTCAAACTCCTCCAACTTCATTTTCTTGGATTCCACTGGTTTTGCAAAAATGGGAACTTCTTCGGGGGCATGCTGAATTTCTACCTCCTTTTGCACAAAAATTGCATTGCAGTCCTCTCTTGCATTAACCTTTGTATCACTCGGGAACTTTCCCTTCTGCTGCAATGAATTTACTGTTGTCGCCAACTGACCCATTTGTGTCTCAATTGACCTAATATGCGTCTCCATTGTGCTCATCTTAGTACTCAGACTATCAATCTACGTGTCACTCCTGTTAATCCGATTTCTGTTCTCTCCGATGAATGAGCCAAGTATCTCCTCTAGCGACTGCTTCTTTTCACCTCCGAGTGCATTGGAACTGGATGGGTTGAGATAACCCGGAGATGGGTTCAATACATTCCTGTTGTTGCTATAAGAGAGATTATCATGATTGCGAAGTCCCGGGTGATAGTGAGTTGGTAATGGATTACCTCTATTATTAAAATCCTAGTTATTCACATAATTGACTTGCTCGGCCTCGTGATAGTGTGCTGCCGATATTCATGATTGCTAATTACTTCGTTAGACTAGAGGTTTGAGCTACCAAAGCTGATATTGTATCAAGCTCAAGAACACCGGCAACTGGCTTTGGCGCTGACCTCTCGGAGGGCCATTGATAATTGTTTGTGGACATTTCTTCAAGCAGAAGTAAGGCCTTAGTCGGAGGTTTAGCCATCAATGTACCTCCTGCTGCCGCATCTAGTATCGTCCTCGTATGCCATTCAGCCAATTGTAAAAATACTGAACCCTCTGCCAGTCTGCATATCCATGCGGTGGGCATCTCCGCAATAGATCCTTAAATAGCTCCCAAGCTTCATATAACGGCTCAAAATCAATCTGTTGGAATTGGGCGATTTCGCTCTTCAGTTGGAATGTCTTGCTGGGAGGGAAGAATTTTGGTAAAAATATTTGAGTCAGATCATCCCAGCTTGTAATACTCCCAGGGGCGAACATCTGCAACCACTATCTGACTTTATCCCGGAGTGAAAAAGGGAAAAGCCTCAATCTAATGGCCTCATCAGTCACACCATTTATCTTGATGGTGTCGCAAATTTCCAAAAATATGGCCAGATGTGTATTTGAATCATCCACTGGACTCCCCCCAAACTAATTCTGCTGAACCATGCTTATGAGGCCCGGTTTCAATTCGAAATTATTCAGAAACACAAAACATAAATATACCTCCATAAAACACAAAACACGCAAAGTAGGTGTTGGAGAGAAAGAAATATAAACATCAAAAACAATAAAAATTCAGACATGCGAAACTAAAAACCATATCAATATACCTCCATATTCATGGTATACAGAAACTTAAATACACTTCTCTTTCTTGTTACGTCTGGTAAACAATTGTAAACCCTTCCTTCAAAATATAGCAACATGCCTAAATGCAAATCTGATGAGGCAACAAAAATTAAAATTAGAATTTTAAATTACCTAATTTTTGTTGGCTGGGGCTTAGGGTTTGAAGTTGCGATTATTCCTCAAAAGGCCTCAACAATGGTGGTGGGTCACATAACACGCGGCAGCGGGTGATTGGGCTTGAGACAACGGCGAGATCGAGAGGCGAGGGTAGATGCAAGGGGTGAGAGTTTAGAGAGAGACAAGAAAGGGAGACCGGTCATGGGAGTTGAGAAGCAGAACAGAGAACTTTTGGTTATTAGATTTTTTTAATAACAATGAAAATTTACAAGATTTTTATTAATAAAAGGGATTTTTTAATAATAAAAATTATAATTATATTTAGTGGGAAATATGCGCCAAAAGTTATATTACAAAAAATGAGGGAAACTTTTTTCTGACATAAATAGTGAAGGGATTAGTTATTAATAACTACGAAATTTAGAATTCCTCACTAATAATTGCGCTCTTTAACTACAAAGTTTTTTTACCCTCATTAAAAGTTCATAAATCATACTTTTAATGACGATTTTTCCATACCGTCATTAAATTTTGGTCACTATAAGCTAAAATTCTTGTAGTGTAGACAAATCTGAAAACAAATAGTCAGACATGGAATTAATTACCGAACAAAAGCCCTAGACTATGATGATAGAACCCTATTGTGTAGATGGATTCGCAATCTTGAACCTTCGCGCCTTCGTAGTTGATAGAGGTCTTGTGTTGTTCTTTGTTGTGTTGTGTTTTCTCTCTCTTTGATGTGTTCTTTTCTCTCAAAAATCAAGTGTCTCCAGCTTTAGGGGTTAGTGTACCTTTTATAGACGCCTTGAGAGATCCCTAGTAGAGTCCTGACAAAATTAGGAAACAAATTATTCCATTGACAGATCACACAACCCGTGTCATTTCACACAGCCAGACCGTGTGAATGGTTTCATCTCTATTTTGGACCTGAAGCAATTCCAATGAATGTGTAATATTACATGGATATACCGTGTAATGTGTCTCTGAAATCCTTTCCTCAATCAAGTCACACGAGCAAGTAAAATCCCATAGAACAAACCACACAATGGGGTTTAATAATACATGGGCAGTCTGTGTGATGTGTGCTTTGTCATTTTCTTCGCGTATTTGTTTGTCTCTTGGCTTCTGGCATTCCTATCTGAGTTGTTCTACTGATATCTTTTCATAATACGCTCTGTTTCCTGCAAAAGTATACAAAATCACGCAGTATCACACCCATCAAAGGAAACTAACCTAAACACCCCAAATATCTATGCAAATGTATCAAATATGTACCCAAATAAGCCTCTAAGTGCATGTGTATTTCACACTTTTCACTCTTCCTCATCTTCTTGGTGGAGAGCCTCTGTTAGATTGGCTTTGAGTTCCGCCTCTCCCACTAAAAGTTGTATCTCTACCTCTTTCTCTTCCTCTATCACTTCCACCTCTTCTAGAAACTTGGCTGCCACTACCCTTCAGTTGGCTTTTGGAAGTACTCAGATGACCCTTAGTCAGCTCAATGTCTTCCAAGCCTTTATCCCAGTATAATTCCCAAGCATCAACGAGTCTCATCCCCTTACAATATCCTTCAGATAGAAGAGTGTCAAACTGTTCATTTAGTTCTTTCCATGGAGATGCCAGTGGCCCATCATACTATTTCTTAAGCAAATTTATTTAGTCTTCTTATCTCTTACCAAGAGCAGCAATCAATTCCATGGATTTTTGCAATGCATGATTAGATTTCTCATCAGCTGACAAGGATGATGGAATTTTAGACAGAATAGATAAGCTTTTAGTGCTTTTGCCATTTGCAGAGTTGCAGGAGGATCTACACTTTCTTCCCCCTTTTTGGCATCAACATGGTATGTAGGTTGGATAGTTTCCAGGATGAAGTCCAACTTCATCTGAGTTGAGGAATCGGCAGCAGAGTGACGCGAGTTGAGTTCAATCAGCTGATTTTGCAAAGTTGAGAACTTTTTATTCATCAAAGCCTCCAAATGTTTAAATTTCTTCTCAACCTTTGCAGCTAACAAGTCCATGTCACTTTGGTGGTTTTCATTCATCATATTGATATGGTCCTTTTGGCGATTCTTAAATGCCACTTGATCAAAACCCCATATAAGTAATTTGTTGTAGGGGCATTTGAAGCTCCCAATTTGTTTCTTGTGAAGAGCTTTTCAACAACACACACTTTGATCTTGAGCAGAATGCATCAGATTTCACTGCTTAAATGAGCATCATAGTTGTTAATGTGCTGGCAGAGACCCGAGAAATCATGTTCCATGTCTTCCATTTCCCCAAACATGTACCTAAAGGCTCTTCTGAGTTCAAACATGAGCTGGCTGTCAATCCCGGGGGTAAATTCATACTCTGAGATTTGTTCTCTAGGGTTGTATGGAATCAAGGCGCGTTCTCCCATGTCTACCGAATCGGCAATGTGTTTAGGATAACCCAATTGAGAAATTTATGTCTCTTCTTCACTAGGAATTTCTTCTGGGAACATAAAATCCTCTAGACAAAAATCATCAATAGAAGTTGAGGAAGGCCATGCTCCATCTCCAATAGGGTTCCTTGCCTCTTCCCCCTGACTTGAAGCTCTTTGTCCCTCAGTTGTGTGACCTTCATCGGTGACAATAGCGGTGTGAGCCTGCTGAGCTCACTGTGCCTCAACTTTGTTAACGACTTCACTAGCAATAGTTGTATTTTCCATATGAGTTGACAGTTGTCTCAACAACGTCATCTGTAGATGATCTAACAGCGTGAGGGGGTGGGTCAACAAGCCCAAACCTGAATTGCACAAGGTTGGACCTTGCTGCTTGATTATCTTCATTTGGGTCTGATTTAGTTGTGCCATAGATGTCCATCTCAATAGCTATGTCATATTCGGCTATGTCAATTGCCTCTGATTCAGCTGGATTCTGAGTGTTTTCTTGTTATTTTTCAGTTGTTTCATTTATTTGCATTGGATCTACTTCTAGCTCAATTGATTCTTCACCCAAATTTTGAACATTTTCCTCATTTCTTTTCCTCAACCATTTCAACATTCCCTGTAGCAGTCTCAATCGCTACTAGGTCTTGAACATTCCCTGCAGCAGTCTCAACCGCTATTGGGTTATGGACAGAATTGACATCCACAACAGTCTCAACTACTGGGATTTCAACTTCTTTGCTAACAACAGTCTCAACCGTTGTAGCCTCCACCACCTTTTCCACATGTGCCTCGGTTTTAGTAATCTCAACCACTGGAATGTCATTGGCCTCCAAGATTACAACATATTCTTCACTAATTTCTTCTATAGCTTCATCCAGAGCAACTGTTTGCATCTTTGTTGTTGGGGCAATAGTCTTCTGGGATGGCTCAGCTGGGTTCCCAGTTTCAATGTGTCTAGCTTCATCGCCAAGGTTGGCCTTAGCCAAACTTTCAACATTTTTGATCTACAACTCCACTTCCATAGTCTCAACCGTGGTCTCACCTTGAATATGATTTGTAATTGGTGAGAGAGAGTGTGCTGGTGATGAGAGGACAACTGTGTCTCCCATCACATCGCCAAAGTTTCGGTTGAGTGTGTCTCTCTACTTCCTTCAAAGTTTCCTTCTCATCCTCAATATTTGGGATTAGTAGATGAGTGTCCAAAGAGACAATTGTGAGTCTTAGTTGCACTTTTCCCTTCTCCGATTCCCTAGCCTTCTCCTCCCTATGCCTCTTGTGTAGCACATTGTTCACATTGGATGGTTTCCCATTCCACAAGGGCACAAATTTCTTTTCCGGCAGATACCCAAGGACTAGCCCATAGCCCAGGATGCTTTTAAACTTCCTGTCTACAACATCCACAATCTGAACATTCCGGCATAATTTCTCATACATAAACTACGCCCAATTTACTTCTATCTCCTCCATAATGGCTGACATCACAGTCAGCTTAGCCACAGACAACTAATTCTAAGAACCGAATTTGATGTCCAAACATTTAGACACCACGTCCATCAACTTGTGATATTCTTCCTTCACCATAGAATTTGTAGCTGAAGGGTTGTAACTCTAATCTTTTTCTTCAATGGCAATCTCCCTCCAGGTCTTCTGAAAATCAAATTTGTGGTTCTTCAGCTCACTTAGACAATTGTTGGAGAGTTTCAACAGCTCATTCAAGTCATATACTGATATGACTACATCATTTCCATTCACCGAAGAATGGATGCCATCACCATGAACAAAAGCGTTCACATAGAATATTGCGACTACTTCTTGGTAGGTTTGAGGCATCTGCAACGTCAGAAATTCAACCAGCCTCGACCTTTCCAAGTTGTCCACTATTTCTGAGCCTTAGCTTGGTCATTAGAGTGCTTGACCAAGCCTTCGATGTTTATTACTGCACCGGAGCACACCTTCTTGGATAGTTTCGCAAAATCAAGAGAAGAACTTAAAGATTTCATTGGTGCCATATGGAAATATGAAGATTCAAATGTGTTTGAAAGATTTTAGGTCACAAAGGGTTCAACGTAAAGTTTTGCAACGTGAATAGACTTTACCTAATTTTTTTATTCTTTTCAAATTAGAGTTTTTAATAAAACAACTAAGTCTTTTAAGACAACTGTGTTAAGCTTCGGCAGAAGAGTTAACTACTCAATAGACTTTGAGAGAGTTGTTGATAGAGTAACTCAGCTGAATAAAGTTAAATTTTTAGAAATTCAGTTTTCTTGTTTTACCACAAAAATCTTACACCCTTTTTGAGCTTGGTTTATCAACACTTATACTTTCTGATTTGTTATTATCTAGATCGATAGCAAATGAATAAAGTAAATAAAATGCAAAATTTAAAGTTCAGAAATTTAAAGAAATAGAAATTTATAGCGGTTCGAGAATGGATTAATTCCTCTACTCCACTCTTCTCCTACTCCAGAAGGAATCCACTAATGCAACAATGACTTTGTTACAAAAGTACATTTCACGATAACTTTTATCACACATCCAACCATTCTTCTGGGACTCAGCTCTTCCCAAGACAACTGCCTCACTACTTCAACTCTTCAAATCTTCAGGGATTGATCACACAACCCTCCTTCAGATTTGAATCAGGTTCGACCTTGAACCTCACTAAACTTCCTTCAATACTTGGAAGAACAGACTCTGTTTGCTTTCACAAAAGTTTTTCTCTTCAACTTGATGAACAACTTAAATCTTTTCACAAAAAGGTGTTGGATGAAGTGTCTTTGATTTAGGCTTGAGGATTTTTTTAATATTATTTTAGAGAGAGTATTTTTCTGTTCTTTCTTGAATGCTTACTTCTCAATTCTGTGTCATTTTCTTATGAATGCTCTTTTTTTTTCTCTGTGACAATTTCTTAGCCTTTTATAGTAGGAGTTGAAATTTTTTCCGTCGATGAGATAGACAAAAATCAAACTCTTACTTAGTGTTTGTTGGCTCGCCTTGTTTCTGCGGCTTTGATGTTGAGTTAACCTTATTAATCTGATACTTGCAGGCTTCTGAAAGGGTATCAGAGTTCTGCAGGCTTCCCATTGGCTTATTCCTCTTACACTCTTTTAGCATGAACACTTTAAGGTTGCAGGTCTGTCTCCATTACTAAAACAAGTAAGCTCTTTGACTTTAACACAACAGACTCTTTTCAGTTGTCACTGAGTCCTTCAGCTGCTTTACCCCTTTGCCTTCAGTCATCTCCATCATTCCTTGGTTGACTTTGCTATAAGTCTTTTGAATAACTTAGCTGATGTACTTAACTGAAAGGTCTTCTGATCCACTTAGCTGCGACTCAGCTGATTCTTCTCTGCATTCTTCAACAAGTCTTCTGCGTACTCTACTTAACTGCTATTTGACTCAGCTAATAATCTATCTATTACAAAGTAGAATTTACATACCGAATTGGGGTATGCCAACTTCCTAATACAAAGTCTTCTAAGCATCATCAAAATTTATACAATAAATTTCCTTAAAAAGATAGTTTTTGCAGAGAGTTTTTTGGAATTTTGAGAATGAAAGTATGTAAGTGTCAGAAGAGAGAGAAACTCTCTGAGGTATATAAGGTGTGTGATACGACCCGATGATGATCCTCAATTTGAAGTTTGATCAACGGTTGAAATTCGATCTTGAAAACCGCTATTAATTCTCGCATTAAAAGCCCACAACATTTATGACTAATCATGGGCTTTTGTTTGCAACTTTACTGTTCCGCATTAAATGATGCTGACATCATTTCAGAAAAACATTCACGTTTCATTAATACGACCTTGTTTTGTCCCTTAGCCAATAAATATGTCTCCTGACTCATACTTTGCTGACAAATGACTATTCCTCTCTTAAGTCAACTGGTATTACTCAGCTGATCAGTTGACTTAACTCTGCTGAATGTCCAACTCTGATGATTACTCTGCTGAGAGAGTAAAACTCTTATGTAATACAATTTTCTTCACGAGAGAGTCTTTTGAATGACTCTTCTGAGTGGATTAACTTAGCTCAATTAATCTAAGATCGTTCTTTAACTCTTCAAATATTTATTCACATAAGGTTTTGTGAATATATCAGCTAACTGCTTCTCAGTTGACACATATTCCAACATGATATCTTTCTTTTCAACATGATCTTTGATAAAGTGATATCTAACATCAATAGGTTTGTTCTAGCATACAAAATTGGATTATGAGTGATTGCAATTATACTAGTATTGTCACACGTAATTGGCATTTCATTATCCTCAATATCATAGCCTCTCAGCTGTTGTCTCATCCACAGAACTTGTGCACAGCAGCTGCCTGCAGTTATGTGCTGCTTCTGCTATTGATGTAGCTATTGAGTTTTGTTTCTTGCTGAACCAAGAAACCAATCTATTTCCAAACAGTTGACATGTGCCAGATGTACTCTTTCTATCAACTCTACATCCATCATAGTCTGAATCTTAATATCCAATCATCCTAAAGCCTTCTTCTTTAGGATGCCATAATCCAACTTCTTGACTTCCTTTCAGATATCTCAAAATCTTCTTTGTTGCAGTCAAATGACTTTCTTTTGGTGCAGACTGGAACCTTGCACATACACCTACTGCAAAAGTGATGTCAGGTATGCTGGTAGTTAAATAGAGCAATGATCCAATGAGCCCTCTATATCTGGTTTGATCTATTAGTTTCCTTTCCGAATCCTAATATATCTCGAATGATGTGTTCATTGGTATCTTGATAGATGACTTTTCTTCCATACCAAACCTTTTCATCAAATCTCTTGTGTACTTGGTTTGACTTATGAAGGTCACATCCTTCATCTGCTTCACTTGAAGTCCTGGGAAGATAGCTAATTCTCGCATCATGCTCATCTCAAACTTTCCTTGCATAAGTTTTGAAGATTTATCACTCAAGTCTTTGTTTGTGGATCCAAAGATGATGCCATCCACATAAATATGAACAAGTAAGATGTTTTCTCCATTTTAGATTTTGAATAACGTCCTGTCAACCTTTCCTATTGTAAATCCATTGTCTATGAGAAACTGTAACAATGTATCATACCAAGCTCTTGGTTATTGCTTCAATCCATAAAGTGCTTTCTTTTGCTTGTACACTTTATCTCATATAGTTTTCTGCTCAACGACTGGTGGTTGCTTTACATAGACTTCTTCCTCCATAATTTATTGAGAAATGCAATCATCACAACCATTTGATAAATTGTGAAGTTCTTGTGAGCAGCATATGCAAGAAACATTCTTATTACTTCAAGTATTGCAACTGGAGCAAATGTTTCGTCAAAATATATACCTTTTTCTTGGCAATACCCTATGGATATCAATCTTGCCTTGTTTCTGACCATAGCTCCTTCTTCATTCATCTTGTTTATGAATACCCACTTACCAATAATATTTTGGTGAGTAGGTCTTTGAACCAATTCCCAAACTTTGTTCCTTCCAAACTGATTTAACTCTTCCTGCATAGCTAGGATCCAGTGTGTGTCATCTAAAGCTTCCAACACATCTTTTGGTTCAATTTGTGAAATGAAACAAGTGAACATAGTTTCATGTTGAGTTCTTGACCTTGTTTTTACTCCTTCTCTAACATTTCCAATGATTAACTCGGTGAATGGTCTATCAGCTATCTCACATTAGGTTAGAGTAAGTTTGCTGGGTTGTTCTGCCTTGCAGATAAGTTGTCTTAAACAATTTCCTCTCGATCATCTTGATCCAAATCTTTCCAGCTCTCGTTGAGATTCAACTAACTCATCCTCATTAGGGTCAAGTCTTCTAGATGTTGTCTCAGTATAAGGAGTCTTCTGAACAATTGGTTGATTCATCTTCTCAGCTAACTCATCAATGTCTTCTGCACTGACAATTGGTTCATCAAATACTTCATGAATTGACTGTTCTGTGACCATAGTCTTTTTGTTCAGAACTCTAAATGCTTTGCTTTCAGATGACTATCCAAGAAATAATCCCTCATTTGTCTTAGAATCAAAAACCTTCACGTTATCTTTCTTATTATTGTGAATGGAGCACTTTTTTCCAAAGATATGAAAACATCCCATATTTGGCTTTCTTCCTGTCCAGATTTCATAAGGGTTTTTGGACAGTTGCATATTGATCATGCATCTATTTTAAATATAACAAGTTGTATTAATAGTTTCAGTCTAAAATCTCTTAAGCAATCCAGCTTCAACTAAAATGGTCCTTGCAGCTTCCTTGAGTGTTCTATTCCTTCTTTCAGCTACTCCATTATGTTGTGGAGTTCTTGCAGCTGACAATTCATGGGAAATCCCATTCTCTGCACAATACTGCGTTATAATCTCATTGACAAACTCAGTTCCTCTATCAGATCTTATCTTGATAATGGATTGAATCTTCTCATTATAAACTCTTTTCATCAACTAAGGAAGCTTTTGTAGTGTTCCCTTCTTTTTACACATAAAGATGGTCGATGTGTATCTTAAAAAATCATCCACTACAACAAGGGTACATTTCTTTCCACTAGTACTTGCTAGTTCTACTGGTCCAAATAGATCCATATGCAATAAATGCAGAATCCTTTTTAATGAAGGATTTGTGTTTTCTTTAAATGATGATTTAATTTTCTTTCCTTTCTGGCAAGCATCACAAATACTTTCCTTCTTGTATACTGAATATGGTAATCCTTCAACCAGGTGGCTCTTTGCAAGTTTGTTCATAGTTTTAATTTAGATGACTCAGATTCTTGTGTCACACCCAACTTTCTTCAGTTGTTCTCTTAGTCAATAGACATGTGCTTGGTGTGATAGTTGACCAATCAACCACATACATGTTCTTCTTTTTGATCCGAGATAGCACAATTTCATTTGTCTCAGCATCTTTGATTTGACAAACACCCATCTTGAATTTAACATTATATCATTTGTCATAGAGTTGGTTGATACTTAGCAAATTGAAATTTAATCCCTCAACATATTCAACATATGTGATCTCTAAGCCATTTTTATTGATGGATCTTGTGCCTTTGATTTCCCCTGGAGCTTCATTTCCTCCAAATATGACCTTAGCTCCTTTTTCTTCCTTGAATTTTGTTCGATTACTTTTATTTCCAGTTATGTATCTAGAACAACCACTATCCATGGACTAGGTTCCTTGGCACTCAGTTGTTCCCTGAACCTACAATCAAGGAAATCAAACTTTAGGTACTCATACCTGTGTGGGTCCAGAGAGGTTAGCACTATATGCTTTTCCAACCAACTTATAGCCAAATGGTCTGACTCTAAGGGGTTGCCACCTTTCAGTTCCATAATCATAATGAATTTTAGCAAATTGCTTGGGTAATTTTGCAACATACAAATGTCTCTTTTGTCTGTATGGTTGTGTATGCATGTATACATATGCATTCTTGTGAAAATATGGAAACTGTTGTGCATTGTGTTCATAATGTCTTGGTGAATAGGTGTGTTGATTCTTTTGCCTAGGCAATGACCTATATTGATTTTAGGATTTTTCCATTGTGGCTAGTTTCCCTTTAGAATCTGCTGATATTTCATGGGTGGATTCCAATCAGCTTGTGTGGGATAATTTTTACAATTCTCATCATATACTTTCTTATTCTGAAAGTTATGGGGTCTTTGGTACTTATGTTTTGAATTAACATAATACTTCATGTTAGGAGTCTACTCGTGAACTCTTATGAATTTATTTTTAATAGTTCTCTCAGTGTACTCAGCTGGCTTCTTTCGTTTGCCTTTGAATCTAAGGCCAACATGTGCATGTGTTTGTGTTTTGTGATATTTGGGTGCAACATATGGAGTCTTAGATTTTTGGACTTCCCCATTGCTTGAGAATCCATTTTCTAGGATCATTCTTGGAGTTTGTACATTCATAAATGAATTAAATCCTAGACCGGATTTGTCTCCAATTTCTTTTTGTATCATCATCAATTCATCTAATGTTTTAGATGATTTGCTGAGTGATGCAATGACACTTCTAAGTTCTAGCTCTCTCTTTTCTTTAGCAGCATAGTTTGCTTTAACCTTTTCAATATCACCCTTTAACTCTTTATTATCATCAGCTATGTGACTTATAGCACTCAACTCTTCAACTAGCTATTAGTTTGGCATTTGTGTTGGTTGTTTTCCTTATTTTGGAATGTGTGTAAGGATTTTATGTGTTCAAAATCTTTCATCATTTCGGCTAATGAATCATAAAGATCAATGGGTGATGATGTGTGTGTGTGTGTCATGATCACTATCATCAAAATCTAAACCAGATGAGTTAAAATTACCTCATCATCTTGTTCTTTGGCCTTGAGACAAATTAATGTCTCTTCTTCAATATAAGAAGAATAGTCAGCTTCACTGTTTTCTAACTCTTCTACTTCCTTGCACTTGGTTGTCTCAGTTTCAGCAGCCATCATAGCCTTCTTTCTTTCCTTTCTTCTTTCTCTGAATACTTTCTTTTCCTCATAATTTCTATAGTTGTTGATTGGTGGATAGGGACAGTAAACTGCAAAGTGACATGACTGTTTGCAGTTCCAACACAAGTCTTATATTTTCTTTTCAGTTCTTTTAGAGGGTCTCTCCTTTTTACCTTTAGAGGAGGTTGAATGCCTTCTAGAAGACTCTTCTTTGTTCCTCTTGTTGAAGAACTTGGCCATTAAGGCTATTTCTTCCTTATCAATGATGTCCTTCGAGTGTGCTGACTTAGACTCACATGCTATCAAGGCAGCAATCTTAGGTGCAGCTATCTCATTTTGCTCATTTCTTTTGAGCTCAATTTTGTAGGCTTTTAGATCTGAAAATAGCTCATGATTTGATATTTTTGTGAGGTCCATTGAGTGCCTCAGAGCCATCACCTCCATTTCCGATTCAGCTGGAAGAGCTCTCAAAATTTACATACACATTTCCTTTTGTGTATATTCCTTAACAAGAGTAGATAATGTTCGTGATTTTCTTACCGCAAGTGTACGGTGTCAAGTTTTAGTATAGGTTAAGAAGTGGGGTTATCGTCTCCACAGAAATTGATATCAAATTTTAAATCAAGTTCTATAATTATAATAGCTTAACTCTATCTAGATAATCAAAGGAAGATGGCATTTGTTTAGACAAAAAATAAACCAAAAATTAAACTAAAAAGTTCATTCAGACGAATTATCAAACACTTGGTGGATATGAATTCTAGAGGGTTGATTCAACTATTTTTCACGTATGTTATCAATCCGATTTATTAATCACGCGTTATGAATCCATAAGCCCAATATTTCTACCATTTATCACTTCCTCTCTCGCGTGCCAAGTGATTCTAGGTTTCAATTCTGATTTCAATATCTCTATAAAAATCAAAAATTAAACCTTAATATACTCAATGAATATTATTTCACAGAATTTGACAGATTCATAAACCTCTCAGTTCTATGAAAACCTAAGTTATGCTATTCTATGGTGTAGGTCCCAAGGGGTGTGGTGTAAGGTTTAGAAGAGGGGGTTGAATAAACCTTACCAAATTTTCGATTTTAGTCTTTTTAAGATTTTTCAATAGAGTTGACTCAAATCAGCTGTGTCCTTGGGGGACAGCTAAGTTGGCTATATTCAGCTAAGTTACCCACTCAACAGACTCGATAGAGCTGTTGATAGTATAACTCGGTTGCTTAAGATAATACTTAACTTTAGTTTATTTGGTTTTTGACAGCGGAAGACTTAACACCCTTTAGATAAATTTAAGCATGTTTTTAACACTTGTTTTTGCACTTGTTATTTATCAGTTGGATAGCAGATATAACTAACAACAGATATAATAAAATATGCAGGAATGTAAGTGCTGAAAGTAAATTGACACAAGTAATTTTTATAGTGGTTTAAGGATGGGGTAATTCCTCTAATTCACTCTTCTCCAACTCTTGGAGGAATCCACTAAGTAACAGATCAAGTTATAAAGCAGTGAACAGTCTAGAGACAGCCTTGATCACACATCTGGCTTCTCCCGCAACTCAGCTTCTTCACGAGGCAGCTGCCTTGCTACTTGAGCTCACTTTCAAGTCCTTGGATTTGTTCACACATCCCTGCAACAAACTTGAATCTCCTGGTTCGACCTTGAACCTTTCTACAACTCCTTCAACTTGGAGAGTAGACCCCTTTTTGTTTTTCAAATGATTCCTCTTCAACTAGTTGAAGTTGTCTCTCCTTCACAACTTGTGTTGGATCGAGTTTTTTTGAGTTTTAGGCTTGAGGAATATCTTGATAAGCTTTGAGAATATTGCAGGTTAATTGCTTGCTTGAATATTGCTTGAAGATCAATTTTTTAGGTATGCAAGGTCCCCTTTTCTCAATTACTTCCTCAGCCTTTTATAGTGCACATTTGAAATTTGCCTGTTGAAGAGATAGGCTAGTTTCAAATGACACTTCTTGTTCGTTGGCTTGTCTTTTCTTGGTCTGCAGTACTTGTGATGTTGACCCTTCCTCGTATTAAATGGCTTCGCAGCGTTACAGGTTCTGACACAAGTTGCATTGTTTCCCATTGGCTTATTCCATTTGCATCATTCTAGGCCAAACACTTTAAGACCTGGTAGCTTGGACATATTACTATATCGAGTAATATTCTTAACTTCCTTCCAATGGATCAATGTCAGTCGTCTTGACTTGACTGCTGCCTTTACCCATGTGACTTGAGTCAACTCCATTCATAAGATTGACTCAACTATCACTTCAACTGTTAGACTTGGCTCTTTAAGTTGACTTGACTGATACTTCTCACAGCTGTCTCTCAGCTGACTCTCCTTCAGTCGAGTCTTTCACTTCCTTCATAGCCATACTCAGCTGACACACAACATAGTCTTCTTTCCAGTCTGCAGTTGACTTCTTGAATTCTTAACTTAGCTGACTTTACTCAGCTCTTCCAGTCCTATCTATTACAATACAGAATTATAAGGAAAATGGGTTGCCAACTTCCTACTCTAAGTTTTACATGGTATCATCAAAATCTAAGAAATAAATTTCCTAACAATTTTCCCCTTTTTGATGATGCCAAAACTTAAAACTAACAAAATAAGTAAACAACAAATACAAGCAGTGCAGTAACAAATAATGTATGCTTTTGAATAATCAAGTTTTATTGATCATAGCATTCTTGTACTTTACAAAGTTGTTTACAATAGATAAAAAAGCTTTATACAAGTATCTCATTACAACGTGTATCAAAGCTATGTTACAAAGAGAATGAACATTACAGGGAAATTCACAGAGCTATTACAAGGAAAACTTACAGCTATGTATTTACAACAAAGTAAAATACATGAAGGGGTTCGCAACTATCTTCAACTCCTTCGCTACTTCATTCTTCTCTCTTCTTCATCAGCTCCCCTCCTATCATCTTCAACTCTCTTCCTCTTCCTCTCCTCTTCATCTCTTTTCTTCTTCTCATATGCTCGCCTAGCAGCAGGGTCATCCCTTCGCTGCCTCTCCTCCCATTCTCGATTCACCCTTTCATTCTCTTCCTCTAGCCTCTTCTTAGCTTCAGCAACCTTGTGTGCAACTTCCATGTTAGCAAGACGATCAAATCCAGCCTAGTATATGATCCCTTTTTTTCTGCGGTTCGACATATGCAATGTCCTTTGGTCTTGGCCGCGGTTGAGAACCTCTCCCACGACCACCATGTCTTCCCCTTCCTGACTCAGCTCCCCTTCCTCTGGGAGTATATTGTATTGGAGCTTTTGACTTCCCAGCTGAGTACCTGCTGGAACTTGGTTGCTTATCAGCTGAATTACACAATTCTAGTCTCTTCTCCCAATACAAATCCCAGACTTGTGATAGAGTCATATTTTGAAAATAACCTTCCGCTTCTAGAGTTTGGAATTCCTCTAGAGATTTGGGTTCAGATCCAGCATTAGGCATTGCAAGTTCTCTCGAGGGCTTTATAGCTGGGTGATCCTTTCCGGCTGGAGGACCATCATACTATTTCCTTATATCTTGGATGCGCGCATATTTCCTCTCAGCTACCGTCTCGAATTCAGCTTCAATGGTTGTTCTTGCATCTTTCACATCCATCTCAGCTTTCTGCTCAATTGTTAGCCCTTTCGGTAGCTTGCAGAGAATAGAAGCAATGACATCACCTTGCTGTGGGGTTTCAGCATACCTGAGTTTCAAAGGAAGATTTTTCGAACTTTCTTCCCCCTCAGATGTGTCACCTTTCTTCGCCTCCTTATCACTCCTCTTCTCCTCCTTTAATCCTTTTAAAGCCTCATCTTACCCCTTTTTGGCATCATCACCAAATGGAAGGGTTAGGCCAGGGAATAATCCGCTTAGAAGGAAATCCAGTCGGCTGATAGTAGAATTCTGCTTGATATCTGCACTAGAGTGGGTTGTTCAGAACTCTGACCGGGTAGCCTTCGACTCAGCTGCCACCAACTTCATCTCTGCCATTAGAAGACCAAACTTTTGGTTCATGTTGTCCTCTAGGCGTGCAATTTCGCTCTGGTGGTGCAGCTTAAGCAACTCCATGTCCGACTTGTTCGAGGTTTCCATTCTGATCATATACTACTTCATTCTCTACTGAAACTTGGACGTATCTGCATTCCATACTAACAACTTTGCAAATAAAGGCTTGAAGTAGCGGACCTGCTCTGAGCGCATGGCAGTCTGTTGTGCAGCCCATTCCCTTATACAAAGCAAAACTCCTCTTAAATTTGCACTAGGGTTGCATCACGATTGTCAATCTAAGATCCAGTCCACCTTCTCAATCTCATCACAGATTTTCTTGAAGGCATCACGGAACTCAGCTGTCGAAGCCGACTCAGCTTCTGGCCACACTGCATCAAAATTGAAACCCATTGGCACAATTGTATCTGTTGTAATGATGGCCTCTTCTTGCACGGTGTATTTTGCTTGATCTTTGGCAGACTCAGATTCCATATCAGGCAGTTCAACATTGAATGGGAAGATATCTTCAAATACATCATCTCTTACAAAAGGAATCCCTGAGGGTCCACGCTGGGGGGCCTTTCCTTGTTCTTCTTGCGCTGTACCAACTCTCTGTGCCTCGGCTGCGCGGCGTCATTGCTATCGAGATATCATAGTTGTGGGAGCTCGCAATTTTGTTGGAGTCGTTTCGCTGCAGATTGTGGTAGCTCGCAGAATCGACTATGTTTTTGTTTCACGAGTAGTTGTAGGTATCTGCTTTCGGTGATCGAGCCTCATTTGTCTTAACATTGTCTTTGGTCTCAGTGAGTTTTTCCTTTTGAGTTACAGTGTCATTAGCTGTCTCATCAAAGTCATCGGAGTTTGATGTGGCCTGGGGTGATGGCTCATCATCAAAGTTGAATCTCATAGGAGTTGTTTTATCTCTTACATAGCTCGAGATTTGAGAAAATCCTCAGCCTCGTCCATTTTTGAATCTTCATGGTGAGTGGACTCGGCTTCATCCTCGGATCCCAAAAATGATGTATCGGTGTGTTCTTGGGAATCACGAAGGGCACTGATCTCCTCTTCTGCAGCAGCTCCTTCGACTTAAGGAATGTTCTGTTGTTCCAGCTCCTTACCTAAGGAAGTATCAACCTCCTTTAGGCCTTCGTTACCCCTAGGAGTCTCAACCACTGTGGGGCCTTCTACAATCCCTTCGACAGGCTCAGCTGTCTTGGGGTCTTCTATATTGGCATCCTTCGGAGTCTCAACTCCTTGGATTGCACTTTCGTGGCCAAGAGTCTCAACTCCCGTGGCCTCTCCATTCTTTGCCTTAGCTGCATCAGCAGCTTCATCGGCCTGCATATCAGAGGAAATCCCATTGAAACAGTCTCAATTGTCCGAGCGTTATTAATTTCACTCTGCTTCTTAGTGGTTAGCTCACCTTTGCCTCCAAACTTCAATGTTTTGTCTCCCATAACATCCTCCGACCCTGCTGTGGTGGAGAGAGCTTCCCTCTCAGCAGGCGCACCAGCTGAGTGAACGATGGTGGGGTTACTCATCTCCTGAGATACGTCTGTGTTTCCAATTGAGTGATCAGCCGTTAGGGTAGGTGTCTCAACACCTTCTTCAGGGTTAGGCTTGGCTTGGGTGCCCACATTCCCAGCTTCATTGTCGTTCCCCTGAGAGCCTTCTTGAGAATGCATAGGGGACGTGGTCGCTGCAATGACAGTTGCAATCTCCTGCGCCACTCCCAATGGGTCAGATCGAGGAGAGACTTTGGAGGATCTCCTGGACCTTCTTGAAGGGTTTGCTCGTGCATGGCTCGGGATTCTCTAACGGCCTATTGTAACTCGGCCTTCTCGACTATAATAGCAGGGTCCATCACCTCATCGCTGCTGTCTGTGGACTCTATGAGATGTTCATGGGTTACCGTGTGCAAACATATTTTTGACTTCTCGAGAGCCTTAGCCTTCTCTAGGGATTTCTCTTTCTCATCCTCCTTAATAGCCCGAAGAGCATCCATGCAAAACTCCTCATTCAGGGCATGTTAGACGGATACATTTCTAAGGAAGCTTAGAAGCTCCTCTTCTTTGTCAATAAACTCCGGACGAGTGAACTGTTGTCTGGAGTAATCTAGCTTCCAATTCCTCCAGTTCCTTAACCTCGCCTAGATGTCTGGATAGACTGGGGAGTACAAAATAAGATCATCATCATCATCCTCTTCGGTCTCTGGAATGGTGGCTAATGCAGCTTGCTCCTCCTCAGATTCAACTGCATCAGTCTGAGGGGGTGAGATTCAACCTTTTCTTCCTGGGTCTTGGCTGTCTCAGCTCCTTCTGTCTCCGCAGCTATCTCCTGCACAACTAGGTCTTCAATACCTTGCTGATCAGCATCAGCAAGTCTTCTCGGACTCATCAACCTTCTCTTGAGACTGCTCCTCTTGAGCATCAACAGTCTTGACAGTCTTCTCCGACTGAGTACAAGACTCGGTTGTCTTTTCCAATTCAGACTTCTTGAATAGCCGTCTTCTCTTAGTGGCAACCAGTGGAATCTCTGGTTCCACCACCTCAGGCTCTTCCTGGTGGAAGGCCTGTGTTTCAATATCAGCCTTCTTTGATGCAGCTGCCTTCCGAGATTTGGCAGTCCGCTTCTTTTTCAAGACTGGAGAAGGAATTTGGGGTTCCTCCTCAGTCTCAGCTGCAGGGGCAGGGGCATCGGCTGCTAGGGCAGGTGCTTTGGGTTTGGCTGTTGGGATAGGTGCCTTCTTGGTCTTGGCTGCTGGGACAGGGGCAGGCTTGGTTTTCACAACTCTCTTCTTAGAAATGGGCTTCGGGGAGAGAGCTGAGGAGGTCTCAGCTGTGTCTTCTGCTGGGTCAGCTGATTCCCCCTCACTTGTATCAGCATTCCTTACTTGGGCTTTCTTCTGGGCTCCAGAGAGGTTCGCCTTGAACATCCTTCTGTTTGCATGGAAATGCTTTCCATGGCGCAGTGCAATCCTCTTGATCTTCATCAAATGTCCAATGACAAGGCCATATCCCAGCGAACATCCAAAAGTCCCATTCTCCTTATAGGACTTGTTGATCACGTTCTGGCACACTCGACTGAAGACGAACTCAGTCCATTTCACCTTCTTGTCCTGCATAATCGCAACCACCATGATCAACTTTGTCCGTGATAGCTGGTTGAAGCTCCCAAACTTTATATTCACACATTTGGACATGATGTCCATTAATTTGTGGTAATCTTCCTTTAGAAAATCCTTCTTAGTTGTATACACAACTTTAGCAGCATACTCGGGCTTTGCAACTTCTTTCCAAGCTCCAGCCAAGTTGACATCATTCTCAGCGATGTCCTTCAATCCTTCAAAGGGTAGGAAACAGTGCTCATCAAAGTCCTTAGCAGTTATCTTGATGGCCTTGTCGTGGATGGATGAGCGAATCTCATCGTCATGCACCTCGGCATTCAAGTAAAACATGGCGACCTCCTCCAGATACATATGCGTGAACTCCATTGAAAGAAAGTCCTTCAGACCGGACTTTTCGAGCTTTTCTACTATCTTCTTCACTAGGGCCTCTTCAGCACCCTGCTTGATCAAACCTTTGAAATCCACTGACGCACCAGAGTGGATCTTCTTAGAAAGCTTGGCGAAATCGTGAGTAGCAGCCATTTTCAGAACTTTTAACCAGTGAAAAAAAAGAAAAACTTGCACTCAGAAAGGTAGGGTTTCGAACTGGCTGCAGAGATCATTCTCTCTTCTTTTACCAATGCTGATTGAGTCTTTTGAGTAATCTAACTCATCTCAATTAACCGTAACTCATTCTTGAGCTCTTCAAACCTTGATTTACATAATGGCTTTGTGAATATGTCAGCTAACTGCTTATCCGTTGAGATGTATTCCAAAGTGATGTCTTTCTTTTCAACATGATCTCTTATAAAATGACATCTGACATCATAGTGCTTTGTTCTTGAATGCAACACTGGATTCTGAGTGATTGCAATAACACTAGTGTTATCACACATAATTGGAATCTTTTTTTCTTCAATATCATAGTCTCTCAGCTATTGTCTCATCCATAAGACTTGGGCATAACAGCTGCTCGCAGCTATGTACTCTGCTTCAGCTGTGGATGTAGTTATTGAATTTTGTTTCTTGTTGAACCAGGAAACTAATCTGTTTCGAAGCATTTGACATGTACCTGAAGTACTCTTCCTGTCAACTCTACATCCAGCATAGTCTGAGTCTGCGTATCCTACCAGCTTGAATCCTCCTTCTTTTGGATACCATAAGCCGACTTCCTGGCATCCCTTCAAATACCTTAGGATTCTCTTAGCTGCAGTCATGTGACTCTTTTTTGGTGCAGATTGAAATCTAGCACATACACCTACTGCAAAGGTGATGTCTGGCATGCTTGCTGTTAGATAGAGCAATGATCCAATAAGGGCTCTATATCTTGTTTGATCAATAGCTTTGCCATCTGCATCCATGTACTTCTTGGTTGATGTATTCATAAGAATTTTCACTGAAGACTTCTCTTCCATACCAAATTTCTTCATCAATTCTTTGGTATACTTGGTTTGGCTTATAAAGGTTTCAATTTGGAGGGGTCATTTTGAAATTTTTGAAAAAGTGGTTACCCAAATCAAGTTAAAATCCCCATTGATATCCATAATTATATGTTCCCATTTCCATTCCGGGATTTCAAGTGGTTTTAGCAAACCAGAGGGTCTTTGGTGCTCGGCCTTCACTTGTTGACAAGTCAAACATTTCTCTACAAAATTTCCAATATCTCTCTTCATACTTCTCTACCAAAATATTCCCTTTAAATCTCGGTACATCTTTGTATCCCCAGGATGAGTCGTGCGTACAATGAGCTTCTTCAAGAATTTCCTTCCTAAGTTCCTCTTCCTTAGGAACACACACCTTCCCTTCATAAGTTAAAACACCTTCGTCTGTTAAAAGAAACCCCTTAACACTCCCTTTTTGGGTTCGTTCCTTCATTTTGTTTAGAAATTTATCCCGAGGTTGAGCTTCCTTAATTCTCTCCTTTAAAGTAAGCTGCACCACTAAAGGTGTTAATATCATTTCCGCACTCTTTGGTGGTACGACTACCTCAATCCTCATTCTGGCAAAGTTCTTCACTAGTTCTTCTTGTTCAGTTATTAAACTCAATATTTCTCCTTTGGTTTTACGACTTAGAGCATCATCAACTACATTAGCTTTCCCAGGATGGTAGTTGATGGTACAGTCGTAATCTTTAACCAATTTTAGCCACCTCCTCTGTCTCATGTTCAACTCTTTCTAACTAAACAGATATTTTAAGCTTTTGTGGTCAGTGAAAATTTCACACCTTCCTCCATACAAATACTACCTCCAAATCTTTAAGGCATGAACCACATCAGCTAGCTCCAAATCATGTGTAGGGTAGTTCAATTCATGTGGCTTCAGTTGCCTTGAGGCGTAGGCAACCACTTTGCCATGCTGCATCAGCACGCATCCTAATTCTTGTTTAGATGCGTCAATATAAATGACAAATTCCTTAGATGGGTCAGGAATTGTCAAAACTGGTGCAGAGGTCAATCTCTGTTTCAATTCTTGAAAACTTTCCTCGCATTCCTTTGTCCAAATAAATTTTTACCCTTTTCTAGTCAGTCGGGTCATGGGTCTAGCTATTTTTGAAAATCCTTCGATAAATCTTCGTTAATACCCTGCTAAACCCAGAAAACTGCGAACTTCACTCGCATTTTTAGGAGCCCTCCATTCATTGACTGCTTCGACTTTAGTTGGATCGACTTCAATTCCTTGAGCAGTAATCACATGCCCAAGAAATACAACTCGATTAATCCAAAATTCGCACTTCTTAAACTTCGCATACAACTTTTCTCTACGAAGTGTCTCCAACAATATTCTCAAATTTTCTTTATGTTGTTCCTCATTCTTAGAATACACCAATATGTCATCTATAAAGACTATGACAAATTGGTCCAAAAATGGATGGAACACTCGATTCATCAAGTCCATGAACACTACTGGTGCGTTACTCAACCCAAAAGACATTACAACAAAGTCTCCATTACCCAAATCAAGTTAAAATCCCCATTGATATCCACTGTTCACTTATCCTCAAAGTCTCCATTATCCTTAGAAACTTTTGTTGTTTGTTCACCTTCTTCTTTTCTCTTTTTTTTCTTTCCTGAAATTTATAAAGTGCAACTGGAATTTGGCTAAGTGGCTAGGTTGGTGTGATTTCAAACAGTATATGGTTGTGGTAGAAAGAAAGAACAAAAAGTTAGTTCTAGAGATATACCTGATTCTAGCAGAAAATATTTGTAAAAAGTGTAAGGGAAAAACTAGTGTTTATAATAGTATTTCTTTAATGAATATTTAATAAGAATTATGTTTTTTTTAACGTTTGAAATCATAAGCTGATATCCTTTCATCTACCATCATTCAGCTATGAACTTTTCAAATCCATAACTGAAATTTCATTAAAAATGACTAATTAAATATAATATATTATAATTTTTAAATTAAAAATCCGATTAGATAAAATTTAAGGTTAGAAACCCTAATTAAAATTTCTGCACCAAATTATGAAATTAGGGTGTATTGAAAGAATTTGTATTTATAGGATGATTTATGGAGTTTGAAGGTGTAACGACCCGATTTTAAAAAATACAAATAATTAAATAAAAGATCAATAAAAGACATATTTTATAAAACAAAACCTATAGTTAAATTTTTGTCAAAATAAATAAAGGCACTTTTACCCATGTAAAATATTTATCCTTTCAAAAAGAAAACACTAATTATCAACAATATTTCAATACCATTGACAATAATAATTTTTTTCTTAAAAATCAAAATTAACTAAAATCTATTGTTTTCGCATCCACCGTCTCCAATCCTCGCTCGGGCTCCTCAACTGAAAAAGTTATGAAAATGATAGGGTGAGCTTCCACTTGCTCAGTAGGGATCAATTTGTCATTATATAATACAACATACAAGCATAATCAAAATAATATAACATGTAATTTTCCTTTGTAATTTCCTCTGTGATTTCCTTCGACTAGCCAGTTAATAAATTTAGTACGGCGGGCTTAACCCGAAGATCAACTTCGATCCCGGACCTATTTATGGTCTCTGACTAGTTCCTCTGCATATCATATATAAATGTAAACACTCACATGAAATATTATATAAAGACAAGAATTTAAAATCCCTACCTCAACTGTTTCTTGTAAATCCTCGTAGAATATAAAAGTGATTATTCTAATCCTGTGATACTCGATTCCTACATATATTATAAAAATATAATTAATAAAATTATTTAAGAAATTTGGATGGGTTATAAAAAGAAATTGAATAATTAAAATTGAAATAGGGGATATTTGGATTGGGTTGGAAAAATTGGAAAATGTAGTCAAATCCCTAAAACATTCCTAAATTCTATTTATTTTCTCTCTCTCCCTTCTTTTTCTCCTTACACGTTCCTTTTTTTTTTTTTTTTTTTTCAAACTCTCTTTTTCTCCCAATCTCTCTCTTTTTCACGCATGCCCAATCTTTTTCTTTCTCTTTTATATTTTTTTCTCTTAATTTCCTCTTCCTTCACCATCCATCAACCCCACCCCAGCAGTTCAACAAAAACCCTTGCTCTCCCCTTTCACCCCACGCCACTGCCTCCCTCCCTTTTTTTTTTTTTTTTTTTTTTTCTTCTCTATATTTTTCCTTCCCTCTCTCACAGCGCCTACCCTTCTCCCCGACGAAGACTATCAGAGAATAAATGGAGACGGAGGCAACGACTGGATTCTGGGTAAGGGCAGCGAATAAATTTCAGATTATGCTACTTCCTCTCTTTTCTTTTCTTTTTTTCGACATTATTAGAGTATAAATGGAACTTGGGATTATTGTCTAGGTTGGTGTTTTGCAGTGGGTTTGGGATGATTAGGGTTTCTGCAAAAGTTTGTAAGAAGAAAACATAGGGGAAAAGAACACAAAAAATAGAATTTTTACCTGAATCAAAACTTTAGAGAAATGGTGTGAAATTTGTAAGGGAAGATTATCATTTTATAGGGCTAAATTCTGGAGTTAAGAAAGAGAATAAATTTTTTTAACGTTAAAAACTGGCTCTTCATCTCTTCCTCTTAAATCAGAAAACTCCTCACCTTTTTTTTTTTTTTATTAAATTTGCACCTTTCTATATGCAAAACTGATGTTTGCATTTATAATGATTAATAATATTCAAAATTATAATAAATAAATAAAAACTGATTAATTAAGAGTTAAAAACCCTAAATTGAATCTGCCCTAATTATAGAATTAGGGATTTGAATCCCCAATTGTGAACTCTAATTATAAATTTAACCCCTAATTTTTGTGGATATTACATCCTACACCCCTTAAAATTAATTTCGTCCTCGAAATTCGTTAACTTACCTTGGATAATAAAATTTGGGTACTTGACACGTATCTCTTCTTCGCGCTCTCAAGTGGCTTCATTTTTGTCATGGCGTCTCCATTGAACCTTGATTAACGCAACATCTTTATTTCTTAGTTTGTGGATCTTGCGTTCTAAAATCGACGCTAGCCCTTCCTCGTATGTCAAGTCCTTGTTAATTTCCAAATCCTTATAGTTCACGATGTGACTTGAATCGTGAACATATTTTCTCAGCATCGAAACATGAAAAACGTTATGCACGCTTGACAAACTTGGTGGTAACGCCAATTGATAGGCCAAGTCACCAATACGAGTAAGGATTTCAAACGGTCCAATATACCTTGGCTTCAATTTTCCTTTTTCACCAAAACGGATAACACCCTTTATAGGAGCCACTTTCAAAATCATTTTTTCTCCTTCTTCGAACTGTATATGCTTTCTCCTTCTGTCAGCATATGATTTTTGTCTATCTTGAGCTATTCTGATTCGATCTTGTATTTTGGCTATCTTTTCGACAGTCTCCTGAATCAGATCTGGCCCCAAAACTTTCTTCACACCAACCTCATTCCAATACAACGACGATCTACATTTTCGCCCGTACAATGTTTCATATGGTGTTATCCCAATTGTCGCTTGATAACTATTGTTATAAGCGAACTCCACTAAAGGTATTAAAGTCTCCCAATTACTCCCCAAATCGAGCGATGGATTATTTGAGATGTGTCTTATTCATACGCTTTTAAATGTTTCCTTTTATTTGGGTTATTAATAATATCAAAGTGGCGGGGTGGAAGTGTGATGGATAATTTGGGTTATTAATAAGATGGTTCCTTTTATTTTTAAGATGTGTCTTATTCATACGCTCTGATACCACTTGTAACGACCCGATTTTCAAAAATACAAATAATTAAATAAAAGAGGTATAAAAGATATATTTTATAAAACAAAGCCTATAGTTAAAATTTTCAGCAAAATAAATAGAAGCACTCTTACCCATGTAAAATATTTATCCTTCCAAAAATAAAACACTAATTATCAACAATATTTCAATACCATTGACAATAATAAATTTTTTCTTAAAAATCAAAATAAACTAAAATCCATTGTTTGTGCATCCACCGCCTCCAATCCTCGCTCGGGCTCCTCAACTGAAAAGTTATGAAAATCATAGGGTGAGCTTCCACTTGCTCAGTAGGGATCAATTTGTCATTATATAATACAACATACATGCATAATCAAAATAATATAACATATAATTTTCCTTTGTAATTTCCTCTGACTGGCTAGTTAATAAATTTAGTACGGTCCCTGACTAGTTCCTCTGCATATCATATATAAATGAAAATACTCACATGAAGCATCGTATAAAGACAAGAATTAAAATCCTTACCACGAAATCCATAATTATATGTTCCCATTTCCATTCCGGGATTTCAAGTGGTTTTAGCAAACCAGAGGGTCTTTGGTGCTCGGCCTTCACTTGTTAACAAGTCAAACATTTCTCTACAAAATTTCCAATATCTCTCTTCATACTTCTCTACCAAAATATTCCCTTTAAATCTCGGTACATCTTTGTACCCCCAGGATGAGTCGTGCGTACAATGAGCTTCTTCAAGAATTTCCTTCCTAAGTTCCTCTTCCTTAGGAACACACACCTTCCCTTCATAAGTTAAAACACATTAAATCATTAAAAAAAAACCCCTTAACACTCCCTTTTTGGGTTCGTTCCTTCATTTTGTTTAGAAATTTATCCCGAGGTTGAGCTTCCTTAATTCTCTCCTTTAAAGTAGGCTGCACCACTAAAGGTGTTAATATCGTTTCCGCACTCTTTGGTGGTACGACTACCTCAATCCTCATTCTGGCAAAGTCCTTCACTAGTTCTTCTTGTTCAGTTATTAAACTCGATATTTCTCCTTTGGTTTTACGACTTAGAGCATCATCAACTACATTAGCTTTCCCAGGATGGTAGTTGATGGTACAGTCGTAATCTTTAACCAATTTTAGCCACCTCCTCTGTCTCATGTTCAACTCTTTCTAAGTAAACAGATATTTTAAGCTTTTGTGGTCAGTGAAAATTTCACACCTTCCTCCATACAAATACTACCTCCAAATCTTTAAGGCATGAACCACAACAGCTAGCTCCAAATCATGTGTAGGGTAGTTGAATTCATGTGGCTTCAGTTGCCTTGAGGCATAGGCAACCACTTTGCCATGCTGCATCAGCACGCATCCTAATTCTTATTTAGATGCGTCAATATAAATGACAAATTCCTTAGATGGGTCAAGAATTGTCAAAACTGGTGCAGAGGTCAATCTCTGTTTCAATTCTTGAAAACTTTCCTCGCATTCCTCTGTCCAAATAAATTTTTACCCTTTTCTAGTCAGTCGGGTCATGGGTCTAGCTATTTTTGAAAATCCTTCGATAAATCTTCGTTAATACCCTGCTAAACCCAGAAAACTGCGAACTTCACTCGCATTTTTAGGAGCCCTCCATTCATTGACTGCTTCGACTTTAGTTGGATCGACTTCAATTCCTTGAGCAGTAATCACATGCCCAAGAAATACAACTCGATTAATCCAAAATTCGCACTTCTTAAACTTCGCATACAACTTTTCTCTACGAAGTGTCTCCAACAATATTCTCAAATTTTATTTATGTTGTTCCTCATTCTTAGAATACACCAATATGTCATCTATAAAGACTATGACAAATTGGTCCAAAAATGGATGGAACACTCGATTCATCAAGTCCATGAACACTACTGGTGCGTTACTCAACCCAAAAGGCATTACAACAAATTCATAATGCCCATAACGAGTTCGGAAAGCCTTCTTTGGAATATCACTTTCCTTAATTCTCAATTGGTGATATCCGGATCTCAAGTCAATCTTAGAAAAAGTACTGGCACCCCTTAATTGATCAAATAAGTCCTCAATTCTTGGTAACGGGTACTTATTCTTCACGGTGATTCAATTAAGTTCCCTATAATCGATACACATCCTAAGTGACCTTTCTTTCTTTTTGACAAAAAGGACTGGTGCTCCCCACGGTGAAACACTGGGTCGAATAAACCCTATATCTATGAGTTCTTGTATTTGTACCTTACTTCTTGCAACTCCATTGGTGCCATCTGGTAAGGTGCCTTAGATACTAGCACTGCTCCAGGTGCCAAATTAATTGAAAACTCAACTTGTCTATCTGGTGGAATTCCTGGCAATTCCTCTGGAAATACATCCAAAAATTCACAGACAATAGGTACATCTACAGGTGACGTCTCCGTCATCGAGGTACTAGTCATGTTTACGAGATAACCTTGGCAATTTTCTTTTCTCAGCATCTTCAATGCTTCCATTGTCGTTATAACTTTAGGCATATACTTAGACTTAACACCATAAAATTTTATTTCATCATTGTCAGACAGTCTAAGTGTTATTTCCTTGTCCTGACACTTAATGTCAGCGTTGTACTTGCTAATCCAATTCATGCCTAAAATTAAATCAAAATCCATTTATCCCAATAACATATAAATCAGCTTCAAAATTTTTCCCTCTATATCCAAATTCACACCTTTATCCATGGAATCAATAGTTATTGAATTCCCAGAAGGCAAACTAACCTCAAGATATTCATCTACTTTAGCATTCTTATACCCAATTATGGCATGAAATTTAGCAGATATAAACGAGTGTGATGTACCAATGTCAAATATTGCTAAGGCAGGTATTCCTGATACTGTTAACATACCTGTCATCACACCTGGGTTCTGGTCTGCTTTCTCTTGGGTCAAAGCATACATCCGAGCTCTTCCTCTACCAGTCTGGCCATTTCTGTTCCCAACATCATTTAAAAGAGGACAATTAGCGGTCATATGACCTGGCTTCTTACACTTATAACATTTTCCTTGCCCAGCCAGACATTCACCATAATGGTTTTTCTTGCAATTAGGACATAGCGGCCTATTGTTTTGAGTATTTGGGGAGACATTCCCATCAGTCCTTACCTGTTTATTCTGATTTCCATTCTTATTTTGTTTTATCCCATCCCACTTCCACTTTTTAGATACCATAACTGGTTTCTGACCGTCGTCATCCTCAACCAGGCTGCCTCTATTTCTTATGCCCTTTTCACCATCTCAGCGTATTCCAAATCGCCCTTAGCATGCAATATACTAGACAATTGCGATCGTAATCCCCTCCTAAACCTCAATGCCTTATTTATATCAGTATCAACCAAATGCGGTGCAAAACCAACTTAGTTGGTTGAATTCTCGTTCATACTCAGTCACAGTCTTGTTTCTTTGTTTGAAGTTCAGAAATTCTGTTTCTTTCTGATCACGATACGATCGCGGGAAGAACTTGCCCATGACAACCTCCTTGAACTAATTCCAAGTCAATGCATCCCGTTCCTCTTTGGTTCTAGTTCTCCAATATCCTTCCCACCAATGATCAGCATCCTCAATTAGCTGAAAGGTGGCACATGTGACTCTTTGCTCGTCAGTGCATCCAATGAGTCGGAAAACTCTTTCTAAGGATCAGAACCATTCCTCCACAGCAGTTGGACCATCACGTCCATTGAATGTATGTGGACGATAATGGCAAAACTGTTCCACAGTCCTCGTGTTGTTATTATTGTTATTGTTTTGCACTATCCTCAGAAATTCGGCAAGTACATCGCCTATAGGAGCATTGGCTTGATTTCCAACATCAGCTTGATTTTCATTGTTGGCTTGATTGCCATCCTCATTCGTACAGTTTCCTGCTCGGTTACGGGGAGCCATAATCCTACAAGTATACAAATGCTTAACTAACGTAATAATCGAATATTGAGTCTTACTATAAACACAATATAAGAAAAATAATCGTAGACAGATAATAGTAGACATAATATTATATTTTCATTCATAACATTATTTCAATCCTTTAATAAGGATTTATTTGGATTAGTAGAAAAATAAAGCAGATTTTTAATTAAACAACTCAAAAGTTCTAGCCCTCTTCCTCATTTCCCTCCTCATTCGGATCCTCCTCTTCATCTTCTTTCATTGCCTCAGTTACACGGTCAATCCACTTTGCAAACAATCTTTTAGTGAATGCCCCATAGTCAATCTTGAGTGTGTAGTCTTGTGCGTCATACTTCACCATCGTTCCACACAAATATTCAGCCTAACCCTTCTATTTGGGTGGCAGGGAATCAACCACCCTGCGTGTAGCACCATACTGATTTGGAGCACCACTCAGAAAATGCACATCATACCATTGCTGATGCATTTTTACCACGTAGGTTCCTATGTTATCGCCATCTTCGATTTTGTAATTAAGGTAATTAGTTAACTCGTTCGAGATATTGTTAATTCTCCAATCACGCACCCTTTTTCTAGCAGTGTGTCTTGGTGGCGACATCTATATTTGTAGTCATATTAGTTAAACATCAATATATATTTTTTATGCCAGTTGTAATACGTGTTTCCATATGTAAATCGTACAATTTTATGCTATTTGTTAGATAATAATTTATGAGACAGAATTTCTGGACTTCAAACAATGAAACAAGACTGTGACTGAGTATGAACGAGAATTCAACCAACTAAGTCGGTTTGCGCCGCATTTGGTTGATACTGATATAAAGAAGGCATTGAGGTTTAGGAGGGAATTATGATCGCAATTGTCTAGTATATTGTCTGCTCAAGGCGATTTGGAATACGCTGAGATGGTGAAAAGGGCACAAGAAATAGAGGCAAGCCTGGTTGAGGATGACGACGGTCAGAAACCAGTTATGGTATCAAAAAAGCGGAAGTGGGATGGGTTGTTTTATTTTTGGAAGGATAAATATTTTACATGGGTAAAAGTGCTTCTATTTATTTTGATAAAAATTTAATAAGAATTATGTTTTTTTTAACGTTACAAAATCATAAATTGATATCCTTTCATCTACCATCATTAAGTTAGGAACTCTTCAAATCCATAACTGAAATTTCATTAAAATGACTAATTAAATATAATATATTTTGATTTTTAAATTAAAAATCTGATTAGATAAATTTAAGGTTAGTAACCAAATTATGAAATTATGGTGTATTGAATACATTTTTATTTATAGAATGATTTTATGGAGTTTGAAGATAAGTACGGTTTTGTTAATGATAAGATAAAAATCTGATTTTTTTTAAATCTAATACGAGTGAAATTTTATCTTAATAGGGATTAATAAAAATCTGGATTGTAAAAGGATAATGTCTAAATTATAAATAATAATATCTGATAAATAATATTATTATTTATATAATAATAATTGAAAAATACGGGATATTACAGAAGATAAGTAGGGTTTGTTAATAATAAGATAAAATTTGATTTTTTTAAATCTAATACGAGTGAAATTCTATCTTAATAGGGTTTAATGAAAATCTGGATTATAAAAGGATAATGATTCAATTATAAATATTAATATTTGATAAATAAAATTATAATTTATATAATAATAATTGAAAAATATGGGATATTATAGTACCAAAGTTTACCGTAGCTAAAAATATCAGTATTGTACCGTCTCAATTTTCGGGATAGTTTGGTATGGATATTAGGTTCTAATGGACAGGTTTGGTCCGGAACAAAGAAACGGAGAATCGGAGATTATCCATACTTTAAAAAGAGACAAAAAAGACAATCAAGATGAAATTATTAATTAAATTCTACTTCAACCTTTTAATCCATCATACAAAAATATAAATCACAATATGAGTTGCCAAAACATCTCTAGTGATACTGCTCAAGCTTTGATATCTAATGATATTGACTTTTCGCCAGCTCAACATATTAAAATCATATGTGTATTTTTCCGAAGACTCCCTCAAGATACCTCTCCAATTCCCCTTTGGCAGCCAATTCTTGTAGATTATTATCCTCTTCTACGAAAAATTCTTGATATATGAAGTGAACATTTATATTCTCAATGGATCAATTTCTTGATTAGAAGATTACTTCAGTTTAGGTGCAATTTACTAATCATTTAACTATATTTGATATCAAATAATTTTCTTAATAACATGATGAGTCTAGTTATGATTAATAAAAAGTCAAATATCATCAAATTAAAATATTTTCTACAAATCACATATGATATTTAATTTAATATATTGGGTACATTTAAATAAATTGATATGATATCAACTATTTTTGATAAATAATTAATATAGTGTAACTCTTAGTGAATTAAATCCCGATTCAATTATTCACTTGAAATATTGATAAAATATGCTAATTTTAAATTTGATAATTTTTAGTATTATGTTTTATATTAATTTCAAATAATATGTAATTAATTCACTATCATAGCCCAAATAAGATAATAATACTATATAAGTATATATAAAAAAATTCTTTGAAATCGGTTCTAGTTTCAGATCATCGGTTTGGTATGATTTGGTATGGTTCAATACGGTTCTCGATCCGTATATTTGAAAAATATCCAAAACTATACCAATAATAATTGTGGGACAGTTCGGTTGGAAAAAAGTCAACGGGTATTTTTGGTACTTGGTGTGGGTTAGGAAGGCTTTGGGTGTGAGTTAGGACGGCTTTGGGTGAGGATGGTTGAGTTGGGGAGGGGTGGACGTTAGTTGAAAGTCGGCATTTGATAGAGATAATTTTCTGGGCCATTTTACGAGCCGGGGTGTCGAGGTCCATGTTAACTGGGACAAGGCTTTGGGTGTGAGGGTTCTTTTTTGTGGCCAACCTTCGATACTTTCCGGTTTGAAGACGGTGAAAGAGTCCTCTTCACAAATATGAGCCGAAGAAGCTCGAGTTCGACATCGAGCTTCAATTTCAGCCCAGTTCCAGCTTGTTCGAGGGTTCGGTAAAATCTATTTTTTACCTTGTTTTGATTATGCCCGACTTTTGTAATTTCGGATTATATTTCTTTTAATTTATTACGTTATTAGAAATTGGTTTGTAATCCCTAACCAATTTTCCATAGGTAGCTTATTGTAAAAGCTTATTCGTTAGTCTATTGTAATAGTGAAATAAGAATGGTGATCTGTTCTATTTAGCGGGGTCGATATCCAACAATAATATCAGAGCTTCCCCCGCTGTGGTGGTACGAAACCTTTACCGTAGGGTTTCTCTCTGGTAAAGCGGCTTGAACCTCTTTTACTGCTTTTCGTAGCGTAACCATCCGCGGATTTATTTCTTTCGTAGTTTAAATATTACTTTCGTGGGTTTATTGCTTTTGTAGCTTAAATACGTTTTGTAGCGGGTTTATTGCTTTTGTAGCTTAAATACCGCTTGTCGCAGTTTTATGTGTTGGGATTTGCTTGTTGTAGAATTTTAGGTTGTTGTGTGATCCTTTTATTTCTACTGTAGTGCTTGCTGTCAGGTTGCTCATTTTTCAGTTTTTTCCACTGTATTCTATAAATTTGTGTGATTTGATGGTTCTGTGATATAACCTACTTTATGTGCTATTATTTTCTTAAACTGATGTGTTTTTTGAAAATTGCTATGTCTGGTTATAATCTTGAACCATTTAATGGCAATACCAATTCCTCTATTTGGCAACAAAAAATGAAGAGTATTTTAATTCAGCAAAAGGTTTTTAAAGTTGTTGATGGTACTGTTCCTTCTACGGAAATTGCTGATAAGAAAACGGAAATAGATGAATTTGCGTGTTCTTCGATTATACTGAACTTGTATGACTATGTGTTAAGAAATGTTGATAAACAAAAAAATCTTCTAAGGAACTTTGGGATAAGCTTCAATAATTGTATACTGAAAATTCATTGCCCTCTAAGTTGTTCTTGCTTGAAAAGTTCTTTAGATTTAAATTGGATTAACAAGGATGTTGATGAGAATCTTGATGTGTTTACCTAGTTAAACCAAGATATTAAGTAAACTAGTGATAAAAATATTGATGATTACACTCCTATAGTGCTTTTAGATGCAATTCCTGAATCATATAGTGATGTTAAATCTGCTATTAAGTATGATAGAGATTCTATTACTCTTGACACAGTTTTTAATGGCTTAAAAAGCAAAGAACTTATTTAAAAGTTAATAAGAGGGGTAGGCAGAATTCTAGTGTGGTTATGCATGTTCAGGGTAGGTCCCAACATAGGTTTGGTAATCAACAAAAACCTAATAATCACCAAAATCAGAATTTTAACAAGAAAAAAGGAAAAAAAAACAAGACTAGCTAGTGATGGTGAAAATCTTTTCACTAAACAGCAAGTGTACAGTGTAGCTAGTAGATAGCAATGAGCAAGGTTGTTTTACTCAGGCATTGAATACGAAATACATAGAGTACAGTAAATATCGCATTCCAATTTTATTGAAGCGGTTGAAAATCAAAAGTTTGTTTATTTATCTAAACTAGTCCTAAATTAACAAATAAAATATCTAAGATTATTAAAAGACCCGAACTCCACAAGTTTTCAACAAATACGAAAGCAACCCTACGCACATAATCTCAACATGCTTCTTCAATATCAATTCCAAGTAATGTTTCATTGATAGTTGTAAAATATACGTGCATTTAGGAGCTTATTTTGTTATATATTTGATGCATTTGCATGTATATTTAGTCTATTTTATATTTGGTTTCCTATATTGGGCGTCATACTGTGTATTTTTGTAATTCTTACAGGAAACAGAGCTAAAATGGAAAGATATCAGTAAGATGGCCCAAACAAGAAAGATAAATGCGAAGAGATGATCTAATACGCGAAGAAAACGACGAAAAACAAGGCACACGGTCAGCCCATGTAGTTTCACAAAACTGTGTGAATTGATTCCGTGCGACTTGTTCGAGGGAAGAATTTCATATACGAAATACACGACCAGACCGTGTAAAAATGCACGGTCGTGTATCCTGTTCGTGCCAAAAATAGAGAAGAAAATAGGTTGCACGGTCTGCCCGTGTGGTCTCACACGGCCGTGTGATTTGTCTGGCGGCTGATTTTGTTTCCTAATTCTGTCGGGACTCTACAAGTGATCTCTCAAAGCATCTATAAAAGGAGGACCAAACCATGGATGATTTGACAACTGAAAACACTGGAAAATACATCTTCATACACAAAATTACACTAGGGTTGCACAAATCTACATACTTCTGAGGGAGAAACGCTAATCAACGAAGAACACCAAAGACTTTTCGCTTCTACGAAAGCACAAGGGGTTCGAGACTTTGAAGAAGGATCCATCCTGACAAGAAGGGTTCTATCCTCTTAGTTTAGATCTCTTGTTTGTACTTTATTGAATGTCAAACTATTTGATTTCAAGTTTGTCTATGAATTTGTTGTCAAATATGTTGGGCTAAACATTCTGATCTCAGGGCATAATCAAAAATGTGAATTCATGTTAATTCCAATTTTATTATTTTTCTTAATTAGTGTTTGTGTTTTATTTCTGAATTCGAGTGCTTGTTTCTTGTATATTATTTGGCCAATAATTTTCATGTCATATTTGTTAGTTCATAATTTGGGAGATGAGTTCTAACTTACGAAAAACGAGTTCATAACATAAATGGGTATAGAGTTGGGAAGCTTATAACTGTTTGTGGGAAGTACTTTAATTCAAAGATCTTTTGGGAATTGATATTAATAATTGATTAAGAATGCTAGCAATTGGTATTAATCAATGGTTTATTTGCTTCAGGAGGGGGAATAAACTAATTTAAAAATTGAACCCATAAACACACATATATTAGTTTTGATGAAACATTAATTAGAATTAATATTGAAGAAGCATGTTGATATTATGTGGCTAGGGTTGCTTTTGTATTTGTTGAAAACTTGTGGAGTTCAGGTTTATAAATACTAAAATATTTTTACTTGATAATTTGTGGTTTAGTTTAGATAAATAATTTTATAATTTTCGACCGCTTTAATAAAACTGGAATACGATATTTACTATAGCCTAAGTGTTTCGTATTCCATCCCTTAGGAATACGACCTTGCTCGTTGCTATCTGCTAGCAACATTGTACACTTGTAGTTTAGTGAAAAAAAATTCACGATCAAGTTTTTGGCGCCATTGTCGGGGATTGAAAGATTCTATCAAGATATAGTAATAAGTAGTTCAATCATAATTGAAGCAATATTCTTTTATTCTTCTAGTTTTTTTAATTTTTTCCGATTATTTTTATTTTTTTTATTTCATTTGGTTCTAACGTTGTTTTTGTTGAGTGAAGGTAGTGCATGATCACACGTTCTTGATCTATCCAACCGATACTCATTGACCTAGAGATCGAAAAGACAGTAAAAAAATTAAGGAAAAGATTAAAAGCGATGGTGGATGGGAATGATAGGAACGGTGTGAACAACATAAATAACAAGGAGCACCCAATGGGGACGAATGGGCGGAACCAGATTAAGGAAAGTCCCGTGAGAAGGGCTGTTAGGGATTACTTTCAGTCGGAAGTTAATCAAAGATATGGGGATGTGGGCCATCTGTTGATTAACACAAACAATTTCGAACTAAAACTTGCGTTGATCCAGATGGTGTCGCAAAATCAGTTTAGGTGGAGAGCTGTTGAGGATCCAAACCCGCATCAGGCGCAATTTTTAGAAATCTGTGATACTATAAAGCTGAATGGTATTTCTTAGGATATCATTCGATGCCGCCTTTTCGCATTCTATTTACGCGATAAAGCTAAGGGATGGCTATCTTCTTTGACACCACCCGCAGCAGATTGGGCTGAACTAAGTCAACGGTTTCTGGCTAAGTATTTTCCCCCAGGAAAGACATTACAATTGGAAAGTGGAATCGCTCAGTTTAGGAAACAAGATGCAGAGCCGTTATATGAGGCATGGGAAAGGTTTAGAGAGTTGTTGAGGAAGTACCCTCAACACCGATATACCGACTACCAATGGTACAATATTTCTATAATGATTTGAGTGGAAAAACGAGAACTATCATAGATGTTGCATCTAGGGGTGCACTACTATGGAAATATCCGGATGCAGTATCATGCCCTTCTAAGGAAACCAAGTAAAAACATACTAAATAAGTGTGCAAATGCATCAAATATATATCATTTTAAGCCCCTAAATGCACGTATATTTTACACGCATCAAAATCCCCCAAAACTTAAAGCATTGCTCGTCTTCGAGCAAATTAAGAAAACTAATATCAAGGGGTAAAAAGAACACACAAGAACACTATATACATTTAATGTCATTTGACTCCATACTCAAGTAAATCATGCAATTCATTATCAAGAAGTCATCTTTCACAAAACTTGGCATAATCAATACTCTCTTGGGTACTTGACATCGCGACTTACAAGTAGATAGTGTATCACTCGACTCTCAAAAGTGTATAGAAAGTGTTTACGCTCAAATTCAATTCAGTGAAAGTGGAACTACCATAGGCTTGCAAATTGTCTAACATCTCGACCACAATTGTGCGCACAATCTAAGAATCAAAAAGGACTTTTCATTTGGTTGTAATGTAGGCTTGTTGGGAAATTTATTGTTTAGATTTTGATGAATGCCATGTAAAACTTAGACTAGAAAGTTGGCACCCCATTTTCTTTGTAATTTGCATTATAATAGATAGGGTTGTTCGAAGCTGAGTCAAGTCAGCTAAGCGTGGATATGCAAGAAGTCAACTGAAGGCTAAAATGAAGACTCCGCTGTGAAGCAGCTGAGTATGGCAAGGAGGAGAATTCAAGAACTCGACTGAAGGAGTAGCAGCTATGACACCGCTGTGAGAAGCGTCAGTCAAGTCAACTCAAGACATCCAAGTCAAGTTGAAGTGACAGATGAGTCTTCCAATGATTGGGAGCTGACTCGAAGTCACATGGGGAAGTTAAGGCTGATCAAGTCAAGACAATCGAAAAGAGTCCGTTTACGTAAGTCAAGAAAGTTACTTAAATAAGTAATACTTCCATGCTGCAATATTCTAAAGTGCCCAGTCCCAGAAGCGTGCAAAAGGAATAAACCAATGGGAAGCACTGCACCTGTGTCAGGCTCTGAAAAGCTGAAGGTTCATTTAATACGAGGTAATGTCAATTTCAAGGACTGCAACAAGACAAGCCAACGACCACTAGTGTCTTTTGAAAATCAGCCTATCTCTTCAACGGGCAGATTTTTGAAAGAGCACTATAAAAGGCAGAGGAATCAATTTGAGAAAGGGTTACCTTGCATACCTGAACCATGAACTTTCAAGTTATTATTCAAGCTGTAACCTGCAAAAATATTCTCAAGTTATTCAAGCAAATTCTCAAGCCTAAACTTCGAAGGAAATCGATCCAACACCAAGCTGTGAAGGAAAGATAACCTCATACTGTTGAAGAGGAAACTTTTGAAGAATCAAAAGGGGTCTAAATTCCAAGGACGATTGTAGAAAGGTTCAAGGTCGAACCAACCTCAAGTTATTGGAAGGATTCGTGATCAAATCCAAGAAGCTTGAGCAAGTGAGCTGAAGTAGCAAGGCAGCCGCCCTGTGAAGAAGCTGAGTCGGACGAGAAGCCAACTGTGTGACCAAGGCATCTCGCATCGAGTACCAAAGGATCAAGTCAATTTGTGTGATCAAGACTTGTATCTGGACTGTTAACCACTTTGTACTCTGATCAATACTTAGTGGATTCCTCCAGGAGTTGGAGAAGAGAGGAGTAGAAGAATTACCCCATCTTTGAACCTCTATAAAATTTATTGTGTCATTTACATTTCAGCATTTACTTACTGCATATCATTTAATATCTGCTGATAATTTTCATTCCAACTGAGTTATAAAACCAAGTGTTAAAACAAACTTAAACCAAATTCAAGGGTGTTAAGTCTTCCGCTGAAAATCTCATCACAGCCAAGTTAAGGTTTAGACTAAACAATGAGTTATTCTATCACTCAATCAATCAGTGCATTTGAGTGGCTAACTCTGCTTGTTAACTAACTTAGCTGTCCACCAAGGACTTAGCTGTGTAATTAACTCTGAAATATCTTAAAAGGACTAAAATCGAAAAGTTGGTAAGGTTTATTCAACCCCCCCTTCTAAACCTTACTCACACCCCTTGGGACCTACAAGTGGTATCAGAGCGGTTGGTTCATTGAGGCTTCCGCACTGGTTACTGAACCAGATCTCCAATCTTTCAAAGAAGTTTTTAACACTTGTTCTTTCAAAAGCCATTTTTTTAAAAACAGCAAAGTTATTATCATGGGAGCAAATTTGACATGCATTCCTATGTTTACCATTGACGAATTTGATGACTGGAAAATACGTATGCAGGCTCATCTATCATCTTTACATGATGAGATGTGGATAGTGATAGAGGATGGGCCACTGCAAATAATGAAGGTGAACACATCTGCAAGGAGAGCTGCTGCAGCTGAAGAAGAGGAGGATGCTCCTCCCAGACCAGCCATGGTTGAAAAGCCAAGAGTTGAATGGACAAATGATGATAGAAAAAGATACAACCTTGACAATGTGGCCAAGGATATACTTTACAAGACGTTGGACAAAGCCATGTTCAACAAAGTCAAATCTTGCAAAACAGCCAAAGAAATCTGGGATAAATTAACCTTAATTTGTGAAGGATCTGAGCAAATCAAGGAAAACAAATTATCTGTTGTTGTTCAAAAATTTGAAAATTTTAAAATGCTTGCAGGTGAAACAATGGATCAGCTGGATGCTAGATTCACTGAAATTACAAATGAGCTCTCAAAGACTTGGGAAAAATACAAACAGAAGGAGATGTGTATGAAGATACTGAGGAGCCTCCCAGCTGAGTGGGAAATGAAGACCATGGCTCTAAGGCACTCGATGGACCTATCAAAAACGTCCAATCATGAACTATTCTCAGACCTCAAAGCTTATGAGTTTGAGCTGAGAAGAAAGGATCAAGAGGAGATAGTTTTACCCAAAACAGCTGCACTCATAGTCAAGGAAGGAAAGAGAGTTGAGACCAAAGAAGTCATTGACCAGGAGGAAATTGCCTTAATGGTTAAAAGATTCAACAAGTTCTTCAACAAGAACTACAAAAGAAACAAAGGTGAATCCTCCAGAAGACACTCAGCTCCCTCCAAGTCAAGGGAAATAGACCACCAAAAAGAGCAGAATATCAAAAGGTCAAATATCAAAGAGCTGACAACCCAAGAAATGAGAGAGTTGATCAAAAAGTTGAAAACCTGTGTTGGAATTGCAGACAACCAGGACATTTCGCAATTGACTGTCCATATCCTGTAGTGAATAAATACAGAAATGAAAAAGAAAGAAAAGTCATCAGAGAAAGAAGGCAAGAAAAGAAAAGAGCAATCTTTGTTCTCGCCGAGACCGCGACACAACTAAGTCAAAAAAAGAAGAAAGAGACTCATCAGAGTAGTGAAGCCGACTACTCAAGTGACTCGAAGAAGAAGCCTTAATCTGTCTAATGGCTAAAGAACAAGATCAACCTGACCAACAAGATGAGGTACACTCTAACTCATCTCATTCAGATTCTAGTGATAGTGATTGTGACACACACACTTCATCACCCACTGATCTTTATGATTCATTAGGCAAAATGATGAAAGATTTTGAGCACATTAAATCCTCACACTCACTATTAAATGAGGAAAACAACCAGATCAAAAGCCAAAACTCACAGCTGACTAAGGAGTTGAGTACTCTAAGTCACATAGCTGATGAGAACAAAGAGCTGAAGGCTGAAAATGCTAAACTAATATCAGAGATAGCTGCTATAGAAAAGAGAGAAAATGATCTCAAAAATGTGATTGCTTCATTCACAAAGGCATCTAAATCATTGGATGACCTTATCATGAGCCAAAAAGAATGTGTAGACAAGACATGCATAGGATTCAATTCCTTTGTGCATAGTCAAACTCCTAGAGTGATCTTGGAAAAAGGATCTTCAAGTATTGAAGCATCTCAAAAATCCAAGACACCAAATATTGCACACACATTCATTCCTAAGCACAATTACAAACAAACTGGCCTAGGATATAAAGGGAAAGGAAAACAACCAGTTGAGTATGCTGAGAGGACAACTGAGAAGAAATCCAGCAGAGTTCTTCTCAGCAAACTCCAAATAGGAAGTACTCTGTAAAGAAGAAAGAGAGTTACCAAAAGCCCCAGGAGTTCTATAAAAGGAACAAATATGATGGGAATGGTAGAAACTACCCAAGCCAAGCTGATTGGAATAATGTGAAATATCAGCAAAGACCTATGGAATACAAGCCTAAATGGCTAAGGCCTAGAACTCAGCAAAGGCCATTCCAAAGGCAACAGAGCTATTATCAGCACACATATGCACCCAAGCACTACACTCAGAGATATCACAATTACCTAAAGAAGGCAATTGCTAAAACACACACACAGGCATACAGACAAAAGAGACAGTTGTATGAACCTAAAGCCCTCAAGCAATTTGCCAAAGTGAATTATGATTATGGCACAGATAGATGGCAACCTCTTAGAGTCAAATCATTTGGCTATGGGTTGGTTGGATCATCTTACAGCACTATCCCCTCAGGACCCAGGCAAGTATGGGTACCTAAAAACTAATTTCCTTGATTGCAGGTTCAAAGAACAGCTGAGTGCCAAGGAACCTGGTACATGGATAGTGGTTGTTCCAGACACATGACAGGAAACAAGAAAAATCTGTCAAAGTTCAAGGAGATTAGAGTCCCAAAAGTTATATTTGGAGGAAATGAAGCTCCAGGGGAAATAAGAGGCACTGGATCCATCAAGAAAAATGGATTAGAAATCACAGATGTTGCATATGTTGAATGCCTATATTTCAACTTACTAAGCATCAGCCAACTCTGTGACAAGAGCTATAATGTTGGATTCAACATGGGAGTGTGCCAAATCAAAGATACTGAATCAAATGAAGTAGTGTTGCAAGGATCCAGACAAAAGAACATGTACGTGGTAGATTGGTCGACTGCCACACCAAGCACTTGTTTATTAGCAAAGAGTACAACCGAATCAAGTTGGCTGTGGCACAAGAAGCTGAGTCACCTGAATTTCAAGACAATTAACATGCTTGCAAGGAGTAATCTTGTAGAAGGACTTCCAGACTCAGTACACAAGAAGGAAAGTGTTTGTGATGCATGCCAGATGGGAAAGCAGATTAAATCATCATTTAAAGAGAAGTCAAGTCCATCTTCAACAAGGATATTGCATCTACTGCATATGGATCTATTTGGTCCAGTTGAGCCAGCCAGCATAAGTGGAAAGAAATACACTCTAGTAGTGGTGGATGATTATTCAAGATATACGTGGACAATTTTCATGTGTAAAAAGAAAGAAACCTTGCAGAAGTTACCACAACTGATGAAAAGAGTTCAAAATGAGAAAAGTCAAACCATTATAAAGATAAGATCCGACTGAGGAACTGAGTTTGTAAATGGAATAATAACTCAGTATTGTGTTGAAAATGGTATTGCTCATGAACTATCTGCAGCTAGGACTCCACAGCAGAATGGAGTTGCAGAATGGAGTTGCAGAACTCTCAAGAAAGCTGCAAGGACCATGTTAGTCAAGCAGGTCGCTAAAAGATTTTGGTGAAGCCATAAACACCGCATGATGTACTCAAAATAGATGCATGATAAATAGAAGTGACAAAGACTCCTATGAAATGCGGACAGGAGAAAGCCAAATGTTGCATACTTTAAAATATTTGGTTGTAAATGCTTCATCCACAACAATGGGAAGGAAAATCTAAAGGCTTTTGATGCTCAAGTTGATGAAGGTATCTTCTTGGGATACTCAATGGGAAGGAAAAGCAATGCCTATAGAGTGTTGAACAAAAGGACAAAAGGACTATGGTGGTCATAAGAGTCTATTTTGTTGTCTTTGAGATTCAACTATCTCATCTTCTTGATTATCCATGTGGTTTTTTATGAACCTAATGTAAATGGAGAAGACATTGAAGAGTTAGTCGATGAAGAGTTTCGAATCAACCAACTATACAGAAGAGTCCCTATGTTGAAGCTGATTAATCAAGGTGAAGATGAGATAGCTGAATCTCAAAGACAGCTGAAAAATCTGCAGCTAAGTGATGATGAAAGAGCTTGCTCAAGACAACACAGCTGCAAGACGACTGAACCCAACTGACTTACTCCAACCTGATGTGAGATGGCTGAGAGACCATCCACCAGAGCTAGTCATTGGAGATATAAGAGATGGTGTAAGAACCAGAACCAGAGCTCAACAAGAAGCCATGTTCACTTGTTTCATTTCCCAAATAGAGCCAAAAGATTTGGCCCAAGCATTGGATGATGCACATTGGATTCATGCCATGCAAGAAGAGCTAAATTAGCTTGAAAGAAACAGAGTATGGGAATTGGTTCAAAGACCAACTCATCAAAATGTTATTGGCACAAAATGGGTTTTCAGAAACAAAATGAATGAAGAAGGTTCTGTGATAAAAAACAAAGCAAGATTGGTAGCCAATGGGTATTGCCAAGAAGAGGGAATAGATTTTGATGAAACATTTGCCCCTGTTGCAAGATTAGAAGCAATAAGAATGTTTCTTGCCTATGCTGCACACAAGAATTTCATTGTGTATCAAATGGATGTAAAAAGTGCATTCCTAAATGGATTATTGGAAGAAAAAGTCTATGTTGAACAACCTCCAGGATTTGAGCAGAAGACTCTTGGAGATAAAGTGTACAAGCTCAAGAAAGCTCTTTATGGATTGAAACATGCACCAAGAGCATGGTATGATACATTATCTCAATTCCTAACAGAAAATGGATTCACCAAAGGCAAAGTGGATAGAACACTCTTCAGAATTCAAGATGGAGAGAGTATACTGCTTGTTCAAATATATGTGGATGACATTATATTTGGATCTACAAACAAAGAGCTGTGTGATAAATTCTCAAACCTCATACAAGGCAAATTTAAGATGAGCATGATGGGAGAGCTGACATTTTTTCTAGGACTTCAAGTTAAACAGCTGAAGGATGGAACCTTCATATGTCAAACAAAGTATACCAGAGATTTAATGAAGAAATTTGGTATGGAAGAGAAATATTCTGTGAAAATACCAATGAATACATCTGTCAAGATGGATATGGATGTAGATGGCAAGCATGTGGATCAAACAAGATACAAAGCACTCATTGGTTCATCGCTTCTATCTCACAAAGAAGTAGGCGGACATCACCTTTCTTTGTAGGTGTATGTGCAAGATTTCAATGCACCAAAAAGAAAGCCATATGACTGCAGCTAAGAGAATCCTAAGATATTTGAAGGGATGCCAGGAAGTCGGCTTATGGTATCCAAAGGAAGGTGGATTCAAGCTTATTGGCTACTGAGACTCTGATTATGCTGGATGTAGAGTTTACAGGAAAAGTACTTCAGGCATATGTCAAATGCTTGGAAACAGACTGGTTTCCTGGTTTAGCAAGAAGCAAAACTCAATAGCCACATCCACACCGTGCCGAGTACATAGTCATGCGGGCATTTGTTGTGCCCAAGTCTTATGGATGAGACAACAACTGAGAGACTATGATGTTGAAGAAAAAGAGATTCCAATTATGTGTGATAACACAAGTGCTATTGCAATCACTCAAAATCCTGTGTTGCACTCAAGAACAAAGCACATTGATGACAGATATCACTTCATAAGAGATCATGTTGAAAAGAATGATATCACCTTGGAATATATCTCAACTGATAAACAGTTAGCTGACATATTCACAAAACCATTATGTGAATCAAGATTTGAAGAACTCAAGCATGAGCTAGGGTTAATTGAGCTGAGTTAACACTCAGAAGACTCAAGGAGAAGAAATGAAACGAGAAAAGATGAAAATGGAGCTAAGTTTGTAACTCAGCTAAGTAAATCAGCCGTATCCAAAAATCAGCTGCATCGAGTTAGCTGACAGCTCAGTACCTATGTGAAAAGAGAAGAGTTGAATCAGCTAAGAAGTAAGCTGAGTTATTTATGAGCTAAGTGACAAAAACGCAGTCGTTGTTACTAAGTGGGAATGTTTTTAAGGATGACGTCAGCGCAATAATGACAGATCGCGAAATTCTTACCGCAAGTGTACGGTATCAAGTTTTAGTATAGGTTTTGAAAGTAGGGTTATCGTCTCCACAGGGATTGTTATCGAATTTTATACTAAGTACTATAATTAAAATAGCTTAATTCTATCTAGAAATCGGAAAGAGATGAAGATTTATTAAACTAAAAATAAACTAAAATTAAACTACGAATTGGTTCATACAAATTATCAAACACGTAGAAGATGAATTCTAGAGGGTTGATTTCACCTAGTTATCCCCTATGTTCTCAATCCAGTTTATTAATCACAAATTATCAATCTATAAGCCAATATTCCTACCGTTTATCACTTCCTCTCTCGAGTGCCAAGTGATTCTTGGTTCCAATTTCTGATTTCGATATCTCTATAAAAATCATAAATTAAACCCTAATATGCTCAATGAATATTCTATCACATGCTTCAAAAGATTCATAAACCTCTCGGTTCTATGAAACCCTAGGTTGTGCTATTCTATGGCCAGGCGTTCAATTACCTCTCTCGAGTGTCAAATCAAACACGCCAAACAATCTAAATTATTGATCAGATAATCCAGATGCAATCAAATCAAACAGCACAAATATATTAATAAACATGCAATTTTCATAAACTGGAAATCAAAACATAGATTCAAACGTAAGTTACATCAATCCCTTAGAAAAATAGGTTTAGCTCATAATAGATGTACAAAAACTCATGAAGAAATAATTATACATCGATAGGGTTCAACCAAGATGCTAGAAAAATAATTTGGAATGATTAAGGAAGGAATCTTCTCTGTTTCCAGAAGGTAGATGCCTTCGAATCTCGTCCCGAACTCTTTCTCCTTGCTCAAAATCGTCCCTTGTGCTCTCTAAAATGTCCAACCCCTGTTTGTACGTCACTTCTTCTATTTATAGGCTTAAAACCCTCAAAAATCCATCCAAAAGGCCAAAAAGAACTCAAGCACATTCAGGCCCATCGAGCCCATGAAGCGCTTAGAATGGAATGGCGCGCTCCTATGTATTGCCCTGCTGTGTCACTGCTAGCATGGCTAGGATGGCGATGGCCGCAGCCGATACCGATACTCTTCATGCCTGCTCCTCGTCACGTCCTCCGCACTCCACTCCATCGCGCACAGCCCAGTGCTTGCCATTGCATTGCTGCAGCCTTGCTTCTTCGTGGCGTTGCAACACGTGTGCTCGATCGATCGAAATCGCTATGCGCCGGCGCTGCGGCTGCAGCCGCCACCACCACCATCAGCCATCGATGTACTTATTTTACCCCCCCTGCTGCGGCGGGGGTTTTTGGCGCTATGCGGCGCTCGTTTCTCACTCGATATTTTTCCGTTTTTTCACTTCTAAATTGCGATCTTCACCGTCCAAACACGTTTTTCATCGTTTTTACCCAATTTCGGCTTCCAAGATTAGTCCCGACTCACGAACGACAACTAACAACATGAATTCGACTCAAACAACACTAAAATACCCGAAAACAATGCAAAATCCAAGTCTAGAGCACTCAATATATTGGTATAAAACCATCTTAACAAATACCCCCAAACTTAGCCGTTTGCTTGTCCTCAAGCAATTACAGACTCTAAAAATCAACAAACATGAAGGAACTAAAAATAAAGACGACTGACTCAACATACTAACTACAAAACTTCACAACCAAATTCATTCGTCGATTTTCGTTTCACTATCAATCAAGCACGTATTTTCACAATGTGATCATGAAGGTGGAATGTTCATGCCAACCAGGTTTTCATTATCCAGATAGATTCACGCAATCGATTGTTTTCAAAATGATCCACTTTTTGAATATAGAGATGAGATGCTTACGGACTCCATAGGCTTGTCTTTCACACTAATCTCCACTAATGTAGGCTAATATAACACAAGGATCAATAGGACTTTCAAAGCTTGTAATGTGGGCTTAGGGTAAGGTAGGAAAATATAGGATTAAGTGGCTTAAATCACCCAAACACACAATTATCACTTCGAATCATCCATTAGCAACTACCCTTCACTTTTTGACATCCCCAATGATTATGAACCTTCAATCCGCTGATTTTTCTTTTTTTTTTTTCGGAACCCCCAAACTTATTCTTTTGCATACATGGGGTTTCATATTTTCTTTTCTCTGGCAACTTCATTCAATTAAATACATACCATTCTCATCATACCCTCCTTAACCTTTAATATTTTTCTATACGTTGTGTGTATGAGTGATGGGTAATTAGGATTTTCACATTTAGGCTCTGGGTATTAGATTGGTTGCCAAAGAAATGGGTTTATAAGGCTCAAAGGGGGACCCTAGGGAAAATATAATGCAAAGGTAGGCATTTTAGGCTCTGGCTTGTTCAAATATGGCCTAAATCACTTCCTTAATGTTACTTCACCTAGGATTTCGCCTCGGCTACTGATCAGACAAGTTCTAGAATCCGGTGGGATCATAAAGGAAACACTCAACCGCATAAATCATCCCCAAATAAATCAACAGAGTTTAGCACATAGATGGAATTAATGGAAAGAAGATTATATCACAGTTCAAACGCATGCTCTTTTGACCGTTCAACTCATATTCAACAAACTCACTTAGTCATGCAGTTTCACAGTTTTACATACGCCCCCGACTTGACTCTAGACCCTTTTTTTTCGTTTTTTTTTTACTCAGGACTCGACTCAAAGAATAAAAACAGAATGCACCCCCCAAACTTAAATCGACATTGTCCCCAATGGAGAGGTGAGAAAAAAGGACTTTCTTGGTAGCCGAGGAGCGAAGGCTCCTTAAGTCATGTGGTACTACTACGTGTAGGAGGTGTCTCGTATAAGCTCACAATGCATCCTAGCACACAAGCCCGTGGGTGTTATATGCCTCCGAGGTGTGGTCTTGTTCTTCCCATTCGCCTTAGTCCGGTCCCTCTTTGGTTTCACATTTTTGCAACCTAGCAAGGTAGACAAGAAAACAAAACTCGTGGAACCAAGGAATTCGGTTATGGGTGAGAAATCGAAAATCAAAGCCCATACATAATGCACCCAAGTAAAAAAAAAATAATGCCATGTCAAAAAGATAAGCATAGAAATGCAAGATAGCACTAAACAATTTGAAACTATCATTGGGGCATTTTATCAAACACCTCATATGCATGAATTTGGGCAAAGGTAGTGAATGCAATGGATAACTCAAATCAATCCCAAAAATCAGCACCAAGCCTAAGTCTAGCATGAACAACCAATCCACAATCCACAAATCAATAACAATTATCCTAGCACTACTACAATCCAATCACACCAAAATTCACAAGATGGGGGAAAACCATGGGGTGGGGTTTGGAAGTTGCAAACTTACCAAAAAATGAATGAATGAGATGAAGATGGTGTGTGTGGTGTTATAATGCTCCTTTGTGAAGATGGAATGAGATATGTGGGATTTGCACAAATAAGAGCGGTGGGGTATGATGCAACTTACTATTCCTAAAAATGCAAAAAATTCAGGAAAAAAAAACAAAAACAACTACTAAACTAAATTAAAACTAAGAAAGCAATAAAAGGGGTTTGGGTTGCCTCCCAAGAAGCGCTAAGTTTATAGTCTTCAGCCAGACTATGTCAGATTATCCTCAAGTTGGGGCTCTAATAGGCATGTTATCCACATTGCCCTTAGAAACTTCCCAACCACCAATGTCTTCAGCAATATTCCCAACCATCTGCTTATCATCATTTAATTCAAATTTTAGCCTGTTGGTTGGATGGATGGTGAATACAGTTTTCTCCTTATTTACCCGCAGAGTTAGCTCTCCCGTTTCTACATCGATCAAAGCCCGTGCTGTAGCTAAAAATGGTCGCCCAAAGATGATAGGTATTTTCTTCTCCTCGTTCGCGTCCAACACTACAAAATCCACAGGAAAAACAAATTTATTAATTCTTACCAATACGTCTTCAATGATTCCCCATGGATAGGCGATGGATCGATCAGCGAACTGCAAAGTGATGTTGGACGGCTTCACCTCCCCGAGCCCATACTTCGTCACATCAGAAAGAGATATCAGATTCACACTGGACCCAAGATCACAAAGTGGTTTCTCAAAGAAAACTCCTCCAATAGTACAAGGAATAGTAAAACTCCCTGGATCCTTCATTTTCTGAGGTAGTTTACTCTGGACTATTGCACTACATTCCTCTGTCAAGTAGACAGTCTCAAACTCTCCCAACTTTATTTTCCTGGATTCCATTGGTTTCACATAAATAGGTGATTCTTCGGGGCCAAGCTGAATTTTTGCTTCATTTTCCACGTAAACTGCATTGCAGTGCTCTCTCGGATTAACCTCTGTATCACTTGGGAACTTTCCCTTCTGCTGCAATGAATTCACGGTTGTAGCCAACTGACCCATTTGTGTCTCGATCGACCTAATATGCGTCTCCATTGTGCTCATCTTATTATTTAGACCATCAATCTGCGCCTCACTCCTATTCATTCGATTCCTGGTCTCTCCGATGAATAAGCCGAGCATCTCTTCAAGTGACTGCTTCTTTTCACCTCCGAGTGCATTGGAACTGGATGGGTTTGGATAACCAGGAGGTGGATTCAGTACGTTCCTGTTGTTGCTATAAGAGAGATTCTCATGATTGCGAAGTCCCAGGTGGTAGTGAGTTGGTAATTGATTACCTCTATTATTAAAATCCCGGTTATTCACATAATTGACTTGCTCGGCCTCATGAGTGGCGGCTGCGTGAACTGTTGTGGGTGGGAGCGTGGCTTGCTGTGGTGTGCCGCCAGTAGTCATGATTGCTAATTGCTTTGTTAGACTCGAGATTTGAGCTGCCAAAGCTGACATTGTATCAAGCTCAAGAACACGCAGAATCGGCTTTGCGCGCCGATCTCTCGGAAGGCCATTGATAGCTGTTTGTGGCCATTTCTTCAAGTAGAAGTAAGGCCTCAGTCGGTGTTTTAGCCATCAATGTACCTCCTGATGCCGCATCTAGTATCGTCCTCGCATGCCCATTCAACCCATTATAAAAATACTGAACTCTCTGCCAGTCTGCATAGCCATGTTGTGGGCATCTCCGCAACAGATCTTTAAATCGCTCCCAAGCTTCGTATAACGGCTCAAAATCAGTCTGTTGGAATTGGGCTATCTCGCTCTTCAGTTGGAGTGTCTTGCTGGGGGGAAAAAATTTTGCTAAGAATTTTTGAGTCAGATCATCCCAGCTCGTAATACTCCCAGGGGTGAACATCTGTAACCACTACCTGGCCTTATCCCGGAGTGAAAACGTTAAAAAGCCTCAATCGAATGGCCTCATCAGTTACACCATTCATCTTGATGGTGTCGCAAATTTCCAAGAATGTGGCCAGATGTGTATTCGGATCATCCACCGGACTTCCCCCAAACTGATTCTGCTGAACCATGCTTATGAGGCCCGGTTTCAATTCAAAATTATTTGCATTTATGGGTTGGCGCACAATTCCAGAGTAGTTGTGGTTCATGGCTGGTCAGAAATAATCCCGGATTGCCCTTTCTGGTGCCTCAGGCGGTGGTGGCATATTCACGACCCGATTTCCGTTATTCTCATTGTCTACGCCGTCTGCCATTGCTCGATTATGTGCTAGTTTTGCTGCTCTGATTGCTCGAAGTGTCCGTTCAATCTCTGGATCAAAAGGAAGCAAATTAGTATTTTCAGAATCTCGCATAAACAAATAAATCAATGAGAAATACGAAATTATGATTCCAAAACTAGTCTAGATTAGTATTAAGACTACTTGGTAATAGTATTAGTTTAAAATAGGATAAAACAGTCCCCGGCAACGGTGCCAAAAACTTGATCGCGAAATTCTTACCGCAAGTGTACGGTATCAAGTTTTAGTATAGGTTTTGAAAGTAGGGTTATCGTCTCCACAGGGATTGTTATCGAATTTTATACTAAGTACTATAATTAAAATAGCTTAATTCTATCTAGAAATCGGAAAGAGATGAAGATTTATTAAACTAAAAATAAACTAAAATTAAACTACGAATTGGTTCAGACAAATTATCAAACACGTAGAAAATGAATTCTAGAGGGTTGATTTCACCTAGTTATCCCCTATGTTCACAATCCAGTTTATTAATCACAAATTATCAATCTATAAGCCAATATTCCTACCGTTTATCACTTCCTCTCTCGAGTGCCAAGTGATTCTAGGTTCCAATTTCTGATTTCGATATCTCAATAAAAATCATAAATTAAACCCTAATACGCTCAATGAATATTCTATCACAGGCTTCAAAAGATTCATAAACCTCTCGGTTCTATGAAACCCTAGGTTGTGCTATTCTATGGCCAGGCGTTCAATTACCTCTCTCGAGTGTCAAATCAAACACGCCAAACAATCTAAATTATTGATCAGATAATCCAGATGCAATCAAATCAAATAGCACAAATAGATTAATAAACATGCGATTTTCATAAACTGGAAATCAAAACATAGATTCTAACGTAAGTTACATCAATCCCCTAGAAAAATAGGTTTAGCTCATAATAGATGTACAAAAACTCATGAAGAAATAATTATACATCGATAGGGTTCAACCAAGATGCTAGAAAAATAATTTGGAATGATTAAGGAAGGAATCTTCTCTGTTTCCAGAAGGTAGATGCCTTCGAATCTCGTCCCGAACTCTTTCTCCTTGCTCAAAATCGTCCCTTGTGCTCTCTAAAATGTCCAACCCCTGTTTGTACGTCACTTCTTCTATTTATAGGCTTAAAACCCTCAAAAAATCCGTCCAAAAGGGCCAAAAAGAACTCAGCGCACATTCAGGCCCATCGAGCGCTGCTGCTGCTAGAATAGAATAGAATGGCGCCGCAGCGCTCCTATGTATTGCCCCCTATCGCTCGTCGCGCTGCAGCGCTAGGATGGATGTGCCTGCAAAAGGCTACCGATACTCTTCATGCCGCTCGCTCACGCATTTGCCGCCTCGCTCACGTCGCGCTGCACTCCATCGCGCCCAGCCAGCCTACCGCTTGCCATTGCCTATTCATTGCTTCTTTGCTCTTCGTTGTGCGGCGCGTGCGATCGATCCTATCGCTATCCGCGGGCGCTGCAGCCCTTGTATATGGGCGCTGCAACGCCCACCACCATCAGGCCGTTGTACTATTTAGCGCGGGGGTTTTGGCGCTGCGGCGCTCGTTCTCACTCGATATTTTTCCGTTTTTTCACTTCTAAATTGCGATCTTCACCGTTCAAACACGTTTTTCATCGTTTTTACCCAATTTCGGCTTCCATGATTAGTCCCGACTCACGAATGACAACTAACAACATGAATTCGACTCAAACAACACTAAAATACCCGAAAACAATGCAAAATCCAAGTCTAGAGCACTCAATATATTGGTATAAAACCATCTTAACAACGACCAAGCCTATGATTGGATATAAATGATGCCTTATTAAATGCGAGAAATTAAATGCTAATCGGCGTGCTAAATCTGAGCCGTTGATCTCGATCAAATTTCAAAACCGTATGCACGTCCTTTCATAACCTATACATATACCATTTCGTCCGTTTTCTCTCTCACTTTACACAAACTGTTCATCTCTCTCAAAAGCAAAGAAAGCAACTTTTCTCTCGAAACCCTACAGATCTCCAAGTAAATTTCTAAAAGCTTCGTTCGGTAAAACTTAAAGTAATGGCGTCTACTTGCGATTTTGTTAAGTTGGGAAAACAAATCCACACTGGCTCTACTGTGGATTTTGAAGGAATGATCAAACAAGGGTCCGATGAAACCCTTGTGAAGAAGATAGCTGAGAAAGTGGATAAATTTGGGTTGAAACCCTTTCTCACTATGGAGTTTCAGATGACTTATGTTGAAGAAGTCGCTCAGTTCTACGTGAATGCTGAAGTTCACGATGAGGGCATCAAGTCCTCTATTCACGGAAAGGAGTTTACGATCACTGCTGAGGATCTAGCGGAGCATTGTTTGCTTCCGTCGGAAGGAGAGCCGGAGATATTGGAGGCTGATGTAAACTTGGCTGCTGCATGGAAGGAAGTGGCCAAACCTGACTATGCTGCAAAGGTAGTTTACACAGCTGATAAGAAGCTGCTGAAAGAAGATTACCACAAGTTGCTGGATATTGTTGCCAAGTGCGTAGACATCAAATTTGGAAGTTTTAATCAGCTATCCAAAACTAAGCTGATCGTGATGGCTACGATCATGCAGGAGAAGAAGGTAAATTGGGCTGAGTTTGTATACAGCAGACTCTGCCAAAATGTTGGACATAAGTCTTTCAAGGAAGATGGATCGTTCGGAGGATCCTTGGGGTATGGCCTGGTGATTGGCCGGTTGATGGAGGTGAAAGGTGTTCCTCTCTGACATGGAAAGGCGTTCCATGTTAACAAAAAGATGTTCTGATCAAATCTCTCCGGAGCACAGAAGAGAGCTTATGCCAAGAGGGCGGACACAAGTGAGGGAGAATCAGCTGACCCTGAAGAAACAGCTGTCTCCTCCCCTCCCAAGAAAAAGGATGTCCCTGCAGCTGCAAAGAAGACTACTGACCCTGCAGCAAAGAAAAAGAAAACCGCACCTGCCTCTGCAGCCGAGTCACCTGCCCCTGCAGCCGTGTCTCCTGCCCCTGCAGCTGCAGCGGAGAAGGAATCTCAAATACCTTCTCCGGCTGTCAAGAAAAGGAGGACTGACAATCCAAGAAAGCCAGCTCCTTAGAAAAAGAAGGTAGCACCGGCCCCCACCGCCCAGGACTCAGAGGAAACTATATCCGAACCAGAAATTCCTCTGGTAAGGACCAAAAGAAGAAGATTCTTCAAGCGTTCAGAGCTTGAGAAAACAGTTAAGTCTGCCACTCAGCTGGAATATATCGCTGAAACAGCTGGAGAAGTATAGTCTCCAGAGATTATTGATGAAACTGCCAAGTCTGCTGAGACCGATTAGCAGAGATAAGTCGAAGACCTAGCTGTGGAACAAGAAGCAGCTGAGACAGTTGAATCTCCTGTCGATAGGACTGCATCCCCACCTGTGACAGACGCTGCTGAGGGTGAAGAGCAGCAAGCTTTACTACCCTCCATTCCTGAGACAGAAAGACAACACGATGATGATGATGATGTGATCATGTTGTCTCCACCATATCCAGACATCCAAAATTGTCTGCGTGAATAGAGGAAGTGGAAGCTAAGTCGATCGAGGGAACAGTTCCAAAGACCTGAGTTTATTGAAGAAGAAGAAGAACTGATGAATTTCCTTGGTTTGACCACAATGGTTCAGGCATTGGATGAAGAGAACTGCATAGATATTTTGAATATCTTCAAAGAAAAGAAAAAGGAGCGATTGGCAGAGGAAGCTGAAGCCCGAAAGAAAGCCAATATTTGTCCCTTCACTGGAACCACTGATCACACTCATCCCCACCTCGATGTTCTCTCAGGAAGTGATGAGGATCTGGACCCTACTGCTGCTACATAAGAGTTGGAAATGCAGCAAGCCATGCGGGAATCCAGAGTGATGCACGAGCAACAGCTGATGGAAGGACCTGGAGAGTCTTCCAAATCACAGCTAGAAATTGACCCTATGGGAGTGGTGCAGCAGATTGCAACTGTTGTTGCTGCGACCACTTTCCCAGCTCACTCTGAGGAGGGTTGTAAGGAAATTGGCGATGAAACTGGGAACTTGGGGACCCAAGTCGAGCCAACCCCTATTGAAGGTGTCTTATCACCTGCCCCAACGGCTGAACACTCACAGAAAACAGCCGGGAGTCTGGAGAAGAGTGACCCCATTCCAAGTCACTCAGTTGGTGTGCCAGCTGAGGGGGAAACTCCCTCCACTGCAGCTAGGTCGGAGGTTGATGCAGATGACTCCACAACGAATCTAGGAGGCGAAGACGAGAAGGAACAGGAAAAAGATACACAACATGTTGTCACTGACGAGGCTCAGACAGTTGAGACTGTCTCAAGCTGAAGTGCCAACTGCTCTGCAAGCTGAGGACACTGCTGATGCAGTCGAGGCATAGGATGGTTCTGCCCTGGGAGTTAACACTCTGGGCAATGAAAGTTCAATCCACAGAGTTGAGACTCCTATGGATGCCACCGTAGAAGACCCCAAGACAACTGAGTCTGTCGAAGGGATTGTCCAAGGCCTTGCTGCAGTGGAGACTGCAGGAGGTACTGAAGGCCTACGGGAGGTTGAGACTTCCCGGGGTAAAGAGGCAGAAGCACAGAACATCCCTCCAGTTATCATCGATGCATCTGAGAAGGAGATAAGTGCCCTTCATGATTCCCAAGACAACCCTGATGTAACTTTTCTGGGATCTGAAGGTGAAGATGAAGCTGAGTCATCCCCTATTGCAAGTCCAAACGACTCAGCTGAGGATGTTCTTTCCAGCATGAGTAAGCCATAATTCAAGGCTGCTCGTCAAAAGTCCGATGACGCCACTGATACGGCCGAGGACCAGACAAGTCATATGGAAAAACCAGCTGAGACCGACGAAGCTGTTAAGACAAAGTGAGCTCAGCTCCCAGTGGGTCAATACCACAAACAGACCCAGTGAATCATCAAATGCGCAGCTCCCAAAGTCGCAGCGAGATCGACTCAACCAGGCACATCACGGCCACAAGTCACAGTTGAACAGATTCCATATGTCTTTGATGATGCGTTTGAACAAACTTTCCCTTTCACATTAGAGCTGCCTGATCTTGATGAAGAATCAGCTAGAAATCAACAACGTTTCCATAGACCTGATCCAGTCATTCCCACATATACCATCGTCCCAGCAGATTTTGATTTTGATGCTGCTTGGCCGCCAGCTGAGACAGAGGTGACAGCTGAGGTTCAAGAAGTTTTCAAGGCTATATTTGCGGAGATAGAGAAGATGGAAAGGCACCAGGCCTCATTAGATATGCGGCTGGATAACTGAGATGCTAATCTTACTGCTGATTTGCGTGGAATAATAGTCAGGATCCGGGAATGGTGGCAACAGCAGCAGACAATGCGCGTGGAACAAGTTCGATACTTCAAAGAATTGTACAATAAGATGCTAATCTGGAGCGCTGATAATGCTGACATGAAGAAGAGGATGCAAGAAAACATTGATAGAATGCATACTTCTCATACCACAGAAATGGAACTTGTGCGCGAATTTCATCGTAAAGAACTTCTACGCGTCGAGGAGAACATGAATGAAAAATTCAGCATTCTTATGGCTGAAATGAAGTGAGTGACAGCCGAATCCAACGCCACTCACTCAGAATTTCGAGCAAAGATACTCGCAGAAGAATCCAGCGAGAACTCGCCTATCGATCGCCTAGATTTCATGCTTGCTGGCATGTTTCCAGTGGTTCCTCTCTCCTTTGATGATGCCAAAAAGGGGGAAGAGGAATACCTAAAGACGTTGAAAGGATCCGCAACTGAGAAGAAGGACGCAGTTGTGAAGGAGAAGACAGATGAAGAGCAGAAGAAAGAAAAGGGAAAATCAGTTGAGGGGGAAGGTTCGAAAGACATGACTTTAATGGTTGCTAGAACCCCTCAACAAGGACTTGTCATAGCTGACATAATCAGCAAACTTCCAGTGACTCTGCCGCTCCAACACTCTGTTGTGCCCATGTCCGAGAAGAGAAAAATAGTAGAAGCAGAGATGATGGAGATTGAAAGAAAAATGGATGCCCGTGCGATAGACATACTAAAACAATATGGAGGCATTCCAGCACGAAGAGACACTGATGCCATTTCAGACGTCGGAACCGAGCCGAGATCTGTTGATGAATTCAAGACGCTCGCATCCGAGGGATACTTCGAGAACATGACCATGGCCCAAGCCTAGGACTTGTATTGGGAAAAAGGCCTCAAGTGTGCGAAGAAGGCGATAGGCGGCGAGACTCTAGCGATCACTCTCTTTGGTCACTCTCTTTGGAAAGAAGAAGGCCCCGAGACAATACACACCCAGAGTAAGAGGTAGAAGCAGTGGAGGAAGAGGTTTCAAACCTAGACCTCTACCCAAAAATATCGAATATATAGATCCAGGGAAGAAATGAGGGATCTATTGGGCTGGGTTTGACGAAGTAGCCAACTTGCAAGTGGCCAAGAACAATGCTGAGTATGTAAAGAGAATCGAAGAAGAAAATAAAAGACAAACTCAGCTGTGGGAAGAGAGACAAGAAAGAAAAATAAGAGATGAAGCTGCCAGAAAAAGCCAATGAGAAAAAGAAAGCAGGTGAAGAAGAGAAGAAGAGAAAAAGGTCGAAGATGATGTTCTTTCATCCACCCCTTCATGAAGAAGAAAGAAAGAGCATTGGGGAATGAGATGAAGTGTTGCTGTCCACCCCTTCATGTAATTTACTATTGTAAATGCATAAGTATGTAAATCTTCTGTACATTGTATAAGAAATCTGAAATTTCTCTATTTGTTTTTTGCGTAGACATAGATGTTTGCTCTGATACACTTTGTAAACAGCTGTGTGAAGGACAAGAATGTTATGATCAATAAAAAGATTGATTCTACGCATATATTCTCTGTTACTGCACTACCTGTATGTATCTTTGATGCTTACACTTTTGCATGTATGTTTTATGTTTTGGCATCACCAAAAAGGGGGAAATTGTTGGGAAATTTATTGTTTAGATTTTGATGAATGCCATGTAAAACTTAGACTAGAAAGTTGGCACCCCATTTTCTTTGTAATTTGCATTGTAATAGATAGGGTTGTTCGAAGCTGAGTCAAGTCAGCTAAGCCTGGATATGCAAGAAGTCAACTGAAGGCTAAAATGAAGACTCCGCTGTGAAGCAGGTGAGTATAGCAAGGAGGAGAATTCAAGAACTCGACTGAAGGAGTAGCAGCTATGACACCGCTGTGAGAAGCGTCAGTCAAGTCAACTCAAGATAGCCAAGTCAAGTTGAAGTGACAGATGAGACTTCCAATGATTAGGAGCTGACCCGAAGTCACCTGGGGAAGTTAAGGAACTGCAGTCAAGTCAAGACAACTGAAAAGAGTCCGTTGCACAGAAGTAAAGAAAGTTACTTAAATAAGTAATACTTCCATGCTGCAATATTCTAAAGTGCGCAGTCCCAGAAGCGTGCAAAAGGAATAAACCAATGGGAAGCACTGCACCTGTGTCAGGCTCTGAAAAGCTGAAGGTTCATTTAATACGAGGTAATGTCAATTTCAAGGACTGCAACAAGATAAGCCAACGACCACTAGTGTCTTTTGAAAATCAGCCTATCTCTTCAACGGGCAGATTTTTGAAAGAGCACTATAAAAGGCAGAGGAATCAATTTGAGAAAGGGTTACCTTGCATACCTGAACCATGAACTTTCAAGTTATTATTCGAGCTGTAACCTGCAAAAATATTCTCAAGTTATTCAAGCAAATCCTCAAGCCTGAACTTCGAAGAAAATCGATCCAACACCAAGCTGTGAAGGAAAGACAACCTCATACTATTGAAGAGGAAACTTTTGAAAAATCAAAAGGGGTGTACATTCTAAGGAGGATTGTAGAATGGTTCAAGGTCGAACTAGTCTCAAGTTATTGGAGGGCTTCGTGATCAAATCCAAGAAGCTTGAGCAAGTGAGTCAAGTAAAGTAAAAGCAACCGCCTGAAGAAGAAGCCGAGTCGGACGAGAAGCGGTTTGTGTGACCAAGGCATCTCGGATCGAGTCCCAAAGGATCAAGTCATTTGTGTGATCAAGACTTTGTATCCGGATCGTTAACCACTTTGTACTCGATCAATACTTAGTAGATTCCTCCAGGAGTTGGAGAAGAGAGGAGTAGAAGAATTACCCCATCTTCGAAGCTCTATAAAATCTATTGTGTCATTTACATTTCAGCATTTACTTACAAAGATATCATTTAATATCTGCGATAATTTGCATTCAACCGATAACTAACAAAGTGCTAAAACCAAGTGTTAAAACAAACTTAAACCAAATTCAAGGGTGTTAAGTCTTCAATGAAAATCTCATCAAACCAAGTTAAGGTTTAGACTAAACAGCTGAGTTATTCTATCAACAGCTCAATCGAGTCTGTTGAGTGGCTAACTCTGTTGGTTAACTAACTTAGATGTCCACCAAGGACTTAGCTGTGTAATTAACTCTGAAATATCTTAAAAGGACTAAAATCGAAAAGTTGGTAAGGTTTATTCAACCCCCCCCCCTCTAAACCTTACTCACACCCTTGGGACCTACAAGGCTCTTTGGTAAGGGTAGAGAAAATTTGGATTTAAGTGACTTGACTTGAGCAAATAGAATTTAAGCGCACAGATTTGCAATTCACTAACCCGATTTCATCTAAAAGTTATTCTCAAGATATTTTCTTTTTCAACTCAACTCCATCCTTATTTCTCCTTTTTCATCTTCCCTCTTTCTTTTGCCAACTCCCTCTCTTTTTTCATAAATTTTCACCACTTCTCCCCTAAACTTCAAAGAACAAAATTGGCTGACTAGGGAATCATGAATTCATGGGTAGGTTTTTTAGGCTAAGTAGGCTAAAACAAAGATGGTCTTAAATCATTTTCAAAAATTGCACACACACATGGCTTCAATGAAGATACCAGAACAAGTTCTAGAGTTCTATCAATCATAAATGAAACACTCAAGAAAACAAATAAGCTGCATAAGATAAAGCAGTTTAAGGCACAAAAGCACACAGACTTATTTTTCGCAACATGCTCAAATACCCAATTTTCTCAACTAATGCTAAGCAAATAAATGACATCTTCTCAATAATTCATCACATGTTGAGCTTTTGTGCCTTAAAATGCTTTTATCTTATGTAGTCTTATTTTTGTTGAGTGTGTCATTCATGTTGTTACAACTCTAAAACTTGCAATGGTATCTTTATTGAAACCACATGTGTGTGTGCAATTTTTGAAGATGATTTAAGGTCATTTTTGTTTTAGCCTACTTAACCTAAAAAGCCTACCTATGAACTCATGATTCCTAGTTAGCCACTTTGAGATTGTTAGCCACGTTTTGAGCTTTGAACTTAAAAATAATTTTTATCCCTAAAACTTGAGCTTATAGTTAAGGGAGATGTGGTGGAATGTTGAGAAAGAATGTTGGAAAAAAAAGGGGATGATCAATGAATAGGTGAAAGAATGATGGAGCTCGAAAAAGAAAGAAAATTTTTGAATGAAAAAGAATTAGAAAAATCGAGCAAGAAAAAAAAAAGAAAAGAAAGAAAAAAATTGAAAAATTTTGGAAATTTTGAGAAAATTTGAGAGCTTAAGGAAAAATAAAAATAAAAGCAAAAGCCCTAAGAATGATAAAGATGAAAAATGGTGGAAAAGAGTATGAGTTGAAAAAAAAAATTGAAGGAATGATTCTTCAGATGAAATGGGTTGGTGAGTTGAAAGTCTGTGTACTTACATTCTATTTGCTCAAGTCAAGTCACTTAATCCATATTTTTCATACCATTACCAAAGAGCCTACATTACAACCAAAGAAAAAGTCCTTTTTTATTCTTAAATTGTGCACACTTGAGTGGTAGAGATGTTGGACGATTTGCAAGAATATGATTGTTCTACTTCATTGAATTGATTTGAGCATAAACACGTCCCATCTACTTTGAGAGTTGAGTGATACACTACTTCTTGTGAGTCGCGATGTCGAATACCTGGATGAGTATTGGTTATGCCAAATTTGTAATTGGTGACTTTTTGATGATGAGTTACATGTTTGTTAAAGTATGGCTTTGATTGAGATTAAGTGTTTGTATTATTCTTGTGTGTTTTATTTACCCCAATTGCATTATTTTTCTTAGTTTGCTCGAGGACGAGCAATGGTTTAATTTTGAGAGAATTTGATACGTGTAAAATATACGTGCATTGAGGGGCTTATTTTGATATATATTTGATGCATTTGCATGTATATTTAGTGTATTTTACTTGGCTTCCTTTGTTGGGTGTGATACTGCATATTCTTGTAATTCTTATAGGAAACGAAGCTAAAATAGAATATCAGTAAGACGGCCTGGACAAGAAAGACAAATGCGAAGAGACGATCGAATACACGAAGAAAATGAAGAAAAAGAAGGCACACGGTCAGCCCGTGTAGTTTCACACGACCATGTGAATTGATTCCGTATGATTTCACATGCCCGTGCGACTTGTTCGAGGGAAGAATTTCATAGACAAAGTACACGACCAGACCGTGTGAAAATACATGGTCGTGTATCATGTTCGTGCCAAAAACAGAGAAGAAAATAGATCACACGGTTTGTCCTTGTGATTTCACACGGCCGTGCGATTTGTTTGGCGGCTGATTTTGTTTTCTAATTCCGTCGAGACTTTACATGTGATTTCTCAAAGAATCTATAAAAGGAGGACCAATCCATGGACGATTTTACAATTGAAAACACTAGAAAATACATCTTCATACACAAAAAATACACTAGGGTTACACAAATCTACATGATTCTGAGGAGAAACGCTAATCAACGAAGAACACCACAAGACCTTTCGCATCTACGAAAGCACAAGGGGTTTAAGACTTTGAAGAAGGATCCATCCTGACAAGAAAGGTTGTATCCTCTTAGTTTAGATCTCTTGTTTATACTTTTTTCGATGTCAAACTATTTGATTTCAAGTTTGTCTATGAATTTTTTGTCAAATATGTTGGGCTACACATTATGATCCTAAGGCATTATCAAAACTGTGGATTCATGTTAATTCTAATTTGATTATTTTTCTTAATTGGTTTTGTGTTCTATTTATGAATTCGAGTGCTTGTTTCTTGTAGATTATTTGGCCAATAGTTTGCGTGTCATATTTGTTAGTTCATATTCGGGAGATGAGTTCTAACTTACAAAACACGTGTTCATAACATAAATGGGTATAGAGTCGGGAGGCTTATAACTATTTGTGGGAAGTACTTCAATTCAAAGATCTTTTGGGAGTTGATATTAATTATTGAGTAGGGATGCTAGCAATTGGTATTAATCAACTGTTTTTTTGCTTCGGGAGGGGGAATAAACTAATTTAGGAATTGAACCCATAAATACACATAAACTGGTTTTTTTGAAACATTAATTGGAATTAATATTGAAGAAGCATGTTGAGATAATGTTCCTAGGGTTGCTTTCATATCTATTGAAAAGTTGTGGAGTTCGGGTTTATAAATACTTAAATATTTTTCTTGATAATTTATGGATTAGTTTAGATAAATGATTTTCTGATTTTCGACCGCTTCAATAAAATTGGAATACGATATTTTCTATATTCTAGGTGTTTCGTATTTAATCACTGCAGAATACGACCTTGCTCACTGTTATCTGCTAGCTACACTGTATATACTTATAGTTTAGTGAAAAGATTTTCACGATCATTCATCAAAACCAGTTTCTGTGTATTTATGGGTTCAATTCCTAAATTAGTTTATTCCCCCTCCCGAATCAAATAAACAGTTGATTAATACCAATTGCTAGAATCCCTATTCAACAATTAATATCAACTCCCAAAAGATCTTTGAATTGAACATCCCCACAAACAGTTATAAATCTCCCGACTCTATACCCGTTTATGTTATGAAGTGGTTTTTCGTAAGTTAGAACTCATCTCTAGAATTATGAACTAATAAATATGACATGCAAATTATTGATCAGATAATCTAAATAAAACAAGCACTCGAAGTCACAAATAGAACATAAAAACCAATTAAGAAAGACAATCAATTTACAATTAACATGAATCTATAGTTTATATTACACCCTAGGATCAGAAATATTAGCCCCACATATTTGACAACAAATTCATAGACAAACTTGAAATCAAATAGTTTGAACTCGATTAAGTACAAACAAGATATATAAACTAAGAGGATAAAACCTTCTTGTCAGGATGGATCCTTCTTCAAAGTTTTGAACCCTTGTACTTTCGCAGATGCGAAAGACCTTGTGGTGTTCTTCATTGATTAGTGTTTTCCTCTAAGAAATGTGTAGATTTATGTATTCTGAGTTGTTAGGAAATTTATTTGTTAGATTTTGATGATACCATGTAAAACTTAAACTAGGAAATTGGCACCCCATTTTCCTTGTAATTTGTATTGTAATAGATAGGACTGAAAAAGCTGAGTGAAGTCAGCTATGTCAAAGATTACAAGAAGTCAACTGCGGACTGGGATGAAGACTCTGTTGTATGTCAGTTGAGTATGGCCTAGAAGGAAGTCAAGGACTTCACTGAAGGAGAGTCAGCTGAGGAACAGCTGTGAGAAGTGTGAGTCAAATCAACTCAAGAAGCCAAGTCTATCAGTAGAAGTGATAGTTAAGTCAATCCCATGATTGACCCAGAATTGTTCAAAAGGAATGAGCCAATGGGAAACACTGCACCTTGTGTTAGAAACCTGCAATGCTGGAATGCCATTTAATACGAGGAAAGGTCAACATCACCAAGGCTGCAGACCAAGAAAAGACAAGCCAACGAACACAAAGTGACATTTGAAACTAGCCTATCTCTTCAACGGGCAAATTTCAAATGTGCACTATAAAAGGCTGAGGAAGCTATTGAGAAAAGGTGACCTGAACCACGAACGAACAAGAAATATTCAAGCAATTAACCTGCAAATTTCTCATAGCAATTAAAGCAATTCCTCAAGCCTTAAACTCGAAGAAACTCGATCCAACACAAGATGTGAAGGAGAGATAACTTCAACCAGTTGAAGAGGAAACTTTTGAAGAAACAAAGGGGTCTACTTTCCAAGTTGAAGGATTGTAGAAAGGTTCAAGGTCGAACCATTATCAAGTTTGTTGGAGGTCTTCATGATCAAATCCGAGAACTTGAGAAGTGAGCTGAAGTAGCAAGGCAGTTGTCCTATGAAGAAGCTGAGTCGCAAGAGAAGCCAACTGTGTGATCAAGGATGTCTCCAGACTGATAACCGCTTTGTAAACTGATATGTTACATAGTGGATTCCTCCAGGAGTTGGAGAAGAGAGTATTAGAAGAATTATCCCATCTTCGAACCTCTATAAAATATTTTTGTCATTTACTTTCAGCAATTTACAATCCTACATATTTACTTTATATCTGTTGTTAGTTTGTATTTGCTATCCAACTGATAAATAACCAACTGCTAAAAATCAAGTGTTTAAAACAAGCATAAATCAAATCAAAGGGTGTTAAGTCTTCCGCTGTTAAAAACCAAATCAGCCAAGTTAAGTATTTGGCTTAAGCACTGAGTTATACTATCAACAGTTCTATCGAGTCTGTTGAGTGGGTAACTTAGCTGAATAGCCAACTTAGTTGTCCCTCAAGGACACAACTGATTTGAGTCAACTATGTTGAATCATTTAAAAGGACTAAAATCGAAAATTTGGTAAGGTTTATTCAACCCCCCAAGGATACAACTGATTTGAGTCAACTCTGTTGAATCATTTAAAAGGACTAAAATCGAAAATTTGGTAAGGTTTATTCAACCCCCCTCCCCCTTCTAAACCTTACTTTACACCCCTTGGGACCTACAAGTGGTATCAGAGCGGTTGGTTCATTGAGCCTTCCACACTGGTTACTGAACTAGATCTCTATCTTTTTAAAAGATTTTTAAACACTTGTGTTTTCGAAGTTTTTCATCTTTTAAGCACAGTTACTATCATGGAAGCAAATCTAACTCGCATTCCAATGTTCACTGTTGATAAATTTGATGATTGGAAAATTCGTGTGCAGGCTCATCTATCTGCATTACATGATGAAATGTGGCTTGTGATAGAGGATGGGCCACTGCAAATACTCAAGGTTAATACAGATGTACGAAGAGCAACTGCAGCTAAAGGAGAAGAAGCTTCTGCTGAAGCAAGACTAGCCATGGTGGAAAAACCAAGGACTGAATGGACAAATGAGGACAAAAATAGATACAACCTGGACAATGTGGCCAAGGATATTCTCTACAAAACATTGGACAAAGCCATGTTCAATAAAGTCAAATCTTGCAAATATGCAAAAGAGATTTGGGAAAAGCAAACATAATTTGTGAAGGATCAGAACAAATTAAGGAAAATAAATTAGTTGTTGTTGTTCAAAAATTGGAAAATTTTAAAATGCGTGCAGATGAAACTCTGGATCAGCTGGATGCCAGATTTACTGAGATTACAAATGTGCTTTCAGCTCTTGGGAAAGAATATACAAAGAAGGAGACGTGTATGAAGATTTTAAGAGCCCTCCCAGCTGAATGGGAAATGAAGGTCATGGCCCTAAGACATTCAACTGACCTGTCAAGAACATCTAACCATGAGTTTGAGCTGAGAAGGAAAGAGCAGGAGGAAACAATTGTGCCTAAGACAGCTGCATTGATGGCCAGTGAAGGGAAAAGAGCTGAGCCAAAGGAAGCCATGGACCAGGAGGAGATTGCCTTGATGGTTAAAAGATTCAACAAGTTCTTCAATAAGAACTATAAAAGAAAAAAGGGTGAAACCTCTAGAAGACATTCAACACCTTCCAAGGCAAGGGAAAATAGACCACCCAAGAGAGCTAAACATCAAAGAGCTGATTATCAGAGAGTTGATAATCAAAGAACAGATAGAGCTGATCAGAGAGCTGAGAACCTGTGTTGGAATTGCAGACAACCAGGACATTTTGCTGTTGACTGTTCCTATCCACCAGTCAACAAGTATAGGAATGAAGAGGAAAGAAAAGTCTTCAGGGAGAGAAGACAAGAAAAGAAGAAAGTCATGTTGGCTGCTGAGACTGTTGAGCCAGCCAAGTGCAAAGAAGCAGCAGACTCAGATAGTAGTGAAGTAGACTACTCAAGTGATAGTGACTGTGATACACACACTTCATCAGCCACAGATCTTTATGATTCATAAGGCAAAATGATGAAATATTTTGAACATATAAAGTCCTCACACACAATCCTAAATGAGGAAAAGAGCCAGCTTAAAAGTCAAAACTCACAGTTGACTAAAGAGCTAAGTACTCTGAGTCACATAGCTGATGAAAACACTAAGTTGAAGGCTGAAAATGCCAAGATCATAGTAGAATTAGCTGCTACAGAAAAGAGAGAAAAAGATCTTAAAAATGTGATTTCCTCATTTACAAAAGCATCCAAATCATTGGATGAACTTATTATGAGTCAAAAGGAATGTGGAGATAAGACATGCATAGGATTTAATTCCTTTGTGCATAGTCAGACTCCAAGAGTGATTTTGGAAAATGGATCTTCAAGTAATGAAGCATTCCAAAAACCCAAAACACCAAATGATGCACCTACATTTACTCCAAAGCACAATCAAAATCATACTGGCCTTGGTTATAAGGGGAAAGGAAAGAAGCCAGTTGAGTATGTTGAAAGACAGTGAGAAGAAATTCACCGAGTTCCTCAGCAAACTCCAAACATAAAATATTTTGTGAAAAGCAAACAAAGCTACCGAAAAACCCAGAAATTTCATCAGAGAAATACATATGATGAGAATGGTATAAACTATCCAAACTATGCTGATTGGAAAAATGTGAAACATCAGCAAAGACCTATGGAATATAAGCCAAAATGGCAAAGACCTAAACCTCAGCAAAGTCATTCCAAAGGCAAAAGAGCTTCTATCAGCACACATATGCACCCAAGCACTACACTCAAAAATACCACAATTATCCCAAGAAAGCAATTGCTAAAACACAAACACAGGCATACAGATAAAAGAGACAGTTGTATGATCCTAAAACCCCCGAGCAATTTGTGAATGCGCACTATGATTATGGCACTGATGGATGGCAACCTCTTAGAGTCAGACCATTTGGCTATAGGTTGGTTGGAAATTCTTATAGCACTAACCCACCAGGACCCAGACAAGTATGGGTACCTAAAAACTGCTTTCCTTGATTGCAGGTTCAAGGAACAGCTGAGTGCCAAGGAACCTGGTACATGGATAGTGGTTGTTCCAGACATATGACAGGAAACAAGAAAAATTTGTCAAGATTCATGGAGATTAGAGGTGGTAAAGTTATATTTGGAGGAAATGAAGCTCCAGGGGAGATCAAAGGCACAGGATCCATCAAGAAAAATGGATTGGAAATCACAGATGTTGCTTATGTTGAAGGCCTCAACTTCAACCTGCTAAGTATCAGCCAACTCTGTGACAAAAGCTTCAATGTAGGATTCAACATGGGAGTATGTCAGATCAAAGATGTTGAATCAAATGAAATAGTGCTGCAAGGTTCATGGAAAAAGAATATGTATGTGGTAGATTGGTCTACTGCTACACCAAGCACATGTCTGCTAGCAAAGAGCACAGCCGAATCAAGTTTGTTGTGGCACAAGAAGCTGAGTCATCTGAATTTCAAGACAATCAACAAGCTTGTCAGGAGTCATCTTGTAGAAGGATTGCCAGATTTGGTGTATAAGAAAGAAAGTGTATGTGATGCATGCCAGATGGGAAAGCAAATCAAATCATCATTCAAGGATAAGCCAAGTCCTTCTTCAACAAGGATATTACATCTGTTGCATATGGATTTATTTGGACCAGTAGAGCTAGCTAGCATCAGTGGAAAGAAATACACCCTTGTAGTGGTGGATGATTATTCAAGATATACATGGACAATTTTCATGTGTAAAAAGAAGAAAACTCTGCAGAAGTTACCTCAGCTGATGAGAAGAGTTCAAAATGAGAAGAGTTAAACCATTATAAAAATAAGATCTGATAGAGGAACTGAGTTTGTCCATGGGATTATAACTCAGTATTGTGTTGAAAATGGTATTGCTCATGAGATATCAGCTGCAAGGACTCCACAGCAGATTGGAGTAGCTGAAAGAAGGAACAGAACTCTCAAGGAAGCTGCAAGGACTATGTTAGCTGAAGTTGGATTGCCTAAGAGATTTTGGGCTTAAGCCATAAATACAGCATGTTATACTCAAAATAGATGCATGATTAACAGGAAATTGACCAAGACTCCCTATGAGATTTGGACAGGGAGAAAGCCAAATGTTGGATACTTCAGGATATTTGGATGTAAATGCTTCATCCATAATAATGGTAAGGATAAATTGAAGGCTTTTGATGCTAAAGCTGATGAAGGTATATTTTTGGGATGCTGAGCTTAAATTAAAGCCTATACTGTGTTGAACAAGAGGACTATGGTCACAGAAGAGTCTATCCATGTGGTTTTTATTGAACCTAATGTGAATGGAGAAGACATTGATGAGTTAGCTGATAAGCTGACTCAGCCAACTATGCGGAAGAGTCCTTATGTTGAAGCTGAAGTGAGAGCACTCAACCCTGATGAAGATGGGATAGCTGAATCTCAAAGACAACTGGAAGGTCTACAGCTGAATGAAGATGAAAGATTTGTTCAAGACAACTTAGCTGCGAGACGGTTGAATCCAGCAGACTTACTCCAACCTAATGTAAGATGGCTAAGAGACCATCCACCAGAGTTAGTTATTGGAGATGTTAGAGATGGCATAAGAACCAGATCCAGAGCACAACATGAAGCTATGTTCACTTGTTTTATTTCCCAGATAGAGCCTAAAGATGTGTCTCAAGCATTGGAAAACACACATTGGATTCAGGCTATCCAAGAAGAGCTGAATCAGTTTGAAAGAAACAAAGTATGGGAATTACTTCAAAGGCCAACCCACCAAAATGTTATTGGTACAAAGTGGGTTTTCAGGAACAAGATGAATAAGGAAGGATCTGTTGTAAGAAACAAAACAAGATTGATAGCCAAAGGGTATTACCAAGAAGAGGGCATATATTTTGTTGAAACCTTTGCTCTTGTTGCCAGATTGGAAGCAATAAGAATGTTTCTTGCTTATACGACACATAAGAAGTTCACTGTATATCAAATGGATGTGAAGAGTGCATTTCTAAATGGACTGTTAGACAAAGAATTGTTAGTCCAAGTGGCTACGATAACCTAGAGGGGGTGAATATATTATGCTGATTTTTCGCAAATCGCTCTCTTTTTCGAATGATCAATCAAAGACAAGAATAAAGGTGCGGAAATTAAACAACACGCCTTGATTTATAGAGGTTCAACCCACCTAGGGCCTAGTCCTCTACCACCCCAGTATCTCCAGGATGGATTTCAAAAAGAAAAAAGATTTTATTAATTACCACAATTAATACAACATCACCTTACAACACCTCTTTGGAGATTACCTCAATCTCCCTTGAAGATTACCACAATCTTCTACGGCACCTTGTGAAGATTACCACAATCATCAACCTTGAAGAATACCAAATTCTTCAACACCTCAAAGAGCACCAAACTCTTCAATAAGAAGATTACCACAATCTTCTTGCACCTAACACCTAGATCACCCAAGTGTGTTCTTACCACAAGAACACTCACAAGGATATCTTGTGTTGAATGATGAACCCAAAAACTTAAGATTACAACTCGATAATGAATAATACAATTTTGAGTGCAAGTGTAATCAAGAATCAAGCCTAGACCTCAAGATGTGAAAGTGAAATACGTAGGCTATAAATACAACAAGAGTGTTGAATGAAAGCTTAGAAATATGCAGATTTCTTGTTGTGTATTTGCTTGTGTTGTTCTTGTGTTGTGTCTTCAAAATCATCTTCTATTTATAGGAGAGTCTTCACAAACATAGGCTCCTCCTTCTTCACTTTTGTCTACAAAAAGAAGATCATAGGATGTAGAAATATTGTACAAAAATCAAAAGCAAATCTTGTTGATATAGAGTTCAAACGGTACAATTTTTGCTGTCAAAAAATACACAGGGTGACCGGTTGCCCTATAGAAAATTTTGAACGTTGGAAAGAATTAGTGCGATCCAGACACAGGTTGGAGGGGGGTCCGACCGGTCGGAGGGGGATCCGACCGGTCGGCCCTACCTTGGACCGGTCGCCCTCCCTCTTTTTTTCACAAAATTGCTTTCTGTTTCATTTTTCGTGCTTTGTGCAAGTGTAATCAATAAATAAAGCCTAGACCTCAAGATGTGAAAGTGAAATACTTAGGCTATAAATACAATAAGAATGTTGAAAATGAAAGCTTAAAGAAATTTGCAGATTTCTTGTTGTGTGTTTGCTTGTGTTGTTGTTATGTTGTGTCTTCAAAATCATCTTCTATTTATAGGAGAATCTTCACAAACATAGGCTCCTCCTTCTTCACTTTTGTCTACAAAAAGAAGATCACAAGATGTAGAAATATTGTACAAAAATCAAAAGCAAATCTTGCTGATATGGAGTTCAAACGGTACAATTTTTGCTATCAAAAAATACACAGGGCGACCGGTTGCCCTATAGAAAATTTTGAACGTTGGAAAGAATTAGTATGATCCAGACACATGTTGGAGGGGTCCGACCGGTTGGAGGGGGGTCCGACCGGTCGGCCCTACCCTGGACCGGTCGCCCTCCCTCTTTTTTTCACAGAATCGCTTTTTGTTTCATTTTTCGTGCTTTCAGATACAGGTCGACCATTTGCTCGACCGGTCGACCTCCAAATTGAAGTGTTGTCCGATTTTTGTCAAAAATAAACTTCAAGAAATACTCCAAAAAATTATTAAAAACATTTTAAATCAATTGGGAGTATTTGGACAACATTTATTAACATTGTTTTGGTATAAAAACTCATTTAAACAAAATCATCAAAATCTTGATAAAAACATTTATCTAACAAGATTTTTATGTTGAACAACCTCCAGGTTTTGAGCAGAAACTATTGGAGATAAGGTCTACAAGCTCAAGAAAGCATTATATGGATTGAAAAAAGCACCAAGAGCATGGTATGATACATTGCCTCAATTTCTAACTGATAATGGATTCACCAAAGGCAAAGTTGATAGAACACTCTTCAGGATTCAAGATGGAGAGAGTATATTGCTTGTTCAAATATATGTGGATGGCATCATTTTTGGTTCCACAAAAAAGAGTTGTGTGACAAGTTCTCAAACCTCATGCAAGGCAAATTTGAGATGAGCATGATGGGAGAGCTGACTTTCTTCCTAGGACTTCAAGTTAAGCAATTGAGGGATGGAACATTCATAAGCCAAACAAAAGTATACCAGAGATTTGATGAAGAAATTTGGTATGGAAGAGAAGTCTTCAGTGAAGATTCCAATGAATACATCAGTCAAGATGGACATGGATGCAGATGGCAAAGTTGTTGATCAAATCAGATATAGAGCTCTCATTGGATCATTGCTCTATCTAACAGCCAACAGGCTAGACATCACCTTTGTAGTAGGTTTATGTGCTAGATTTCAATCTGCACCAGGAAGTCGGCTTATGGTATTCAAAGGAAGGAGGATTAAAGCTGGTAGGATACTTAGACTCAGACTATGTTGGATGTAGAGTTGACAGGAAGAGTACCTCTGGTACATGTCAAATGCTTGGATATAGATTGGTTTATTGGTTCAGCAAGAAACAAAACGCAATAGCTACATCCACAGCTAAAGCAGAGTACATAGCTGCGGGCAGCTTTTGTGCCCAAGTCTTATGGATGAGACAGCAGCTGAGGGATTATGATATTGAAGAAAAAAAATTCCAATTATGTGTGATAACACTAGTGCTATTGCAAACACGCAGAATACAGTGTTGCATTCAAGAACAAAGCACATTAATGTCAGATATCATTTTATAAGAGATCATGTTGAAAAGAAAGACATAACCTTGGAATACATCTCAACTGATAAACAGTTAGCTGATATATATTTACAAAGCCATTATGTGAATCAAGGTTTGAAAAGCTCATGAACGAGTTAGGGTTAATTGAGTTAAGTTAGAATACTCAGAAGACTCAATCAGCAGAGAAAGATGATGAGAAAATTGATAAAGAGCAAGTTTCACATTTTAGACAAGTGAAACAGTCCAGTCGGGAAGTCAGCTGTATCGAGTTAGCTGACAGCTGAGTTACAACATGAGAAGAGAGAAGTAGAGTTGAGTCACTTGGAAGTAAGCTGGATCATTTATGAGCTAAGTGGCAAAAACGCAGTCGTTTTAAATGAGCGACAATGTTTTTAAGAATGACGTCAGCGTATTTATGACTGTCAGCATAAAAGGTGCACAGTAAACCATATGATTGGATATAGATGCTGCTGCATTTAATGTGGGGAAATTATTGCGGTTTTGAAGACTTAATCCTGACCGTTGATTTTGTTCAACATTTTCAAATTCCAAAAACCGTCCTTTCACATCCCTTATATACAAAATTTCACTCTCTCTCCTCACGCAAACCTATTCGCTTTCAGCAAAGAAAAGTTCATACTCTCTGCAACTTTGTTCGAAACCCTAGCATTCAAGTTCAAGTTTCTCATGTTTTAATCGGTCAAATCATCAGAAAATGGCAGCAAACCATGATTTTGCTTTGTTATCTGAGAAAATCCACACCGGTTCTTCAGTGAACTTCGATGGTATGATCAAACAGGGCGCTGCCGCGCTGATGGTGCCTTGTGAAGAAGATAGCTGAGAAGATAGAAAAGTCTGGCCTGAAGGACTTTTAGACGATGTAGTTCACACATACATACCTGGAAGAGGTCGCCATGTTCTATGTGAACGCGGAGGTGCAGGACGATGAAATATTCATTCAGGAGCAGTCTCCAGAAGTCGTTAATGCCCTTGAGAAGACTGCTGAGGCCGATCAGCAGAAATCCAAAGACCCAGTTGTGCGAGAGACAACTGTGGAGAAAGAGACAGCTAGAGACAACTGAGCCCATGGAAGAAAAAGTTGTCTCACCCGCTCAGACAGACGCAGTTGAGTCTGAGGAGGAGCAAGCTCCATTAGCCCCCATTCAGGAGACCAGAGAAGATGATGATGATGATGACTTGATTATGTATTCTCCAGTCTACCCTGACATTCAGAGAAAATTAAGGGAATGGAGGGCATGGAAGTTGGACTACTCCAGGCGTCAGTTCCCTCGCCATGAATTTATTGAGGAGGAGAAAGAGTTGCTTAGGTTCCTTGGACATGCATCTGTCCAATTTGCTCTGAATGAAGAGAGTTGTATGGAAACCCTCCGCCTTATCAAGGAAGAAGAGAAGGAAAAAGTGGCGGAGCATGCAAGAGCCTTGGAGAAATCCAAGATTTGTCAGCAGACTAGAATGTATGAGCAGATACATGAGTCTACTGACAGTGACGAAGATATGGATCCACCTGCTGTAGTAGAGAAGTCAAAAATGCAGCAGGCTTTACAAGAATCCCGAGCCATGTACAAAATGAGCAAACTAGAGGGTCCAGGAGTGTCATCCAAAGTCTCTCCCAGGACTGATCCTTTGGGAGTGGCGCAGCTGATTGCGACGGACATTGCTGCGACCACGTCCCCCGTGCAGTCAGAAGATGACTCCAAGGGTGATGGCAATGAAGCTGGACTTTGGGCCCCCAAGCCAAGCCAACCCCTGATGAAGGTGTTAACAAACCTGCCCCTGCGGCTGTACACTCAGAGGGAACAGAAGCCGCGTCTCAGGAGAAGATTGACCCCACTGTCATTCACTCAGCTGGTGCGCCAGCTGAGGGGGAAACTTTCTCCACCACAACTAGGTCGGAGGAAGCTGTGGGAGACAAAACATTGCAGTTTGGAGGCGAAGGTGAGAAAATCACTGAACAGCAGAGTGACATTAACGACGCTCGGACAGTTGAGTCTGTCTCAGCTGAGATGTCCACTGCCTTGCAGGCCAATGAAGCTACTGTCGCAGCTAAGGCAAAGGATGGAGAGACCCTGGGAGTTGAGACTCTGGGTCATGAAAGTGCAATCCAAGGAGTTGAGACTCTGATGAATGCCACGGTCCAAGACCCTAAGACAGTTGCATCTGTCAAAGGGATTGTAGAAGACCCTAAGACAGTTGAGACTGTCGAAGGGAATGTCGAAAGCCCTGCAGCAGTTGAGGCTGTTGGGGGTGATGAAGGCCTAAGAGAGGTTGAGGCTTCCCTAGGTAAAGAGCAGACAAAACAGAACATTCCTCAACTCGAAGGTGCTGCTGCAAAAGAGGAGATCAGCGCCCTTCACGATTCCCAAGAGCATATTGATACTTCATTTCTAGGATTGGAGGATGAAGCCGAGTCCACTCACTATAAAATCTTTTGATGGACAAGGCTGAGAATGTTCTCAAAACTCAGAGCCAAGTCAGTGATAAGACGGCTCGTATGAGGTTTAATTTTGATGATGAGCCAACTCCTAAGGCCTCATCATCTTTCGATAACGCTGATGATATAGCTGAGGACCAGTTACTCAAATGGAAAAACACACTGAGACCGAAGAAGTTGTTAAGACAGTTGAGGCTCAGTCAGCTGAGCAAACAATCTCAAATGCTCCAGCTGGAACCGAGTCAACTACGCAAGCTCCCACAGCTGCAACAGTAACTACTATAGCTCAATCGCAGGCTTTCACAGCTGCAACACCATCTGCCAATGACGCTGCTACAGCTGAGGCACAACGAGCTAAATCATCCCAGGTAATTCAAAGTCAAGACCCTCGAGGTGAAGCCTCGGGGGTACCGTTCGTACGCGATGATATTTTTGAAGATATGTGTAAGTCCAAGCGGCTACGATAATCTAGAGGGGGGTCAATAGATTATCTACATCTTTTCGATTATGCCCTCTTTTTCGAACAAAACAAGCCAAGACAATAATAAAGGTGTGGAATGTAAACAACACGCGATGATTTATAGAGCTTTACCCCACATAGGGACTACGTGCTCTACCACCCCTGTATATCCGGGATAGGTTTCGAAAAAGGAAAAAAAATTTATTAATTACAAAAATTAATACAAATTAAACTTACAACAACACCTTGAAGATCACCACACTCTTCTTCAACAACACCTTTGAGATTACCACAATCTCTCTTGAAGATTACCACAATCTCCAACGGCACCTTGTGAAGATTACCACAATCTTCAACCTTGAAGAATACCAAATTCTTCAACACCTCAACAAGAAGATTACCACAATCTTCTTACACCTAACACTTAGATCACCCAAGTGTGTTCTTACCACAAGAACACTCACAAGGATATCTTGTGTTGAATGATAACCCAGAAATTTAAGATTACAACTTGATAATGAATTATACAATTGAGTGCAAGTGTAATCAAGAATAGCCTAGACCTCAAGGATGTGAAAGTGATAAGCTAGGCAAATTACAACAAGAATAATGACAATATAAGACCAAGTGTTTGCTTGAGTATTTCTTGTTGTGTTGTATTGTTCTCTCTTGTTGTTGTGCTTCAAATCTTCCTCTATTTATAGGAGATGATTGATACTTGATAGGCTCCTCTTGGAATCTGATATCTACAAAAAAATTGCAATTAAAATCAAGATTATAGTTGTTAGAAATCAATCCCAAAAATTAAGGAAAAGTTGTCTGCTGCACAACGGTTAGAATTTTGCTGTCAAACTTGAGGGCGACCCGTCGCGCACAAATAGAAGTTTGAAAGAACGCAGCATAAATAAACTAGGGGGACCGGTCCAGGGGGTGGTCGACCGGTCACCCTGGGGTGCGACCGGTCGACCCCTAGGTGGACCCGTCACCCCTGACCATTTTGAGGTTTCTGCGAGTTCTATTTCAAGAAACTCGTTCCCAGGTACCGGTCGCCTCTTTGGTCGACCGGTTGACCTCCGCAATGAAATGTTGTCCGATTTTTTCCAAAATAAACCTCAAGAAATACTCCGAAATATTAGTAAAAACATTTTAAATCGATCGGGAGTATTTTGGACAACATTAAATATAGTTTTGATGAAATAACACATTACCATAAAATCATCAAAAGTGTTGTCCGATATAAACTTCAAGAAATACTCCGAAAAATAGTAAAAACATTTTAGATCGATTGGGAGTATTAGGACAACATTTAGAAATCATAGTTTCGATGTAAAAACCCATTGACGCAATATCATTAAATGTGTTGTCCAATTTTGTCAGGCTTGAAGAAATACTCTGGAAAATATTAAAACCATTTTAAATCATTTAGGAGTATTTGGACAACCTTTAAAACCATTGTTTTGGTATAGAAACAAAATCATCAAAATCATGATAAAACCATTTATCAAACAATCTCCCCCTTTTTGATGATTACAAACCAAAACAATTATAACGAGGTCAATTTTGAAAACAAAATAATTTTACCGGTTAAAGAGAACTATCCGTTGTGAGCGACAACATTCCACGCAATATAATCACAAGGATGGGAGTAAAGAAATTCAACCACATATAGTAAAAGCTCCCCCTATCAATATGCACAACAAGAGTAATATAAAAGTAATTAACCACAAGCTAAAAGCTTGGCTTTTACATATTGATCTTAAGTACAACAGCTTATAAGCTCCCCCTGTCAACAAAACATCGTTAGACAAGTATACAAGTCCATAATCCAACAATTGGACTAAGTATAATCCACAACTTATGGCTTTAGAAAGCCATAGCTTATAGCTTCTTTTTCGAGCTTATTTTAGCTTCTTTGAGCTAATAAGCTTATAACATGTTTCTCCTCCTTTGGAATCATCAAAAAGAATGTTAGCACGATAAAAACATCATATAATCATATCAAAGTGCGCAACTAAACCGATGTATCGAGCTATTTGAACATTGAAGCTTATAGATCAAATAGGAGGGAAAAAGTCGATCATACGACTTGTAGAAGCTTATGAAAACTCATTTGATTTGCAAAAGCATGATCTCTATAAATATATAAGACATTTGAAAACGAGAGAATCATGTTGGTGATGAATTTTTCATTGAAACATTTTATCGAACACTTAGCGGGCGTCAAAGATTGAAAAGGATATATATAGCCCTTGTAAATGTAATCAAGCCAAGTTTTTCTTCACCAAAAGCAATTTTACAAATGTCATTCATCAACAATTATCATGCTCAACACAAATATATAAGAATTGCATCAAGAAATATACACATAGGCCAAGTTCTCAAGGGTTCAACCCAATTGAGATAAGGAAGTGGAATTCTTACCATTTAATCGGTGAAGACGAGCAATGATGATGATAATCGAGCAAGATAATCCCCAAAATATGAAATTTATGCAACAAAACTCATTTTAAGTGAATTGTGTGTGAAAATTACAAAGGGGTCGAAATATAGAAGAAAAATGCCAAAATGGCTAAGTTTGGAAAACAGAAGCAATATATCTGAAAAATCAGCAGGGGCGACCGGTTAAGGGTGTTGTCGACCAGTCGGAGGTGAGGTCGACCGATCGACCTCACTCTGATTTGATCATTGAGCAGTCTGTTCGGTAAAAGTCCGAAATATGATCCAAAAATACGATTTTTCGCCCCTAAGTTTTAAATACATGCAAGATGCAAACGTAGACCTCATTCAATATGCATTATGTCTTAATCAAGCTCGAAATAAGGTAAAATACTCGGCGGTAAAAGATTAAAAAAATCCGTGAGTTATCCTTGAGACGAAATTAAACACATCTCAATTTTTCGTGTTAGAAACGCAATCCCTTAGAAAAATATATCGAATCTCAAATATATATAGTTCGATTATAATGAACCATATTTAAAAAAAATTATTATCACCGGACTTATTATCCCGAAAAATATAAAGGTTTTAAAACTTTGGATAAACAAGATATAAGAAGAAGTGCCTTTCAAATATTTGAAAATTTCCTTTAGCGGCACTTTAATGAGATTCGTTGGGATAATTTTTTGAAGCCGAGCATATAGACGTAAGGCATATGGAATGTCGAGTCTATGGGAGTAATAAAAGTAAATGAACATACCTCGAATTTGTTTGTCAACCGATATGCCTTCCTCAACCTTTGTCAATCTTTACATGGTAGTCATAGAGGTTGAGATTGTTCTTTCTTCTTCAATGTCTCACTTCTTCTTTTGTATGCTTTGAGTGTGGAATATAACCATTTTCTTGGCATTGTTGAACTTGAATTCCAATGAAGAAATTGAGCTCCCCTCATCATGATCATCTTAGGTTCACCTTGCATTTACTTAGAAAAAAAATATCTTGCACAAATATTCATAAGTAGCTCCAAACATAAATTTGCACAAGTAAACAATCTTGCCCTTTTTTTTAAAAAAACAAAGAAAGTAGATTAACTATACCTCTTGTAAAATCATTTTGCAAAAATAGCTAAGTCTATCAAACCATACATGGGGTGCTTGTTTTAAACATAATAAGGCCTTTTATAAAAATCATTCAAACCCCAATTGTTTTACATAGACTTCTCTTAGAATAAAAACCGTTTAGAAATTTGGATTTAACATCCATTTGGTAAAGCTTGAAATTTTCTTAAAACAAGAATGGGCAAGTAGAATGCGAATAGTTTCTAAATGTGCTACGGGTGCAAATGTATCATCAAAATCAATACCTTTTTCTTGACAATACCATTGAGCTACTAACCTTGTCTTGGTCATTTATCTTGTTCCAAAATACCAAAAATTCCTGCAAAATCTTATCAAGACATCTTGCAAGAGAGCATAGTAATATCGAATAATAGAGATATTATAGCAAGTAACACATATTATGCTTAAAGAAAATCATCAAGAATATAATACAACATGTAAGTTCAAATAAGCTTATAGAAAGCTATATAAGGTCTCGTTTCAAATTTGAAAATCCGAGAGCATATAGTTGAGACCTTATTTAAAAGAAGCATTTGAACAAGAGTTTTGAAGAATGAATATGAGCAATCAAATGCATAACTTGAGAAGAGGATAAAAATTCAAATTGTAGGTCCCAAGGGGTGTGAGTGTAAGGTTTAGAAGGGGGGGTTGAATAAACCTTACCAACTTTTCGATTTAGTCCTTTTAAAACGTTCAGAGTTAATCAGCAGAGTTAGACACTCAACAGACTTGACTGAGTTGTTGATAAAATAACTCAGTTGTTTTGACTAAAGACTTAACTCGACTGTGATATGTTTTCAGTGGAAGACTTAACACCCTTGAATTTGGTTAAGTTTGTTTTAATATTTGGTTTTAGCACTTTGGTTATTATCAATTGGATAGCAAATTTATCAGCAGATGTTAAAGTAATATGCAGAAATTAAAATGTTGAAATGTAAATGACACAATAAGTTTTTATAGAGGTTCGAAGATGGGGTAATTCTTCTACTCCTCTTTTCTCCAACTCTGGAGGAATCCACTAAGTATTGATCAATATACAAAGTGGTTAACAGATCAGATTCAAGTCTTGATCACACACGGTGACTTGATCCTTTGGGACTCGATCGGAGACGCCTTGGTCACACAACTGGTGGCTTCTCGTATGACTCGACTTCTTCACAAGGTAGTGCGCTTGCTACTACTGACCCACTTGCTCAAGCTTCTTGGATTTGATCACGAAGCCCTCCAAAAACTTGAGACCGGTTCGACCTTGAACCTTCCTACAATCCTCCGTGGAATGTAGACCCCTTGATTCTTCAAATGTTTCCTCTTCAACTGATTGACGTTGTCTTTCCTTCACAGGTGAGTGTTGGATTGATTTCCTTCGTAATGTAGGCTTAAGGATTGAACTTGAATAACTTGAGAATATTTTTGGTTACAGATATTGCTTTTCTTGCTCGTATTTGATTTCTGATTGTCAAGGTAACCAACATTTTTCTCAAATAGATTCCTCAGCCTTTTATAGTGTTCTTTTGAAAAACTGCCCGTTGAAGAGATAGGCTTATTTTCAAAAGACACTTGTGGTCGTTGGCTTGTCTTGTTGCAGTCCTTGGAATTGACATTTCCTCGTATGAATGATTCTTGACTTTTCGAGTTCGACACAGTGCGGTGCTTCCCATTGGTTTATTCTTTTTGCACACTTCTGGGACTGAGCACTTTAAGAAAGGCAGTATGGAGGTATTACTTGTTTAAGTAATTTTCTTGACTTCTGTGCAACGGATCTCTTTCAGTTATCTCGACTTGACTGCATTTCCTTGACTTCCCCAGGTGACTTCGAGTCAACATCCAATCATTGGATGACTCTTCTGTCACTTCAACTTGAGACTTGGTGTCTTGAGTTGACTTGATCGATACTTCACTGTTGAATCTCATTTGCACCTTGATCGAGTTCTGTCTTCTCTTCTTTGTCACACTCAGCTGCCTCGCAGTGGAGTCTTCCTTCTAGTCTCCAGTTGTCTTCTTGCATGTTCAGGCATAGCTGACTTGACTCAGCTCGACCAGCATTATCTATTACAATGCAATTTACAACAAAAATGGGGTGCCAACTTTCTATTCTAAGTTTTACATGGCATTCATCAAAATCTAGAAATAATTTCCCAACAATTTCCCCCTTTTTGATGATGCCAAAACTTAAAACATTCATACAATAATTAAACAGCAAAGATACGTACAGACAATGTAGAATCACAGAATGTATGCGTAGAATCAATCTTTTATTGATCATAACATTCTTGTTCTTTACACAGTTGTTTACAGAGTGTATCAAAGCTTAAACAGAACTTAAGGTAATCATGTTGTTCTATATCTACGCAAGTATGGAAATTATACAATTTTTATTCGATGTGCAGAAGATCTACATAAAGATGTATTTACATAGTAAAATACATGAAGGGGTGGACAGCAACACTTCATCTCCTTCGCTGCCTCCTTCTTTCCTCTTCTTCAGCTCTGTCATCTTCGACCTTTTTCTTCTTCTTCATCATCTTCACCGCCTTCTTTTTCTCATAGGCCTTTTCGGCGTGACTTCATCTCTTCTTTTTCTTTCTTGTCTTTCCTCCCATAGTTGAGTTTGTCTTCTATTTTCTTCTTCAATCCTCTTCACATACTCAGCATTATTTTTAGCCACTTGCAGGTTAGCTACTTCGTCGAATCCAGCCCAATAGATCCCTCCTTTCTTGCCTGGATCTATGTACTCAATGTTTTTGGGCGAGGTCAGGTCCGAAACCTCTTCCTCCACCACGCTTCTTCCTCTTCCCGGGCGTGTATTGTCTTGGGGCCTTCTTTTTCCCGGTGAGTGACTAGCAGAGTTCTGATCAGTGAGTTCGACATCCGAAATGGCATAGGTGTCTCTGTCGTTGGAATGCCTCCATGTTGTTTGAGAATATCCATAACTCGGGCATCCATCTTTCCTTCCACTTCCTTCATCCCCGCTTCAACTATCTTTCTCTTTTCAGCCATGGGTAGTGCTGCAGAGTGTTGGAGTGGCGAGTCATCGGGAGTTTCTTTGATGATATCGTTGTGAAGACCTTGTTGGGGGTTCTAGCAATCATCAAGGTCATAGCTTTCGAACCTTCCCCTCAACAGATTTTCCTTTCTTCTCTATTCTCTCTTCCTCATTTGTCTTTCCCTTCACATTTTGCATCCTACTCAGATCCTTTCAATGCCTTTAGGTATTCCTCTTCCCCTTTTTGGCATCATCAAAGGAGAGAGGAACCCCTAGAAACAAGCTAGCAATCATGAAGTCTAAGCGGTTGATAGGTGAGTTATGCTTCAATCTCTGCTGCGGAGTATCGCACGGAATTCGGCGGGTGGCGTTAGATTTAGTCTTACAGCTTCATCTCGGCCATGAAGAGGTGAACTTCCAATCCATGTTCTCTCACTCGCCAGGAGCTCTTGCTTATTATATTCACGCAGCAATTTGCATCTCTCGTGGTGTGAGATTCATGCATTCGTTCGATGTTCTCTTGCATTGCTTTCTTGTCTTCGCATCAGCATTCTCGGCCCGCCGCTAGCAATTTATTGAACAATGTCCTGAAATATCGAGCTTGTTCTACGCGCATTGTCTCTTGTTGTTGCCACCATTCCCGGATCGACAATTATGTCTCGCAGATCGGCGCATAGGTTTGCGTCTCTGTTATCCGACCTCATGTCCGATGAAGGCCTGGTGCCTCTCCATCTTTTCTATCTCTGCAAATATGGCCTTGAAAACTTCCCGAACCTCGTTGTTGTCTCGGTGGCGGCCAAGCGTCAAAGTCAAAGTCTCTTTGGGATGATGGTGTCTGTTGGAATAACAGGATCGGAGTTTATGGAAGCGTTCTTGATCTCTGATTCTTCGGGGAAGGTCGGTACTTCGAGAGAGAAGGAAATGATTCTACAAAAGGATCATCACGGGCAATGGGAATCGCTCAATGACAACTTGTGCTCGTGAAGTTCTGGTGGAGTCGATCTTGTTGCGGCTTGAGGAGCTGCGTGATTGATCTGTTTGTTGTGGTATGTTGTGAAGTTGACCCGACTTTGCCGAGCCTCATTGTCTTAACAGACTTCGTCGGTCTCGGTGGTTTTTCCACATGAGTTGACTGGTCCTCAGCCATATCAGAAGCGTCATCGGACAATGATGAGATTTCCATGGGTGGCTCATCATCAAAATTAAATATTTGGCGAGTAGCCTTAAGGTCAGACTTACTCGTGCTTGGAAGAACATCCTCAGCTGAGTCTTTTGGATCGGCAATAGGGGATGACTCAGCTTCGTCTTCACCTTCAGATCCCAGAAAAGTTACATCAGGGTTGTCTTGGGAATCGTGAAGAGCATTTATCTCCTTTTCAGATGGATCAATGATAGTAGGAGGGATATTCTGTTCCTTCTCCACTTCGCCTCCGAGATTCGTTGTGGAGTCGGCATCCTCCGACCTTGTTGCGGTGGGGAGTTTCCCCTCGGTGGCACACCGGTGAGTGATTTGGAATGGGGTCACTAGTCTCCGGACTCCCGGTTGTTCCCTTTGAGTATTCGGCCGTTGGGGCAAAGGTGGTAAGACACCTTCATTAGGGGTTGCTCGATTGGGGTCCCCACAATCCCATTTTCATCGCCGGTTCCTTATCACCTTCTTCCGAGTGAGGGAAGTGGTGGCACCGAAACAACATGTGTCAATATGTTGCTCCACTCCCATCGGATCAATCTCCAAGCGTGATGTGGAAGATTCCCCTGGTCCTTCCAACAATCGTTGCTCATGTAGGGCCCTGGATTCCCGCATGGCTTGCTGCATTTCTAATTCTTCTATAGCGGCAGCATAGGTCGAGATCCTCATCACTCCCGAGAGAGAGAACGTCGAGATGAGGATGTGTATGATCGATAGTTCGTTCGATGTAAAGGGACAAAATCGGCCTTTTCACGAGCCTCGCCTTCCTCTCCGCAATCTCTCATTTTCCTTGTCCTTGAAGATCGCAAGATATCTATGCGATTTTTCTTCATCGATTGCTTGGACCACATTGGTCAATCAAGAAAGTTCAAAAGTTCAAAAGTTTGTCTTCTTCTTCAATCAATTCCGGTCTTTGGAACTATTTCTGGATCGACTCGGCTTCCATTTCCTCCATTCTCAGACGATTTTGGATGTCCGGATATGGTGGGAATAGGATCATCACATCATCATCCTTGTCATCTTCTTCCCTGCTTTGTCCCTCGTGCTCGGGGATTGAGGGTAGAAAACTTTGGTGCTCCACACCTCGCATGGCGTCATTGTTGCGGGAGGGGATACAACCCCGTCACAGGAGAGTTTGCTTTCTTGTCTTTTATGTCTCGGTTGTTCTCGACGACTATGTCTTCAATGTGCCTCTGTTGATTGGCTTCAGAGACTTGCTGTTTCATCAATGATTTCGGAGACTCTAATGATCTCGGTATTTGTTTTGGTGAGTGGTGACTCGGCCCGGTTTCTCAAGCTCGAACGCTTGATGATTCTTCTTTTTTAGTCCTTACCAAAGGGATTTCTGGCTCGGATATGGTTTCTTCTAAGTCCTGGGCGGCGGGGGCCAGTGTTGTCGTCTTCTTCAGAGGAGTTAGCCGTCTCGGCTTATCGGTTCTCCTTTTCTTGACAACCAGAGAAGGTATTTGAGGTTCCTTTCTCTGCGGCGGGGGGAGACACTGCGGGGGGGGTGACTCGGCTGCAGGGGCAGGGGCATCTTTTGTTTTCTTTTTCTTTGCTGCAGGGGCAGCAATCTTCTTAGCAGCTGCAGGGGCATCCTTCTTTTGGGGAGAGGAGGAGACAGTTGTTTCTTCAGGACCAGCTGATTCCCCCTCACTTGTATCAGCTCTCTTTGCATATGCTCTCTTCTATGCTCCGAAAAGTTTATATCGGAACATCTTCTTGTTTACATGGAACGCCTTTCCATGTCGAAGAGGAACTCCTTTTACTTCCATCATCCGGCCAATTACCAGTGTCGCACCAGGGGAACCTCCAAACGTACCATCCTCCTTGAAGGATTTATTCCCAATATTCGCAGCAGTCTGCTTTGTATACAAACTCGATCCGATTTACCTTCTTTTCTTCAATGATCGCAGTCATTACGATCGGCTTAGCTTTGGACAGCTGGTCAAAGCTTCCAAATTTGATGTCTATGCATTTGGCAACAATATCCAACAATTTGTGGTAGTCCTCTTTCAACAGCTTCTTGTTAGTTGTGTAGACCACCTTCGCAAAGATCGAAATTGGCTACTTCCTTCCAAGCGGCGGCCAGGTTAACATCGACTTCAAAAATCTCCGGCACTCCTTCCGGCAACAAATGATGTTCTCGCGGATCTGGCGTAATGGTGAAAGCTTTTTCGTGAACAGAGGACTTGATGCCCTCATCGTGAACTTCAACGTTCACGTAGAATTGTGCAACCTCTTCCACGTAGGTCATCGGAAACTCCATCATCAAAAACGGTTTCAGCCCAGACTTTTCTAACTTATGTGCTATCTTCTTCACAAGGGTGTCGTCGGACCTGTTTGATCATCGCAAATCCACAGTAGACCCGGTGTGGATTTGCTTTCCCAACTTGACGAAATCATGAGTAGATGCCATTTCTCGATGTTTTACCGAACAAAACTTTGAAAATGAACTTGAGGATTTGTAGGGTTTTGAGAGAAAATTTCTTTCTTTGCCTTCGAGAGAGATGAACAGTTTTGGTAAAGTGAGAGAAAATCGGACAAAATGGTATAAGTATGGGTTATGAAAGGACGTGCGGGTGGTTTTTGAATTTTCATCAAGATCAACGGCTCAGATTTTGCACGCCAATTTACACTTAATTTCTCATATTTAATGCGGCAGCATTTATATCCAATCATAAGCTTTGTGTCTGCTTTTGATTTGTACACGTCATAATTATGCTGACGTCATTCTTAAAAACATTCCCACTTAGTAAAAACGACTACGTTTTTGTCACTTTGCTCATAAATGACTCAGCTTATTCCTTAGCTGATTTAACTCTTCTCTCTTCGCACATAGATACTCAGCTGTCAGCCAACTCAGTGCAGCTGATTCTCCGATACGGTTGATTCACTTAGCTGATTCAGGAGTTCAGCCCTTTTTCATCTTTTCATGTTCCATCTCTTTTCTTTGAGTCTTCAGAATGTCAACTCAGCTCAATTAACCCCAATTCATGTTTGAGTTCTTCAAATCTTGATTCACATAATGGTTTTGTGAATATGTCAGCTAATTGCTTATCAGTTCAGATATATTCCAAGGTGATGTCCTTCTTTTCAACATGATCTCTTATGAAGTGATATCTGACATCAATGTGCTTTGTTATTGAATGCAACACAGGATTTTGAGTGATTGCAATTGCACTTGTGTTATCACACATAATTGGAATTTCCTTTTCTTCAACCTCATAGTCTCTCTTTCTTTGTCTCATCCATAAGACTTGGGCACAACTGTGATTTGCCTTGCATGTATGTATTCTTGCTTTTGTGGAGGTAGCTATTGAATTTTGCTTCTTGCTAAACCAGAAATTAGCCTATTTCCAAGCATTTGACATGTGCACGAGGTACTTTTCTGTCAACTCTACATCCAAAGATAGTCGAGTCCGAATAACCAATTAGCTTGAATCCACCTTCCTTTGGATACCATAAGCCAACTTCTTGGCTTCCTTTCAAATATCTCAAGATTCTCTTGTTTTGCAGTCATGTGGCTTTCTTTTGGAGCGATTGAAATCTTGCACATACACCTACTGATAAAGGTGATGTCCGGCCCGCTTGCTTTGTGAGATAGAGCAATGATCCAATAAGTGCTCAGATCTTGTTTGATCTACATGCTTGCCATCCGCATCCATATCCATTTTGGTGATGTATTCATTGGTATTTTCAAAGAAGACTTCTCTTCCATACCAAATTTCTTCATTAAATCTACGGTGTATTTTTGTCGACTTATGAAGGTTCCATCCTTCAGTTGTTTCACTTGGAGTCCAAGGAAGAATGTCAGCTCTCCCATCATGCTCATTTCAAATTTGCTTTGCATAAGATTTGAGAATTTATCACACAGCTCTTTATTTGTGGATCCAAAGATGATGTCATCCACATATATTTGAACAAGCAGTATACTCTTCCCATCTTGAATTCTGAAGAGTGTTCTATCCACTTTGCCTTTTGTGAATCCGTTCTCAGTCAGGAATTGTGATAATGTATCATACCATGCTCTGGGTGCCTGTTTCAATCCATATAGAGCTTTCTTGAGTTTGTATACCTTATCTCCAAGAGTCTTCTCCTCAAATCCTGGAGGTTGTTCAACATATACTTTTTCTTCCAATAATCCATTAAGGAATGCACTCTTTACATCCATTTGATATACAATAAAATTCTTGTGAGCTACATAGGCAAGAAACATCCTTATGGCTTCCAATCTTGCCACATGAGCAAAAGTTTCATCAAAATCTATTCCTTCTTCTTGGCAATACCCTTTGGCTACCAATCTTGCTTTGTTTCTCACCATAGAACCTTCCTCATTCATCTTGTTTCTGAACACCCATTTAGTTCCAATAACATTTTGATGGGTAGGTGTTTGAACCAATTCCCATACTTTGTTCCTTTCAAACTGATTCAGCTCTTCTTGCATGGCTTGAATCCAATGTGTGTCATCCAAAGCTTGTGACACATCTTTTGGCTCTATTTGTGAGATGAAGCAAGTGAACATAGCTTCTTGTTGAGTTCTGGATCTGGTTTCTACACCTTCTCTTACATCTCCAATGATTAGTTCTGGTGGATGGTCTCTCAGCCATCTTACATCAGGTTGGAGTAAGTTAGCTAGATTCGATCGTCTTGCAGCTGTGTTATTTTGATCCGCTCTCTCATCATCACTTAGCTGCAGATTTTCCAGTTGTCTTTGAGACTCAGCTATCTCATCTTCATCTGGACTTATAATTCCGGCTTGACTTCAACATAGGGACTCTTACGCATCGTTGGTTGATTGACTTATCGGTGACTCTTCAATGTCTTCTCCATTTACATTGGGTTCATCAAACACCACATGGATGGATTCTTATGTAACCATTGTCATCTTGTTGAGCACTCTGTAGGCTTTGCTTTTTCAAATTTGAGTATCTAAGAAGATACCTTCATCGACTTTAGCATCAAAAGCCTTTAAATTATCTTTGCCATTGTTATGGATGAAGCATTTGCATCCAAATATTCTAAAATATGCAACATTTGGCTTTCTACCTGTCCAAACTTCATAGGAGTCTTTGTCGGTTTGTCTTTTATCATGCATCTATTTTGAGTATAGCATGTTGTGTTTATTGCTTGACCCCAAAATCGTTTAGTAGCCCCTGCTCACCTAACATGGTCCTTGCCGCTTCTTTGAGAGTTCTATTCCTTCTTTCTCGCAACTCCATTCTTTGTGGAGTCCTTTGCTGAGATAATTCATGACCAATACCATTTTCAATACAAGATCGAGTTATTATACCATTGACAAACTCGGTTCTCTGTCGAGATCTTATTTTGATAATTGTTTGACTCTTCTCATTTTGGATTCTCTTCATCAACTGGGGTAGTTTCTGCAGAGTTTCTTTCTTCTTACGCATGAATATTGTCCATGTATATCTTGAGTAGTCATCTACTACCACCAAGGTGTATTTCTTCCCACTTATCTTTGGTGGTTCAATGGACCAAATAGATCCATATGTAGCGGTGCAATATTCTTGTTGAAGATGGACATGTCTTTTCTTTGAATGATGATTTGATCTGTTTTCCCATCTGGCATGCATCACATATACTCTCCTTCTTGTGTACTGAGTCTGGAAGTCCTTCCACAAGATTACTTCTTGTGAGTTTGTTAATAGTTTTGAAGTTCAGGTGACTTAGCTTCTTGTGCCACAGCCAACTTGATCCAGTTGTGCTCTTTGCTAGCATACAAGTGCTTGGTGTTGCAGTTTACCAATCTACCACATACATGTTCTTTTGTCTGCATCCTTGCAACACTATTTCATTAGTTTCAGTGTCCTTGATTTGGCATACACCCATATTGAATCCAACATTGTAGCCTTTGTCACAGAGTTGACTTATGCTTAGCAAGTTGAAATTGAGGCCTTCAACATATGCAACATCTGTAATTTCTAATCCATTTTTCTTGATGGATCCAATCCCTCTTATTTCTCCTGGAGCTTCATTTCCTCCAAATATGACTTTTGCACCTCTAACCTCCTTGAATTTTGATAGATTTTTCTTGTTTCCTATCATGTGTCGGGGAATGACCACTATCCATGTACCAGGTTCCTTGGCACTCATTTGCTCCTTGAACGCAATCAAGGAAATTAGGTTTTAGGTACCCATACTTGTATGCGGGTCTGAGGAGTTAGTATTGTAAGATGATCCAACCAAACTATAGCCACATGATTTGACTCTAAGAGGTTGCCATCTATCGATTGCCATAATCATGATTAATTTTTGCAAATTGCTTGGGGTTCTAGGTTCATACATTGACTATCTCTTTTGTCGTATGCTGTGCATGTGTTTTAGCAATTGCCTTCTTTGGGTAGTTGTGATATCTCGAGTGTAGTGCCTAGGTGCATATGTGTCTTGATGATAGCTCTTATGCCTTTGGAATGGCCTTTCTTTGAGTTCTAGGCCTTTGCCACTTGAGCTTATATTCCATAGGTATTTTTGATAGTTCACATTATTCCAATCAGCTTGGCTTGGGTACTTTCTACCATTCCCATCATATGTGTTTCTTTTATAGACCTTCTGGGGCTTTTGGTAGCTCTGTTTCTTCTTTACAGAGTATCTCCTATTTGGAGTTCTTTGAGGAACTCATTTGGATTTTTTCTCATTTGTCCTCTCAAAGCACACTCAACTAGCTATTTTTCTTTTCCTTTATAACCAAGGCCAGTTTGCTTGTGATTGTGCTTTGGAATCAATGTGTGTGCACCATTTGGAGTTTTGGATTTTAGAGATGCTTCATTACTTGAAGATCCTTTTTCCAAAATCACTTTTGGAGCTTGACATAGTACAGAGGAATTAAATCCTAAGCCTATCATATCTCCGCATTCTCTTTGACTCATAATAAGATCATCCAAGGATTTAGATGCCTTAGTGAATGAGGCAATCACATTTTGAGGTCATTCTCCCTCTTTTCTATAGCAACTATCTCTGCTTTATTAACTTAGCATTTTCAGCCTTTAGACTTTTATTCTCATCAGCTATTTGACTTAGAGTACTCATCTCCTTAGTCAGCTGTGAGTTTTGGCTCTTGAGTAGGCTGTTTTCCTCATTTAGTAGTGTGTGTGAGGATTTAATGTATTCAAAATATTTCATCATTTTGCCTAATGAATCATAAAGATCAGTGGGTGATGAAGTGTGTGTGTCACAATCACTATCACTAGTATCTGAGTGTGATGAGTTAGAGTGTACCTCATCTTCTTGGTCAGGTTGGTTTTGTTCTTTAGCCATTAGAGAGATCAAGGCTTCTTCTCCAGAGTCACTTGAGTAGTCAGCTTCACTACTCTCCGAGTCTGCTGTGTCTTTTGACTTGATTGTCTCAGTAGTTTATGCAGCCAACATTGCCTTTCTCTTTTCCTGTCTTCTTTCTCTGAAGACTTTTCTTTCCTCTTCATTCATGTATTTGTTGACTACAGGATATGGGCATTCAATGGCATAGTGACCGGGTTACTGCAGGTTCAAAGATAGATTTTCAACTTTTTGATCAGTTCTTTCCATCCTTGGATTGTCAGCTCTTTGATATTCAACTTTTTGATGCTCTGCTCTCTTGGGTGGTCTTTCTTCCCTTGACTTGGAGGAAGTTGAGTGTCTTCTGGAGGATTCACCTTTGCTTATTTTGTAATTCTTATTGAAGAACTTGTTAAACCTTTTAACCATCAGTGCGATCTCCTCTTGGTCAATGACTTCTTAGAATCTTCATACACATTTCCTTTTGTGTATATTCTTTTCCAAGTGCAGATAGCTCATTGGTAATTTATGTGAACCGAGCATCCAGTTGATCCAAGGTTTCTCCTGCAAACATCTTAAAGTTTTCAAATTTTTGTACAACAACAGATAGTTTATTTTCCTTGATTTGCTCTGAGCCTTCACAAATCAAGGTTAGCTTGTCCCAGATTTCTTTTGTCGTTTTGCATGATTTGAGTTTGTTGAACATGGCTTTGTCCAAAGTTTTGTAAAGAATGTCCTTAGCCACATTGTCCAAGTTATATCTTTTCATGTCATCATTTGTCCATTCAGCTCTTGGTTTTTCAACCATCGCTGGCCTGGGAGCAACATACTCTTCTCCTTTTGACTCTCCTTGGTGTGTTCACTTTTAAGATTTGGAGTGGCCCATCTTCTATTACTATCCACATTTCATCGTGTAATCTTTGATAGATGAGCTCGCATACGAATTTTCCAATCATCAAATTCTTCAATTGTGAACATAGGGATGCGTGTCAAATTTGCTTCCATGATAATAACTTTTCTTTGAATAAAAGAGTTTTCGAAGATCAAGTGCTAAAACAACCTTTGAAAAATTTGGAGATCTAGTTCGGTGACCGGTGCGGAAGGCTCAATGAACCAACCGCTCACGATACCACTTGTAGGTCCCAAGGGGTGTGAGTGTAAGGTTTAGAAGGGGGTTGAATAAACCTTACCAACTTTTCGATTTAGTCCTTTTAAAACGTTCGAGAGATAATCCTTCACTGGTGAGTCCTTGATGGACGGCTAAGTTAGTTAATCGTGCAGAGTTAGACACTCAAAGCACTGACTCGATTTTGTTGATAGAATAACTCATTTGTTTTGACTAAACACTTAACTCGATTGTGATATGTTTTTTGGAAGACTTAACACCCTTGAATTTGGTTAAGTTTGTTTTAATACTTGGTTTTAGCACTTTGTTGATTATCAATTGGATAGCAAATTTATCGTGAGATGTTAAAGTAATATGCGAGAAATTAAAATCTTTGAAATGTAAATGACACAATAAGTTTTTATAGAGGTTCGAAGATGGGGTAATTCTTCTACTCCTCTCTTCTCCAACTCCTGGAGGAATCCACTAAGTATTGATCAATATACAAAGTGGTTAATGAGTCCCGATTCAAGTCTTGATCACACAACCGACTTGATCCTTTGGGACTCGATCGGAGACGCCTTGGTCACTGGTGGCTTCTCGTGACGACTCGGCTTCTTCTTCTTCACAGGGCATTTGCGCTTGCTACTACTGACCCACTTGCTCAAGCTTCTTGGATTTGATCACGAAGCCCTCCAAAAACTTGAGCGGTTCGACCTTGAACCTTCCTACAATCCTCCGTGGAATGTAGACCCCTTGATTCTTCAAATGTTTCCTCTTCAACTGATTGAAGTTGTCTTTCCTTCATAGGTGAGTGTTGGATTGATTTCCTTCGTAATGTAGGCTTGAGGATTGAACTTGAGAATATTTTTGGTTACAGATATTGCTTTTCTTGCTCGTATTTGATTTCTGATTGTCAAGGTAACCAACATTTTTTCTCAAATAGATTCCTCAGCCTTTTATAGTGTTCTTTTGAAAAACTGCCTGTTGAAGAGATAGGCTTATTTTCAAAAGACACTTGTGGTCGTTGGCTTATCTTGTTGCAGTCCTTGGAATTGACATTTCCTCGTATGAATGATTCTTGACTTTCGAGTTCGACTCGGTGCGTGCTTCCCATTGATTTATTCCTTTTGCACGCTTCTGGGACTGAACACTTTAAGAAAGGCAGTATGGAGGTATTACTTGTTTAAGTAATTTTCTTGACTTCTGTGCAACGGATCTCTTTCAGTTATCTCGACTTGACTGCATTTCCTTGACATCCCCAGGTGACTTCGAGTCAACTTCCAATCATTGGATGACTCTTCTGTCACTTCAACTTGAGACTTGGCTGTCTTGAGTTGACTTGACTGATACTTCACTCAGCTGAATCTCAGCTGCACCTTCAGTCGAGTTCCTGTCTTCTCTTCTTTGCCACACTCAGCTGCCTCGCAGCGGAGTCTTCCTTCTAGTCTCTAGTTGTCTTCTTGCATGTTCAGGCATAGCTGACTTGACTCAACTCAACCAGCCCTATCTATTACAATGCAATTTACAACAAAAATGGGGTGCCAACTTTCTATTCTAAGTTTTACATGGCATTCATCAAAATCTAAAAATAATTTCCCAACACAAATGTTTTATCAAAACAAATATGATCCTTTACAAGTCTCGGATAAAACAAGCTTTATAGAATAGTGCCTTTCAAAAATCGAAAAAATCCTCTTAATGGCACTTATATGAAATACTATGAAATAACTTGAGAGACAAGCACATAGGCATATGACAAAAATATATCGAGTCTATAGGATGAATACCAATGATGAGCGTACCTCGATAGTTTAATCATCTCTTGAAGAGGATGAGGAAATATATATCCTACACATATCTTAAACAAGTATAGCACAAAACGAGTATGATACAAGTGTAGGCTAAAATAATAAAAGATATCACAAGTAAGCTCATGCCATAAAAATCCATAAGAGATGATAAAACAATTAAGTCTAAGAAAATACACAAGAGTTTAATATAAGCATCATACAAGGTCTCCTTTTTCAAAAAATTTAAAAACACAAATATATATTGAAGACCTTAATTTGAAATAAATATTTGAAAACTCACTTTGCAATAAAAACATGCATACTAAAATAAAATGCATATATAATTGGGGATATACGGTTTACCAATTACGCCATTTCCATGGGTTGTGCCATTCCCATTGTTGATGATATCTTCCCCTTTGAAAATCTTCTTGTTGATAATAATTTTTCCAAATGCTCCATCTCCAAGCTTTGTGTCCTTCCCATTTTTGATAATGTCTTTCTCTTGGAAATTCATTGTGGTGATGTCTTCTCCTTTGATCAAATGAGATGGTCATTTGATGTCTTCTAGGCGGTATGAATTTTCCTTGATTTTTATTCCGCCGGGTACCTAATATAACATTGTTTTGTGGTACCCTCAAGTGCTTGGGTCCTTTGGGATTAGATTTGAGACTTTTGGGTCTCCAACAATAATTAGAGCTATTTCTAGCCCGACAAATATTAACCGTGTGACCCTTTTTACCACAATAAAAACAAGTAATAATTCGAGGAGCATAATGACTAACATGCATAGGGACTTGATTTCTTTTCACATAATTAACAACACTAGGCTTATGATCAAGTCCTTGTTTCAATTTATCACAACTATGAACATCAACAATATTGGTCATTTTAATGGTACTCAAGTTGGATTTAGATAAATCCTTTTTCATGCAATTAAAATTCTCAACAAGAGTATTATTTTCTTTTTCAAGGTTTCTAACCTTATCAAGTGTGGTGGTGTGAGCACATGATAGTGATTCATAAGAAGTAAATAAACTATCCTTATCATTTTTCAAAACATTGAATTCCTTTTTCAAATTTTTGTACTTAACAAGTAAACTTTGGAATTCATTTTGAAGGTCATCAAAATCATTTTGCAAATCACTATAATCATTTTGTATATCAATATCATAGGAAGTAGAGGGTTTAAGATATACCGCATTTTCTTCTTCGATGCCCATAAAACATTGTTCAACTACTTCATAGTTGGAAGTTGTAAAAGGCTTGTTCCTTAGATTTGACCTTGTATCCCTTTGAGAAGTAGATGCTTTTGAGTTGCTCCTATCATTTGCATATACTTCATGAATGACTTCTAATTTTTGCCATACTTCATGAGCCGATCGAATTCCTACAATAAGATCATATTCCAAATTGGTAAGTGAACAATATAAAATATTGAGAGCTTTACCATTTAAGAAGATGGTTTTCTTTTCTTCATCATTGAGCTCCTTGAGAGCTTTGGAGGTGTATGGTGTGTCTTTCATCGGAATGGATTCTCCATTGATGATGATGTTCCAACTATCGAACCCGCAACCTTGTAAATAGCATTCCATTCTTTCTTTCCAAAATGTAAAATTTTTGGAATCAAATCGAGGTGGCTTGGTGGTGGAGGTGCCGGAAAGGTGAGCTTCATTCGTAGCCGACGATCGTTCCTCTTCACTCGCGATGTGAAACGAGCTTGCCAAAGAGTTTGGTTTTGATACCACTTGTAAGTCCAAGCGGCTACGATAATCTAGAGGGGGTGAATAGATTATCTCCATCTTTTCTATTATGCCCTCTTTTTCGAATAAAACAAGGCAAGACAATAATAAAGGTGCGGAATGTAAACAACATGCGACGATTTATAGAGCTTCACCCCACCTAGGGACTACGTGATCTACCACCCCAGTATATCCGGGATGGGTTTCGAAAAAGAAAAAGAATTTTATTAATTACCAAAATTAATACAAATTCAACTTACAACAACACCTTGAAGAGCACCATACTCTTCTTCAACAACACCTTTGATATTACCACAATCTCTCTTGAAGATTACCATAATCTCCAATGGCACCTTGTGAAGATTACCACAATCTTCAACCTTGAAGAATACCAAATTCTTCAACACCTCAACAAGAAGATTACCACAATCTTCTTACACCTAACACCTAGATCACCCAAGTGTGTTCTTACCACAAGAACACTCACAAGGATATCTTGTGTTGAATGATAACCCAAAAATTCAAGATTACAACTCGATAATGAATTATACAATTGAGTACAAGTGTAATCAAGAATAGCCTAGACCTCAAGAATGTGAAAGTGATAAGCTAGGCAAATTACAACAAGAATAATGACAATATAAGACCAAGTGTTTGCTTGAGTATTTCTTGTTGTGTTGTATTGTTCTGTCTTGTTGTTGTGCTTCAAATCTTCCTCTATTTATAGGAGATGATTGATACTTGATAGGCTCCTCTTGGAATCTGATATCTACAAAAAAAACTGCAATTAAAATCAAGATTATAGCTGTTAGAAATCAATCCCACAAATTAAGGAAAAGATGTCTGCTGCACAACGGTTAGAATTTTGCTGTCAAACTTGAGGGCAACCGGTCGCGCACTTATACAAGTTTGAAAGAACGCATCAAAAATACACTAGGGGGACCGGTCCAGGGGGTGGTCGACCGGTCGCCCTGGGGTGCGACCGGTCGCCCCCTAGGTGGACCGGTCATCCCTGACCATTTGGAGGTTTCTGCGAGTTCTGTTTCAAGTAACTCGTTCCCAGGTACCAGTCGCCTCTTTGGTCGACCGGTCGACCTCCGCAATGAAATGTTGTCCAATTTTTGTTGAAAATAAACCTCAAGAAATACTCCAAAAAATTAGTAAAAACATTTTAAATCGATCGGGAGTATTTTGGACAACATTACAAATATAGTTTTGATGAAATAACGCATTACCATAAAATCATCAAAAGTGTTGTCCGATATAAACTTCAAGAAATACTCCGAAAAATAGTAAAAACATTTTAAATCGATCGGGAGTATTAGGACAACATTTAGAAACATAGTTTCGATGTAAAAACCCGTTGACACAATATCATTAAATGTGTTGTCCAATTTTGTCAGACTTGAAGAAATACTCCGGAAAATATTAAAACTATTTTAAATCATTTAGGAGTATTTGGACAACCTTTAAAACCATTGTTTTGGTATAGAAACAAAATCATCAAAATCATGATAAAACCATTTATCAAACAATATGTTCCCATTCACTATAAATCTGCCCGACATGGAGGATGAATCTACTGCAGACTTAAAGAAATATACCGTGTAGGAAGAGCCCGTCATTCCCACCGATACGATTGTGCCAGTGGACTTCAATTTTGATGCAAAGTGGTCGGCAGTTGAGTCCAATCCAACAGCTGAATTCCGTGAAGCCTTTAATAAGATCTACGAAGAGATTGAGAAGATGGAATGTCACTTGGCCTCTCTAGATTTGAGATTGGACAATCAGGATGCTGCCCTCACAGTCGATTTGAGAGGGATCATCGTGCGAATAAGGGAATGGGCTGCACAGCAGACATCCATGAGATCAAAGCAGGTCCGTTACTTCAAAGCTCTATTTGCCAAAATGCTTGTTTGGAGTGCGGAGAACTCTATGTATCACCAGAGAATGAAGCAACATATTGTAAGGATGGAAAATTCCCATAAATCGGATATGGAGCTGCTACAGCACTTTCATAAGACTGAAATCGATCGTCTAGAAAACAATATGAATGAAAAGTTCAGTCTTTTGATGGCAGAGATGAAGATAGTGACAGCTGAATCAAAGGCTACTCATCCCGAGTTTCGCAAAGCCTACTCGGCAGCAGACTCCAAGCAAAACACAACAAATAGCCGACTGGATTTCCTCCTAAGTGGATTATTCCCTGGGATACCTCTCTATTTTGGTGATGATGCCAAAAAGGGGGAAGAGGAGACCTTTAAGGGATTGACGGGAGAAGTGAAGAAAGGAGGTGACACAGCTGAGGGGGAAGGAAGTTCAAAGGATTTGAAATTGATGTATCTGCTGAAACCCCACATCTAGGTGATGTCACGGCCTCAATTCTCAGCAAGCTACCCCTGAACTTACCTGTTGAGGAAGCTGCGGTGGCCATGAAAGATAAAAGGAAGGCCATCGAAGTTGCATTTGATCAAAGCAGTCAGCTCGCGTGGAAGAGCTTTTGAAGAAATATGGTTGTCCTCCAACCGGAAAGGACTATGATGTGATCAAGCCCCCAAAGGACATAACAATATCTGATGCTGGATCTGAGCCTAGATCTATAGAAGAGTTTCAAACTCTTGAAGCAAAAGGATATTTTCAAGAAATGACTCTACCTCAAGCGTGGGATGTATATTGGGAGAAGGGATTGGGAGTATGTCAATCAGCTGAGAAGCAGCAGACTTCCAGCAGTCATTCAGCTGGAAAGTCTAAGGCCCCGGTACAGTATACGCCAAGAGGAAGAGGAGCTGAGTCAGGACGGGGATGATATGGTGGCAGTGGAAGAGGTTCTCAACCACGGTCAATACCAAAAGATGTAAAGTATGTCAATCCACAGATGAAAGGGATCACATACTGGGCTGGACATGACCACCTTGCAAATTTGGAGGTTGCACGCAAGAACGCTGAAGTTCTCAGAAGACAAGAAGCTGAGAATAAGAGAACTGCTCGCGAATGGGAAGACCCTACTTCTAGGTGAGCATATCAGAAAGAGGAAGAGGAGAAGAAGAGGAAGAGAGCTAATGATGACAGGAGAAGGGCTGAAGAAGAAGAGAGAGGAAGGAAGCAGCAAAGGCGTTGAAGTGTGTTTTGAACCTCTTCGTGTATTTTGTTGTAAATACATTAATGTAAGTCTTCTGTAATAAGCTCAGTGAATTTCCCTGTAATTTTCACTCTATATGTATCTTAGCTTAGATATGCTTTGTATTGTCATGTTTATGTAAAAAGCTCTGATACTTGATGTAAACAGCTTTGTAAATGACAAGAATGCTATGATCAATAAAATGATTATTCAAAGCATACATTCTTTGTTATTGCACTGCTTGTATGTTTGTTGTTTACTTTTGAATGTTTTAAGTTTTGGCATCATCAAAAAGGGGGAAATTGTAAGGAAATTTATTTGTTAGATTTTGATGACACCATGTAAAACTTAAACTAGGAAGTTGGCACCCCATTTTCCTTGTAATTTGTATTGTAATAGATAGGACTGAAAAAGCTGAGTGAAGTTAGCTATGTCAAAGATTACAAGAAGTCAACTGCGGACTGAAATGAAGACTCTGTTGTGTGTCAGCTGAGTATGGCCTAGAAGGAAGTCAAGGACTCGACTGAAGGAGAGTCAACTGAGGAACAGCTGTGAGATCAAGTCAACTCAAGAATCCAAGTCTAACATTTGAAGTGATAGTTGAGTCAATCCCATGATTGGAGCAGACTCAAGTCACCTGGGGTAAAGGCAGCAGTCCAGTCAAGACAACTGATTTAGATCCGTTGAACAAAGTCAAGAATATTACTCGATATAGTAATATGTCAATCTGCCAGGTCTTAAAGTGTTTGACCCAGAATTGTGCAAAAGGAATGAGCCAATGGGAAACACTGCACCTTGTGTCAGAAACCTGCAATGCTGGAATGCCATTTAATACGTGGAAAGGTCAACATCACCAAGGCTGCAGACCAAGAAAAGACAAGCCAACGAACACAAAGTGACATTTGAAACTAGCATATCTCTTCAACGGGAAAATTTCAAATGCGCAGTATAAAAGGCTGAGGAAGCTATTGAGAAAAGGTAACCTAAACCACGAACAAACAAGCAATATTTAAGCAATTAACCTGCAAATTTCTCATAGCAATTCAAGCAATTCCTCAAGCCTTAAACTTCAAATAAACTCGATCCAACACAAGTTGTGAAGGAGAGATAACTTCAACCAGTTGAAGAGGAAACTTTTGAAGAAACAAAGGGGTCTACTTTCCAAGTTGAAGGATTGTAGAAAGGTTCAAGGTCGAACTATTATCAAGTTTGTTGGAGGGCTTCGTGATCAAATCCAATAACTTAAGAAGTGAGCTGAAGTAGCAAGGCAGCTGCTCTGTGAAGAAGTTGAGTCGCAAGAGAAGCAAGCTGTGTGATCAAGGCTGTCTCCAGACTGATAACCGCTTTGTAAACTGATCTGTTACATAGTAGATTCCTCCAGGAGTTGGAGAACAGAAGATTAGAAGAATTACCTCATCTTCGAACCTCTATAAAATATTTGTGTCATTTACTTTCATCAATTTACATTCATACATATTTACTTTATATATGTTGTTAGTTTATATTTTGTATCCAACTGATAAATAACCAAGTGCTAAAAATCAAGTGTTTAAAACAAGTTTAAATCAAATCAAAGGGTGTTAAGTCTTGCGCTGTTAAAAACCAAATCAGCTAAGTTAAGTATTTGGCTTAAGCAGCCGAGTTATACTATCAATAGCTCTATCGAGTTTGTGAGTGAGTAACTTAGTTGAATAGCCAACTTACATGTCCCTCAAGGACAAAATTTGGTAAGGTTTATTCAATCCCCCCCCCCTTTAAACCTTACTTCACACGCCTTAGGACCTACACAAGTGTATTTTCATGTATGATAATGTATGAAGATGTATCATGATGTATACTTTTGTCCAGGGTTTGGTCTTCCTTTATAGATGCTTTGAGAGATCTTTGGTAGAGTGCCGATGGAATTAGGAAACAAAATCGACTGCCAAACAAAATACATAATCGTGCGAAATCATAGGGTCCAACCATGTATTCTGTTTTCTTCTCTGTTTTTGCATTGAACATGATACACGACCGTGTAATCTTACACGGTCTGGTCGTGTAATCTGTCTCTGAAATTCTTCCCTCGAACAAGTTGCACGGGCATGTAAAATTACACAGAACCATTCGGACAGTCGTGTATTTTTACATGGGCTGACCGTGTACTTTGTCTTTCATTGTTTTCTTCACATATTTGATCGTCTCTTCGCATTCGGCATTCTTGTCCGGGCCGTCCTACTGATATCTTTCCATTTTAGCTCTGTTTCCTGTAAAAATTACAAGAATACGCAGTATCACGCCCAACAAAGGAAACCAACTAAAATACACTAAATATATATGCAAATGCATCAAATATATATCATAATAGGCCCTTAAATGTACGTATATTTTACACGTATCAAATTTCCCCAAATTTAAGTCGTTGCTTGTCCTCGAGCATACTAAGAAAATTAATTCAATGGGGGTAAATAGAACAACACAAGAACACTATAAACACATAATCTCAATCAAATCAAGAATTTAGTAAACATGCAACTCATCATCAAAAAGTTATCCATCGCAAATTCTGCATAATTAATACTCATTCGGATATTCGACATCGCGACTCACCAGAAGTTGTGTATCACTCAACTCTTAAAGTAAATAGGAAGTGTATACGCTCAAATCAATTTAATGAAGTAGAACTACCATAGTCTTGCAAATCGTCTAACATATCCACCACTCAAATGTGCACAATTTAAGAATCAAAAATGACTTTTTCTTTGGTTGTGATGTAAGCTCTTTGGTTAGGGTAGGAAATATATGGATTAAGTGACTTGACTTGAGCAAGTAGAATTTAAAGCACACAGACTTTCAACTCACCAACCCAATTGCATTTCAAGAATCATTCTTTCTAATTATTTTATTTTCATACTCTTCTTCCACCTTTTTTTTCGTTCTTTTTCATTCTTAGGCCTTTGACTTCTTTCTTATGCCTTAAGCTCTCAATTTTTTGCAATTTTTCAGTATCTCTTTTCCTTTCTTTCTTTTCTTTTGTTCGATTTTTCTCATTCGATTTATTCCAAGTCTTTCGATCTTCATCATTCATTCACCTATTCACTGTTCATCCCTCTTTGCCAACATTCTTTTTTTTTTCAAAATTAAACCACATGTCGCTCAATTATAAATTTTTCTATAAGCTCAAGTTTTGGGGATAAAATATATTAAGTTCAAAGCTCAAAATGTGGCTAACAATAAACAAAGATAAGGCTCAAAGTGGCTAACTAGGGAATCATGAATTCATAGATAGGCTTTTTAGGCGAAGTAGGCCTAAGCAAAAATGGCCTTAAATTATTTTCAAAAATTGCACACACATGTGGTTTAAATAAAGATACAATCGCAAGTTTTAGAGTTCTATCAACATGTATGACACACTCGGCAAAAATAAGACTGCACAAGATATAAGTAGTTACAGGCACAAAAGCTCATAGGCTTATTTTTCGCAACATGCTCGAATACCCAATTTTCTCAATCAATACCAAACATGCAAAAAATATCTTTTTAAGAATTCATCACATATTCACCAAGTACTTCTTCTCATGAAACCAAGTGTTCATAGTAAATCATACGAAAGCATCCTATATTAATTCATGTCTCTAAGAGGATATAACCCTTCTTGTCAGGATGGATCTTTCTTCAAAGTCTTGAACCCTTGTGCTTTCATAGATACAAAAGGCCTCGTGGTGTTCTTCGTTGATTAGTGTTTTCCTCTTAGAAGTACGTAGATTTGTGTATCCCAAGTGTATTTTTGTGTATGATGATGTATGAAGATGTATGATGATGTATATTTTCGTCCAGGACTTGGTCTTTCTTTTATAGATGCTTTGAGAGATCACTGGCAGAGTCCCGATGGAATTAGGAAATAAAATCCACCACCAAACAAAATACACGGCCATGTAAAATCATATGGTCCAATCGTGTATTCTGTTTTCTTCTCTATTTTTGCACTGAACAAGATACAGGACTGTGTAATCTTACACGGTCTGGTCGTGTAATTCGTCTCTGAAATTCTTCCCTCGAACAAATCGCACGGGCGTGTAAAATCACATGGAACCATTCACACGGTCGTGTACTTTTACACGGATTGACCGTGTACTTTGTCTTCCATCGTGTTCTTTTCGTATTTGATCGTCTCTTCGCATTCGGCATTCTTGTCCGGGCCATCCTACTTGTATCTTTCCATTTAGCTCAGTTTCCTATAAAACAATTTCAAGAATACGCAATATCACGCCCAACAAAGGAAACCAACTAAAACACACTAAATATACATGCAAATGCATCAAATATGTATCAAAATAGACCCTTAAATACACGTATAATTTACACGTATCAACTAGGTCTAAGTTTGGGCCTAAGGGAATAAAGTGTTATAATTGTGGTAAGGTAGGTCATTATATTAGTGATTGCCCTAATAAGAAAGGAAGCCATAATTTTAATATCAATCTAATGATTAAGCAAATTTGACTTCTAGTAGTGAAAATGCGGGTGATGTTTTTATGGTGACTGGTATATGTGATGTGCCTATTGAAAATTTTGTACATTCAAGTTCTATTTATGAAAATGAATGGTTAAATGATTCTGCATGTACATTTCATATGTCTCCATTTAAAAATCTATTTTCGAACTATAAAGAAGTGAAAATTGTTTTGTTTCTATGGCCAATGAAAAAATATATATTATTTTTGGAATTGGTGACATTTACTTGAAATTTGATTCTGATTATGCTTATTCTTTGAAAAATGTTAGACATGTGCCTGATTTATGCAATAATTTGATGTCATGTGTTGCATTAGAAGATGATGGATTAGAAATTAAGTTTGGAAATAGATTAATGAAAATTTTGAAAGGTTCTTTAGTGATTTTCAAAGTTGTCTAAGGAATAATTTGTATTCTTGTGTTGGTAAACCTATGTCTTTTGCTCAAAACTCTGTGAATGTTATCCACGAGGTTAAAACTGATTTGTGGCACAAAAGACTAGGTCACATGAGTGGTAAAGGTCTGGAAATTCTGCAGAAGGCAAGTTGTTTTGCTAGTGATATACTATCATGTATGCCCTTTTGTGATTCGTGTGTTTTAGGCACTATTCTAAAAATCCCCGCCTAGCCATGATTAGTCTCCACCTAGGCCTAGGCTCCCCTTGTCCGCCTATATTTTTGTTCTGATTAGGCCTCGCCTAATCCCACCTAAGTCCTGCCTAACCCCGCCGAGGCTCCGCCTAGGCTCTATGCCCCAGTCTGCCGCCCGACTAGCGCCTAACACTTTTTAGAACACTGGTTTTAGGCAAACAACATAAAGTGCAATTTCATATGTCATCTTTTCCCAATTAATCGGTCTGCATTGATATACTTGAATATTTTTATGTTGATGTGTGGGGTCCATCTACTAAACCCACTCGAGGTGGAAATAGGTATTTTCTGTCTATCATTGATGATTTCTCAAGAAAAGTGAGGGTTTTCTTAATGAAGAACAAACCTGACGAGTTTGAAAAATTCAAAAATTGGAAAACTTTATTTGAGAATCAAACTGGAAAAAGGATTAAAACTCTTAGGACATATAATGTCTTGAATTTTGCAATAATTTTTTTTGACAATTTATGTGTTGAATTTGGAATCCAAATGCATAAAATTGTGGCTTATATGCCTCAATAGAATAGTGTTGTCGACCGTATGAATAGAACCTTACTTGAAAGGTCCAAAGACTGCTTGCTTCCTCGGGTCTTTCAAAGAGGTTCTAGGGTGAAGCTGTTCATACGGCCGCTTATTTGATAAATAGGTCTCCATTTGTGCCTTTGAAAGGAAAATGTCCTGAATCTATTTTTCTGGTAAAGAAATTGATTTTTCAAAACTTGAAAGTGTTTGGTTGTGCTGCATTTGTTAATAAAAAAGGTCATAAACTTGGACCTCGGTCTAAAAGATGTGTTTTTTAGGATATCTTGAAGGTGTTAAATGATATAGATTGTGGCTTTGAACCTGGATTTAAAACTATAACTAGTAGAGATGGCATTTTTAATGAATCTGACTTTCCTTGATTGTCTGTTTATTTGCCTTTGTCTGAACCTGAAGGTGCTCCAAATAAGGTGGAGCATCTGCCTGGTTTGAGTCATTGATGGAACTGAAATTCTACAGGTTGAAAATAAAAATCTACCTGAAAATATTCCTGAAAATCAACCTGAAATTGTGAACATACCTGAAAACATTTATAATGTTAAAATGCATGATCATTTGGTTGATTTGAATGATAATAAACCTGATGAACTTGGTAATTATCAACTTGCTAGGGATAGAAGAAGAAGGAATATTAGGCAGCCTACCAGATTTGATGATATTCAAATGATTTCCTATGTGTTTTCTGTGATTGAGTATATTGATCATTGTGAACGTAAAACTTATCAGGATGCTTTGAAATATGAACATTCTCATGAGTGGTTGAATGTTATGCATGAAGAAATGAACTATTTACATGTTAACAACACTTGGATACTTGTTCCTAAACTTGAAAATTGTTCATTGATGGATTGTAAGTGGTTGTTTAAAGTGAAGAATGAGAATGATTCTGTGAGATATAAAGCAGGTTAGTTGCTAAAGGTTTCACACAAAATGGAGGAGTAGACTATACTGAAATATTTGTTCCTGTTGTGAAATTTACAATTGTTAGAATCATACTTGCGTTGACGGCTTAGTTTAATTGAGAATTGAAATAGTTAGATGTGAAAACTGTTTTCTTGCATGGTGATTTGACTGAAAAAATCTATATGAGATAGCTTGAAGGTTTTGTGGATAATAAGAAAACTGATTTTGCTTGTTTGCTGGAAAAAAAAACCTTATATGGTTTGAAACAATCTCCTAGATATTGGAACAAGAAATTTGATGATTGTATGATGTCTTTGAATTTTAAAAGAAGTAATTATGATCACTTTCTTTATTTCAAAGAAAATGCTAAAGTGCATGTTTTCTTATTGATTTATGTCGATGACATGTTGTTAATCAGTCCTTGCGTTAAAACTATCGAGCATGTTAAAAATTGTCTATGTGCCAAGTTTGACATAAAGTATCTAGGAGATGCTAAAAGGATTTTAGCAATGAACATTCTTAGAGATAAAAAAATCTGTTATTTTTCTAAATCAGATTTCTTATGTTGAGAAAATTTTGTGTAAATTTTCTCTGTCTGATTCAAAACCTGTCAATGTTCCTTTGGCTGCTCATTTCTTCCTTAGTAAAGAACAATCCCCAAAAATTGAACATGATGTGAATTCTATGAAGAATGTACCATATTCCAATGTTATAGGTTTTGTGATGTATCTAATGGTTAGAATTAGACCCGATTTGGGCTTATTTTGTTAGTTGCTTGAGTAGATACATGTTTAATCCTGGAATTATACACTGGAGTGTTGTTAAATGGCTTTTGCGATATTTGAAACATTCTTGAATTATGTACTAAAATTTTCTAAGTGCAAAGATAGTGTTAAATTGAAAGGTTATGTAGATTCTTACTATGCCAACGATAGGAATAACAAAAAATCAACAACTTCTTATATGTTCACTTTGTGTGGTTCATGTATAAGTTGGAAATCACAATTAAAGCACATTGTTGCACTGTCTACAACTAAATCTGAATATATTGTTGTAACTGAAGCGTTAAAAGAAGCAGTTTGGCTTAAAGGTTTAATTTCTGAAATTGGCTTTCTTGATGGTAATGTTGTTGTATTTTCTGATAGTCAATCTGGTATACAGCTGTGTAAGAATCCTGCTTTTCATGATAGAACTAAGAACATAGACGTAAGGTTTCATTATATGTGTGATATTGTTGCAAAAGACTTAGTTAATCTTGAAAAGATACCTTCTGAATATAATCCTGCTGATATGGGTACTAAATGCCTGCCGGTTAGTAAATTTTTATCGTCTGAAAATTCTGAATTTTGATACATGTAATTGAACAGATACTGCACTTGATCGGTTATAACTTGTTGTGTGCTTGTTATAACTTGTCTTATTGTACTGTATGTGTGCAATATGGTTGGTTTGCCATGTCCCTTTGTGTTCTAGTTTGCTTTGTGCTTACTATAATTGTATTCTCGTTATATTGCATGTATAGTGAGAAGAATCGGCGATGATGATTATGTGTGTATGACTTGAGTCTTGTAAATCGGAATTGTGCCAAGGTGGAGAATGTGGATATGAGGCCCATTTCCCATTAACATTTGTCCAAGACCCAAGAGGACATGGCCCAAATGCAACCAACCCACCCTTATATCTCCTTAAACCTAATTACTTGCTTAATTTATATAAACTCACACTCCAAAGTAGTGGCCAACAAGAAACACTCTCAGCCTCTCTCATGTAGTTGCCATATTTCTCTCTTTAATCTCCTCCATGCGAAATCGATCGATTCTTGGTGAATCCTTGAGATACATGTGAGTGTTTGTTGGAGTTGTTCATACCTGTGTGTGTTTGTGTGTGTGTTCGATTCTGAGAGGTTTTTGGGCCAACTTTTGTCCCTTCCGACGAGCTTCTCCAGTTAGCTTCTTGGTGAACTTTTCTGGTCAGTTTTGTTCGGGGTTCCTTTGGGGGTTTCAGTCAATCTCGATACTTGGTGTGGGTTTGGAAAGCTTTGGGTTTGAGGGTTCCTCTTTGTGGCCAACCTTCGGTGCTCTCCGATTTGAAGACGGTGAAAGGGTACTCTTCACATATCTGAGCCAAAGAAGCTCGAGTTCGACACCGAACTTTAAGTTCAATTCGGTTCCAACTTGTTCGAGGATTCAGTAAAATCTGATTTTTATCTTGTTTCGATTCTCCCAACTTTTGTAATTTCATATTATATTTCTTGCAATTTATTGCTTTATTAGAAATCAGTTTGTAATCCCTAACTCGTTTCCCGTAGGCAGCTTATTCGTTAGTCTATTGTAATAGTAAACATGAATGGCGATCATGTCTAAACAGCGGGATCAATACCAACATGAATATTCTATAAGCACTTGTGTGGGACAATGGATAGAGAAACAAAACATTTGCTTTAGTAAAACACAACCATTGTCCTATGTTGTGTGGCCAATTATCAAGGCGCAAATATGACTAATGGAAAATCATATCAAGAAGGAAAATCAATGTGGATTATTCAAATCAAGAGTCAACAAGACAATTAATTAGCTCAAGTTTTGGCTTATGTTTTTGCTGATTAATTTATTGTCATAATTAGCATTATATTTTCCGTTTTTATCGAGCATGTTCATTTGTATATTATCAAAGCTTATCAATGAAAGATTATGAGCTTCTATTTATTTATTTATTCAATAATCTACATACCAAACACTCATAAATTAAATAAGTTTTTTCCAATTTATTTTCTTTAAAAAATAAATTAAATAAATATCATGTTCTTAGTATTTTATTTTCTACTTGGTACATAACATTCTTTTATATATAACATTTGTTAGCAAATAAACACATATATTTGCAAGTAATCACGTAATTAGGAATCGATAATACCTTTCAATTAGGTAGCGGAAAAAAATTACTGATTCACTTCCGTTGACCCTTGATCTTGATAGCTTGTCTACAAGCCTTCTCGAACTGCACTCAAATATAAAACGCGATTTACACTGATCGATGTGAATACTACTAGATCACCCACAATTGCTCCACACCTTAAACCTTTAGGACTATATTGGTGATCCTCAAAGAGAGACTTATAAGAATAATTTATCTATCAAATAAGAATGACTAAATGGGATTTTGCCAATGTTGTTAAATTGCTTCTGCACTCATATCAATTCTTGCATTCACAGCATGTATATATATTGTGCTAGATTATCATGGGCTCATGTATTGCACATGGTGCCTTTTTCTTTTTGCATATGGGCATTTCCTTTTTGATGCCCTTTTTCTTTTTTGCATATGGGCAATACATGCTGCACATGGCACCACATATCCCACTCATTCATATTTGATCAGAATCATATCCCATAATCTCTTCTTTCATACAAAGAATAAGGTGTGCGACCAAGTGGAAAAAACGAGGAGAATTATATTAAGTCATCACCCAACTAATATAACTCTACAACTCAGGAGACTCGCTTTTTACCCCAATCTATGTGGTTGCACCCGTCCAAACACCTTTAATCCCTTAATATGCATCCAACATGTTTGATCTCCCAAATATGTATCTACGCTCATGACTATGTCAAAACATATTTTCGACAAAGTCGGCCGGCCTATGAGCCATAGAACATAGGTGCATTACCAACATAGTTTTTCCTCGGCCTCTCATGTCAATCAATTTGGTCTTAACAGCTTTCCTAGTCATGCTCCGGCAGATCGAATTAATCTTGGTCATTGGATACATGCTAAAGTAGCATCATCAAGCTTACACATCATGACAAAGTCCAAAGTCCCAAAGGGTATTTATAAACACAATAAGAGCTCACACAGTGATGAAGCAAGGATCAATTCAGTCACTCATCTTAAAAGGTCGTCGTAAAGCACATGTAGTATGAATACATGTTATGATAGAGCTCCCACTCAACTTGGGCATATCATGCTCTAAACATCATACAAGTCTTAGTCCAATCGCTCTTATAGCGTCTGACCTGCGTATTACAGACGTTGGTCTCTGCAACATCTTCTGACAATTCGCACACTTGGCTACAAATAGAATTTTGTAAAGTTTGGACGTACTCCATTCTCGATCAAGTATGATGTAATCTTAGCCTCATGCCAAGGCAACTATTGTTAAACTTTAGTCTTTTACGTTATTTCTAGCGTGACAATGATCAGTCGCATCTTTCTCATTTGTGTGAACATCATCAATGAGTCTCATCATGTTCGCTTCCAAAGCGCCAGGGTGATTTCCCCTGTGAGTGGGTCAATTTAAGTCTGGTGACATATCAACCAATAAACACAGTACTCTAACAGACTAATAAGAACAAAAAACTTATTAATCGGTAAAATGTTGATACAAGCTCACAATTTTAAATCCTAAACAGTCCCATACTTTTAACATGCCTTTGGAACACATCTCTGCGCAAAGGCTTAGTAAAAGGATCAGTGACCATATCGCTAGTAGGAATATGCCTGAGAACTATTTGACCTTGCGCAACACTTTCTCGAATAAAGTGGTATCTGGTGTCGATATGCTTGGTCCTCCCATGATACTTGGGATCTTTACCATATGATAGTGCAGAGGTGTTGTCACAAAAGACAACAACTGCATCATTAACATACGCTGTTATGCGCAGACTCTGAAGAAATCTTCTCAACCAGATTGCCTCTTGTACAACCGACATACAAGCAATATATTCAGCTTTCATGGTGGATAAAGCGATACAAGGTTGCTTCTTACTACACCAAGTGATAGCATCACCTTCCAATACGAATGCATATCCCGATGTGGATTTGCGTTCATCTCTATCCACCGATCCATCGGCATCGCTATACCCAACTAGCTTTAAACTACCCTCATGAATACATAATGAAAGACTACTTGTTCCTTTCAAATATCTAAGTATCCTCTTGACAGCAGCCCAATGGGCGCGCCCAGGATTACTTTGGTATATGCTCACCATTCCAACTGCAAAACAGATGTCTGGTCGAGTACACATCATTGCATACATCAGACTTCCTATTGCATTTGCATATGGAACCTTAGCCATGCATTCTTTTTCTTCATCTGTTTTTAGGCATAAATCTTTGTTAAGAACACAAGTCTTTTCCATGGGTGTGTCAATAAGTTTAGCATTTTGCATACGAAATCGTTCTAGAATCTTCTTGATGTAAGTATCTTGAGACAAACTCAATAATTTTCTGGAACGATCTCGGTGTATCTTAACACCAAGTATGTATTCTGATTCTCCCATGTCCTTCATCTCAAATGTAGAGGACAACCACTCTTGTGTGGCGACAATCATCTCCATGTCATTTCCAGCCAATAAAATATCATCCACATACAGTGAGAGAATCAAGAATTTTCTCCCATTTCTCTTGACATACACACAATGGTCTTCTTCGAACATTGTAAAGCTTATCGACGAGATAGCTTGATGAAATCAATGGTACCACTGTCTGGATGACTGTTTCAATCCATAAATGGAACGCTTTAAGCGACATACTTTGCGCTCTTGTCCCTTATGGTGAAGCCCTTTAGGTTGATCCATATAGATCTCTTCATCTAGTTCTCCATTGAGAAATGATGTCTTCACATCCATCTGGAATAATTCCAGATCAAGGTGGGCGACAATGACCAAACTAAGGCGCATTGAGGCAAATCTCACCACTGGGGAGAATGTCTCTTCATAGTCTATACCCTCTTTTTGAGTATAGCCTTTCGCCACTAGACGAGCTTTATATTTGTCGATCGACCTATATGCCTTGCACTTGACCTTAAGAACCCATTTGTTCTCAATAGTCTTGCGTCCAGGTGAAAGATCAACTAGCTCCCAAACTTGGTTCTTAGCCATTGAGTTCATCTCTTCCTCCATAGCAATTATCCACTCTTTAGCAGTAGGAGAAGTAATAGCCTCTTGATAGGTGGCTGGCTCATCAACATCCATAAAAGCACACATGAATGATTCCCCCTCAATTTCAAAACGTCGTCGGGGTACTATTCAACGATTGCTTCAGCGCATATGCGGATTTTGAGAGTCTTCCACCAATGGGTCACTCCCACTGACTCTTATCATTGTCTCCGTCGATGACTGGATGAGATTTTGAAGTCTCACCTTTGCCAGGAAACATAGCACTGTCCTTAGGATCTTGCAACTCATATAGTTCTAGATTCCCTCTTACTTCTCCGATTTTAGGAAATTCCTCCTCGAGGAAGTTAACATCGCGAGATTCAATTTCAGTCATTCCTCCATGAGGATGTTCACCATACATCACATAGCCTTTCGAGTGATCACAATATCTTACAAAGACATGTTTGATCGCTCTAGGACCAAACTTCCCATGCTTATGAGAAGTATTGTGAACAAAACCAGTTGACCCCCAAGGGCGCAAGTTTTCTAAATTAGGCTTTCTGTCATGCCACAAATCTTATGGAGTCGTAGGAACAGACTTTGAAGGCACACGGTTTAGTATGCAGGCATCAGTCAAAATCGCATATCCCCAAAAAGATATTGGACGATTAGATTGCACCATCATTGATCTGGCCATTTCCAGAAGTGTCATGTTCCTTCTCTCTGCAACCCCATTTTGTTGTGGAGTATATGGAATAGACAATTGTCTTATAATCATTTTTTCTTCACATAATTGTCTAAACTGATCAGACAGATATTCTCACCCTCTATCAGTACGTAAAACTTTGAGGTTTTGTTTTTTTTGGTTCTCAACCTCAGCCAAGAATCGCTTAAAACAGACAAGCGCTTCTGACCGATGAGACAAGATATATACTGACCCATAGCAAGAATAAAATGAAAGTGAGAAAATAGGATGCACCGTGTCGTGCCCTCACGTTCATAGGCCCGCATATATCTGAGTGGACTATTTCAAGAGGATGAGTAGACCTCTTTGCTTTACCAAAAGGCTTCTGGCAGGTTTTTCCTGCTAGACATAGTTCACACATAGGAAGGTTGAATTTAGCGAGCTGGCCTAAAAGACCTTCTCGAGCTAACCTAGTCAATCTTTCTTGTCCAATGTGTCCCAACCCGCATGCCATTTAACAGAATCAGAAATAACATCAACAGATGAAGAATCAAAAGAAATACATTCACTGGATAATTCTAACATGAAAAATCCATTACTCATAAATCCCACACCATAAAGTTCATTACCAAGAAAAATGGATAACTTAGCTTGATCAAACAAGAAAGAAAAACCATGTCTTAAAAGTGCTGAAACTGAAAGTAAATTACATCGAATGTTGGGTGCGTAAAGTACATCACTAAGGAGTAGCTCACGCCCAGTGCTAAGCTTGAGCTGGTATGACCCAACTCCAACAACCTCCTCTTGTGCGCCATTAGCCATAGCAATATAATGGCTGCATGCCGACACTCGATGATAATCTACAAAACTTGCTCTGTCTCTTGTCATATGTTTGGTTGCTCCGGAGTCTTACAATCCAACCATGGAGAGAATTAGCAACAAAAATATGTGAACAAACAAAAGAGTTGAAAGAGCTAGAAGCGGGTTTTACCTTCTTTGGCTCAGTGCAATCACGAGTAAAGTGACCCAGCTTTCCACAGTTAAAGCAAATATTTTTCTTCTTCCCGCCCCTTTTACCACGTTCACATTTCGTGGCTTTTTCACCTTGTGGGCCCAAGTTTTGGTTCTTACCACTACTCTGTCCGGCACCCTTATGCTTGTTCCAACGTTTGCCTTTGATAGGCTTACGTTGACCAGCGTGTGCGACAAAAGCAGCTGTTTGTGCTTGCTCCGCCTCTCGACGGTCAGCCTCAAGTCTAAGATGACTGGTGACACTGTCAAAAGTTTGGATTTGCTCGTTATGAGTGAGCACAAGCTTAACGTGTCCCTAAGTCTGCTCAGGTAGCGACCTTAGGACAGCCAAAACTTGTTGTTCGTCAGTGAGCTCACTTCCAGCATTTTGAAGTTCACGAATCATATCTTTTATCACATCAAGATGACGACTCATCGTGTGTTTTGGGTCAAGTACGTACTGGTTAAACTTAAGGGTAAGAGCCCTCAACCTCCTTAGTTGTTGGGTACTTTTCGAACTCACGGATCAGATGGTCGTGCATGCAGCTCAACTTAGTATAGCGCGCACTCCTATCCTGATCTACCCACTTATTGTGCGCGTCCAAATAGCGATGATATTGGCATTCTGTCTATTTTCCGGCTCAGTTGGCATAGCCATAACAGTGGTGACATGCTCAAGGATTTTCATATGATGCAACACAAATTGAATTTTTTGATGCCACATGGCATAGTTTTGGCCATCAAGTTTGCCAGAGCTATAAAGGCCAGAAAAAGCTATTTGGGCATCCATCTGTGTATATAATGCGCAATATGTTAAGTACTGGTCTAATTCTATTCGGATTCAAGTAAAATTTTATTATTTTCTTTAAATCAATGAGATCGAAAATTCACCACCAAAGGCTAATAATCATCTCCCACCGAGTTGAAGACAATAATAAAAAATTAAATGATCCACAAATAGAAACATTGTCCATTATAATCATATATATAAATTGCATAAATAATTGAGTGACATTTGATGCTCATGTCGAGATAATTTTTCGGCCTATGGTGGTGATAAACAAAACATACCCAAGAGTACATAGCCTCAAAAATGGCCCCTCTAATACATCGATCTTAAAAATAAATAAAAATAATCGAAATTACAACTTTTATGAACCTACTACAAAATTGTAGAAAATAAATAATTTGGGACTTTGTATCACCACCATCTTCAAAAAATTATCTCTTAATAATTAACTAATTAGCCACATAAACATGAGCATGCAAAAAATGTCAAATACCCATTCACACAGAAGATTGCATAAAACACATATTGCAATTAATATATGCATCATATTATCAAATGATAAGGCACGAAAAATAAAAATTGCCAATTCGATTTATTTCAGCAAAAAAAGAATAATATTGGCAACGGGCGTGATTACAGATTGCAAAACAAAAATCCGATTTATTGTCATAAAAAAATCGAGTTCATTTAAAACCCGTTATGCTCAAAATGAATAATATTTGTTTTTACGCTGACAGATTGATATACCACAGATTGCAAAACAAAAAACAACAGACTTGAAAGTTGAAATTTTATTCAGGCCTCATTTAAAACCCATTCTTGCAAGGTGTTAGATTGGTAAAAAAAACGAGCCAAGACTAACTCAATATAAAGTTTCAGCACTTTTCAAGAATTCTTAACATTATGGCGCGGAAAACGAGGTCTATATTTGAAAAACAATTGGACCGAGATCAATTCATCAAAGAATAAGATCAGAATACCATTATTATCTCACATATATGTATATGCACACAATCCGAGGCTAAAAGTGTTTTTCTTATAGAATTTTCGAATTGCCATAACTATTTCATTTTCTATTGGTTTATAATATGCACAATATATCAAATTAATCCTCTCTTCAAGATCTACAATTTGATATTGATATTGCATATTAAAATAAATAGTCACAGTTTCGAATTTTTTTTTTAAATATCTTGTATAGTTATTAATATGGATGTTTAAAAATTAAAACATACTCCATACGCAAATTCGAACATGTGAAATGGGGAAAATGAGCCTTAATGGCTCCAATACCACTTTTAGCAAATAAATACATATATTTGCAAGTAATCACGTAATTAGGAATCGATGATACCTTTCAATTATGTAGAACACAAAAGGCTAAAAGTGTTTTCTTGCCCCCAAAATTTTCGAATTGCCAAAATTTTTTGAAATTATTTTTAAAGGGTAAAATAAATAAATTAAATTTACAAATCCAAAATTTGATTTCAAAAAAAATGCATATTAAAAAAATTTCCAAAATTTCATTTTTTTCCAAATATTTTATAAGGTAAAATAAATGAATGTTTAAAAATTAAAAATTCAAATAAAATTTTAAATAGATTTTCCAATGTTTTACAATAAAAAAACCATTAATTATGATTAGTATATGCAAAAAAATCACATATATAAATTTGCAAGATAATCCGTAATTAGCCCCAAATCGATGATACCTTGGGGGTAGCGGGGAAAAATCACCGATTGTTTGTTGACCCTTGATCTTGATTCATATCCTGTCTCCAATCGCGCACTCGAATATAAAAGCGTGTTTGAAGATTTGGTGGGACGATGTGAATACTCCGTGTGGGTTAGGGAAGACCACAATTGCTCCACACCTTAAACCTTAGGACTATATTGGTGATCCTCAAAGAAAGACTTATAAGAATAATTGATCTATCAAATAAGAATGACTAAATGGGATTTTGCCAATGTTGTTAAATTGCTTCTGCGCTCATATCAATTCTTGCATACACAGCATGTATATATATAGTGCAAGATTATCATGGGCTCATGTATTGCACATGTTGCCTTTTTCTTTTTCCATATGGGCATTTCCTTTTTTATGCTTTTTTTCTTTGTTACATATGGGCATGGCACCACAACATCAAATTTCATTTACTCAGCCACTTTCCACGAAAACCTTCAAATTAAAACTAACGTACCTATATCCTTCAAATATATATATATATATATATATATATATTATTTATTTATTTATTTATAACCTGTTTATCACCCATTTGGGTTGGTGATATCGACTCTCTCCTTCGTGAGGAGGTTAGGAGTTCTATCCCCAATAGGTGTGTGCGTTAGAGCTATCAATTTGGTCCGCCCAGTGGGTCGGCCCGACCAGTCCGGTATTTTTACCGGGCTAGGCTGTCATTTTTATGCCCGAAAAAACCAGGCCGGTCCTATTGGCCCGGAATTAGTGGCCCAATTATTGTTTGGCCCAGTCCGGCCCGATATTCACTCTTAGCCCAGACGTTTTGATAGTTCTAGTACGCGTAAATATCAACAAAAGAAAAAAGAAAAAGAAACTAATCCTACGAAAGATTTTAACACGCGATAACTTTAAAATTGATCCAACCGGCAACCGCAAACAATCCAAGGGACTTTTTCGTTTGCACTTTACGTGATGAGTGAGCTATTGGGTCTTCATTCGAGTTGACTTCGAGTCAGTTTTTCTACGACTACTTTTTCAGAATTTAGTTCTCTTATGTACAATTTTCGGATTTAAAATGATTTTCGCCAAAATAAGAAAAAAAAATTATAGAGTCAATTGATTATAGCTTAGTTGGTTGAGGATTTGTAATCCAAACCATTAACTTGATCAAATCCACTAATTCCATTCATCCCAGGACCTCATACTAAAAAAAGAAAAATAATATCTAGCACGCCTAAGAAGAAGATTTTATTTTTAAAAGAAAAGAATTATTTATCACAAAAACTCCTGTTAGACGGATCCGACCCGCAGACCCGGTGGCATTTCCGTAATATTAGCAGTGGTATTTTAGTAATTTTCGGGGACCACCAGATAATATGATCTTCCGAAAAGTATTAGATGTCCTTCTAAAAAGTATTATCAATTCTTCTGAAATGTATTAGTAGTTCCCTAAAGAGTATTTTAGTATTTCTCCTAAATATACTCCCGAAATATATTAGCAGTCCCTCATAGAAGTATTAGTAGTTTCTCGAAAAAGTATTAGTAGTTCCCTGGAGAGTATTTTAGTAGTTTCCCTGAATATAATTAAATTTCTCTCTCGAAATGTATTAACAGTCCTTCTGAAAAGTATTAGCCATCCTTCTAAAAAGTATTAGCAGTTTTTCTGAAATGTATTAGTAGTTCCCTGAAGAGTTTTTTAGCTCATGAATATATTCCCGAAATGTATTAGCAGCCCCTCAAAAAAGTATTAGTAGTTCCTCGAAAAAGTATTAGTAGTTCCTGGAGAGGCATTTTAGTAGTTTCCCTGAATATAATTAAATTTTTCTCTCCCGAAATGTATTAGCTGTCCCTCGGAAAAGTATTAGTAGTTTCTCGAAAAAGTATTAGTAATTTCCTAGAGAGTATTTTAGTAGTGCTCCTGCAAAGTATTAGTTTTTCTTATAAAATGTATTAGTATTTTCTCCATAAAAAATTATTGATACTAATATCTTGTATCGTTAGTCTTCGTCTTCAAATCTCTCTCATCGATATTCATTCTTCAGATCACCTGAAGAAAAAAAAACATTGACTGGTTATTCGATGAATTTGGCAAAAAGACAATTGTGTCCAAACCAATTAATCCTTTTATCTCCTCTGTCTCCTCTTACCTCATCAAAGCTTATTCTTGTACAAAAAATCTATGGTTTTTCCTATTACCATCCTACTCTTCACTTTTTTGTTGAAAAGATCTCTATCTTACTCCACAAGTTCAAGATCTTATCTCCCTCAGACATGTAATGGATTAAACATAAGAAACCCCTTTTGGATTCCTGGCCTGCAACACTTCAGTTGTGGACGGCTGGGATTCAACATCACCTGTCATGACAACAAGCCAGTGATCAAGATCAACGGCGACGGTTTCATCATTAGAGATATGTTTTACAAGAACGCTTCGTTTTTATTAGCTAATCTGAACGTGTTTGCGGTGGGTGCTAAATAATGGAGTAAAAGAACAGATGACAGAGCGGCTATAAAGGCGGGGAATATTGAGAAAGCTGTGGTAAAGTTGATCGCTGGGGAAGAAGGTGAGGGAAAGAGAAGCAGGGTGAGAAAATTGGGGAATATGGCGGAACTGTTGAAGAAGGTGGATCTTCGGATACTGATCTAAAGGCTTTGCTGGGAAAAATAAGGATATGCGGGATGAGTAGGATATTTAGACCCGTCTAACGGATCTAGATCCGTTAGAAGCTCATTATTTATTTATTTGATAACAGTTAGTTTCAATTAAAGATATAAAACAACATCACCAATTTTCAATCATTATTTGAAAGCCAATAACATAAAAATATACAAAATACATTACTATTTTGGTAGCAATACCTAGAATGATTCTTAGGTATGTTCTAAAAATCTCCGCTTAACTCCGATTAGGCCCCATCTAGGCAGTAGACTCTCCTATTCACCTACATTCTTTTTTCGATTAGGCCCTAACTCTGTTCAGGCCCCGTTAGGCTCTAGGCCCTAGTCTACCGTCACCTAGTGCTTTTTGGAACACTAATTCTTAGTGATGAAATCACATAGCATTTAACTAACATCAACCATCCATTGGGGGTGGGGGTGATAACTAAAAGCAACCAAAATAGAGAGAATGAACTGGTTATTCATTAATTGAAACCAAAGTTGAGTCTAATTAAACTGAGTTCAATATATACATTATCATGTGACATAATACTAAACAGAGATCCCTCGCAGCAATAATTGTGCAATCAAATAGAACAGATATGATTGTCCAAATTCAATATATTCTCATATAACATTTAGTCAAATTTTATCTATCTGATATATTCCAGATAATACTTTGGAAACTGCTCTTTATAGAAATATCTAAATTGAATTACGTGTGGTTCCTCAAATGTTTATTTGAGAAGGATGAACACAATAATATTGCATCCGGGGATTATATATAATATCTATTACTGAATCTTGCAATTTTGGCTGTCTTGTTCAGATATTAACAATTGCAGTAGCAAACATAATGAGCAGTAAGTCTTCTGGATATTGACAAAAAAACATGGGAAGGGGAGTAGCAGACAAGTTATGCTAGTACAAACATATAATTTATCAGAGTCGGTCCCTGAAATAGCAGGGCTACAAAAGAAACAATCCATGACGAGCGATTGTTAAATATAACCAAAATAATTGCTTTTACACTGCCATTTTCATTTCTAGCATCGGATGAGGCACATAATTTCTAAGCTCAAAATCAGCTGCCACAAATGAATCAATGTCCTTTTTATGCGGGTTGATCATCAATATCTGTTTTGACAATGGAGTGGATATCAAACTCTGGAGCAGTAAAAGAACAACAAAAACCACCAAAAAGAAAGAGAAAAAAAAAGGACAGAGAAGAAGAAAAATGGACACTTCACAAATGCGTATTAAGTTTATAGGGAACCCGCACAAAAGCTTGAAGTACACACATGCTTTAAATTGATATACTATTTCATTCCCAAATAGAGGCTACTAATCTTTGCAAAATTTAACAATAGATCATTGACGATGCTAGCAAAAGACAACATCATCGATTGCATTAAGATGTCTAAAATAGTTAAATTTTAGGAGGGAGCATAATCTACGATACTCATTGTATATATCAAATAACATATACAACTTAATTAAATATATTATTGTTAATCTTACTGGAAAAGGTCTCGGAAGTTTTTTAAGTTGCTCCTGCAGAGGGCAGACATGAGTTTTATAAACATGAGCATCCCCAATTACATGAACAAAATCACCAGGAACAAGACCTGAGGGCACAAGCAAATTGTAAGCGATACTCACCAAGTCGCCCACAATAATATGTTAATCACAAATGAAGCTAGGCCAGGTCACCCAGCATTTCAATTCTCATTTGTTAAAATAAATGCATAACACAAACACGAGCAATCATGCATGTCAACAGCGCATAAGATGCAATGTTAAATGGCACCCCCAGACCCATATAAGCAGAGCGTTGATACATCTGGCAACATAGCTCACCATTGGCTACGTAAAACTGTAACACATAGAAAGTCAACGGAAGAGAAAAGTAGAAGTCATTGTAGGTCAACTTGATATAAGTAACTCCATCTTACTTTTCCTTATCTTCATAATTCTCTAGTAATTAGTTTACTTATTTGGAAAAAAATTATTTATTTCAGAAAACATTTTGACATGGGAGAGGCCAGTGGAAGAAGTTAGCAAACCTGTGCAAACATGTGGCAAGGGGGTAAAGCCATCAACTTAAGATCCGAAGGATTCCAAGCAGAAAGGATAATCCGCCTGTCATCGGGTTTATTTTTTATCTTGTCAATAACATCCAGCAACTGGTCAAACCCTTGTTCTGTGTAGTCAGCATGCATATTGGTGTATCTGTAGAACACAAACCATGAAGATAACTTTTTTGCTTCCTTCAATTATGTTTTATTACCAATTGCTATAACCTGGCACCAAAATGTCTCCACAGAACCCGTATACTGGGCCCAAATCACCCTCTTCCCTGTCTGTCAATCCAATACTGGAAAAAGAAACAATTTTCATCAGATTTAGCAAGCACAACAAGAAAAACTAAATTTTGAAGTTTGTAATTGCTTGTGAAGATATTTTCTGGATGCATTGCCATCCCATATATGTATCCCCTTTTCTTGTAGAATCTGCATCCAAGGGCATTCTATTAGCATCAACACTTGTATCCTTTTAAGAATATATGAAAAAGCAGACATACATGCATGGGTAATAATGTAATACAGACATCAAACATATAATATTTCAGAGGAAAAAGAAAAACAACAAACTAGAGAAGTTGGTAAGTGCTAATCTACATGTTTAATGTTTAGATTTACATGGAAGCATCACAAATTAAAAGGAAACCAAAATGTAATTGGCATAACTGTTTGGACAACTTTCATGTATGGAATGTAAGCAGACAAGGGTAATTTCTCAGAGAAGTTTATATTGATTGAAATTGTAGTTATATGACTTTAATCTTTTTATAAATCGACCCTTACAAAATCTACTCCCTAATTCTTCAAAGGATACATAAAAATGATGAAAGATTACCTTAGCATTTGTTGAACCACTGATGAACCACAAAAGTTCTTCAACTACTCCGCGCCAGAAAACCCTCTTTGGATCAAACACAGTAAATACCCCACAGCAAGCATTAACAAAAAAATGTTAATTTTCATTAAATATAAACTCTCTTCATTGCTAGAATCTCAGGAAATGTGGGAGGAACTTGTTGATTTTGCAGCACATACATAAAGTTTTGTTAAATGTATACACAAAAAACAATTAGAAATTAGAAAAATGCTGCACACTGCCAAGGTATTATATATATATATATATAGAGAGAGAGAGAGAGAGAGCTTTTAATAGTCTAACATTATTGCACATAATTTACTTCATATCGGAAATATTAAACAAGAATCAATACCTTAGTTGTCGGAAGTGGGAAATATTTATGCAGGTTAAAGCGCATCTGGAAACATGCAGAGCACAACTATCAGAAGGACAACAACAAAACATAAATAGCATAAGAGTAATGAAGCAATCTCACAAAACTATGCCTTTCAAGTTTCAAATATACCTGGCAACCAAATTTTGAAAGAGTGCCAGTCCCCGTGCGGTCATCTTTGTTGTTCCCATTTGAAATAATATCTTGAACCAATCTCAAGTATAGAAACTCTTCATGCTTCTCAAAAACAAATTTTGGCAAGAAAGTGAAATCCGAGAGTTTGAACCCTTTGGGACGTGATGTACTACCATTGCCGCTGATCCCATGGCCAGAATCAACATGTCCCCCAGTGGGGGCATTCAATCACACATATGTCACAAAACAATACTGGACACCATTCTCCTCAATAAGGGAGGACGAGTACCATGGCTGATAAAGTGACATATCAATAGGAGGAATAAAGGTATCACAATCAATAGAAGTTTTAATTTCAGTTATATGGATGGCATCACATTCCGGTGCATTAAGTGCTTCCCTGCATCCACACCCATATTATCATTTCCTCTCCATAGCACATAGCAAAATACCAAACAAAAAATAAAAAGAATTGAATATGAAAAGCATGACGCATACCTCAAAATCTGGCCACCTCCTATCAAGAAAACCTTCTCTATGGAAAAGCTATAGGAGGGTTCTGCTAATAATTTTAAAGCTGCTGGTAAACTACCACAGAAAATTACATTATCAGCAGCAGGAACATCAGAGCTTCCAGAACGAGTCAAAATGACATTGAGTCGACCAGGCAAAGGTCGAAATTGAGGAGGAATGCTTTCCCAAGTTTTCCTCCCCATCATCACCACATTCTTCTTATTTGGATCTGAAGTAGTAGCAGTGATCTCTTTGAAAAATTTAAGGTCGCCAGGCAATTTCCATGGCAACTTACCATCTTTTCCGATGCCCATATCTGGAGTTGCAGCCACCACAACTTGGTAAGTCCTCTGGGATATTGGCTGAGTGTTTGTTTTGCCATTAGAAAGGCATTCAATTGAATCACCACCCATTACTTGATATCTTCTGCAGAATCTTTGCGCAGCAAACGACTTGAGGGCTTCAAAGGAGCGTACAAATGATGACACTGAAGATAAACCGAATGTACTACTCAGAGAAGAACCTAAGGCAACCTGAAATTCATAAGAATATCAAATTATTTTCCCAACGAATCAAAGAGGAATAGACAACTGGAACTGACAAACAATTAGCTATTCCTAAGAATGAATAAGTTAAAGGTTACCAATTGTCAACTCTTCTGCTGAATTCGGATTGAAAGATTTGATTGTTCACTAAGAATTTAGAATGAATGTATTTGATACATTTTTTTATTTAAAATACACAATCTTTTATGATGGAATTCTAGAATGGCATTCAAATCCATGGATCTTAACCAGATATCCTGAAAATGAACAAAGATCAGCAAATTGAAAAACTTCAAATTCAAATATAGAATTCATGAGCCGCAAACCAGAAAAATGAGAAGAGAAAACACGCACACACCTAAAAAATATTACCTAATATCCATAAAATGTTACTATAGACAATAGGTAGCACTTTGATTGGTGATGCACTTGCTCGTGCTACCTATAGTCTAAGGTATCACTTTCGGTAGCTAACATTTTATTCAAGTGTTACATTAAGTCTTCTATTTTACCACTTTGAAGTAACACTTCTAAAATGTTACATATGACATCTTATGTAGCACTTTTTCTCAAAATGTAACCTTTTTTTTTTGTAGCACTTTTAATTGTATGGTAACATTTCATCCAGTAGTTGTATCACTCTGAACCATCTATAGTAGCATATGTTAAATAATTAGGGGAAATAAAACCTTTTAGTAGTGATGTTTCATGTTTAACTCAACTTTGTGTATATTTTCTACCAATGTACTCTTGTCCTCTGACAAGTATCTGTTTTGTCGTGTTCTTTTGACAAGTTGTGTAAAGCTTAATTTGTTACTTTCTGTTTCCCAGATTGTCTTTTATCTTGTTCATTATGTCAGACAAAAATATCTCAATAGATGATTTATGTAGTCGTATGCAACTAGAGGAAGAGGAGGAAGGTGGACTGTTAATTGAAGGGCCGGAATTGGAAGAACAAACTCAAGATTTGCGATGGTGTTTGGTGGGTCGCCTCTTATCGGAGCGTCAAGTTAATTTCATGCCAATGAAAAACACACTTGCTGCAATTTGGAGACCGGTTAAGGGTGTCATTATTAAGGAGTTGGGTCCGAATCTGTTCCTGTTTCAGTTTTTTCATGAGTTAGATATTTTACGAGTTCAGACGAATGGACCGTGGACGTTCGATAATTTGCTGTTGATCACAAAGCGTCTTCAAGTTGGGTGAGCAACCTACAAAAGCCCATCTATTTCACACGGAAATTTGGGTACAAGTGTACGATTTTCCGTTTGGGTTCATGACAGAAAAAATCGGTAAAAGCATTGGCGATTTCATTGGTGTCTATTTGGAATCTGATCATCATAATTTCACGGGAGTTTGGCAAAATTATATGCGCATAAGAGTAGCTTTCGATGTTCGCACTCCTCTAAAAAGAAGAATGAAAATCAAAAAACATGGGGGAGATTGGGTGTGGATTAACTTTAAATATGAAAGACTTCCTACCTTTTGCTTTTATTGTGGGTTTCTGGGTCATTCTGACAAGTTTTGCAAAAAATTATTTAATAATCCCACGGTTAAGGACGATAGAGCCTATGGATCATGGTTAAGAGCTCCAAATCGGAGGCAATTGAATCAGTCTGGTGCCCAATGGTTGAGATCATCCATGCCTACGGAGGATTCCAGCAAAAATTTCGAAGCCAATGACAGTTACACGCACAACAATTCTCAGTTAGATCATGGGGCGAAAAATCAGGAACAAGATTTGCATGCAAATGGTAAGAATGTAGTTAGTGGGGAAGTTTCTCCCGTAATGTTCGGTGTTGAGGAAGGGTCGGTTGAAACGAGCAAGGAGTTGGTCTTATCCAATTTCCAAACTGAAGCGGGAAATTCAAAGGCATGTTTAAAGACTGACAACAAACGGCGTCGTATGGAGAATGGGCTTTCTTCTACTATTGGGTTGGATATTGGATGTGGTACTGAGGATGAAGGTTTGTTAAAAGAGAACCAAAAAAACTTGTGTGCGGTGGGCTCTGGTTTCCAGGCCCACCGAGACCAATGAGTACCATTAGTTGGAACTGTCGTGGGCTTGGCAACTCACGGACAGTTCAAGTCTTATTGGACCTAGTCCAATTAAAAAGGCCATCCTTTATTTTTTTAATCGAGACTATGATTCATAAAGAGAAGATCGAACCGTTAAGGATTAAGTTGGGGTTTGAAGGTCTATTAGCAGTCAGGAGTATTGGACATGGAGGAGGTATCGCTTTACTTTGGAGAAAGAAGGATATGGCACAATTATTATGTTTCTTTTCTAACCATATTGATGTTTCAGTTCATCTGGAGAATACGGTAGTATACAGAGGGTTTCCAGAACGAAATAGGAGGCGACAATCTTGGGATTTTCTTCGTCAGCTTGCGGCCCAATCTAATCTCTCCTGGTGCATTATTGGAGATTTTAATGATCTCCTATCAAATTCAGAGAAACGTGGAAACATAGAACACCCATCGTGGCTAATTTCTGGATTTCGAAACACTATCGATGATTGCGGCTCAATTGACGTAGGTATGGTGGGTTATCCATTTACTTGGGAGAGGGGAAGAGGATCGTTGAATTGGGTTGAGGAAAGATTAGATAGATGTCTGTCTTCACAGAACTGGTTTGAGAATTTTCCGAACTGTAAAGTATGGAATCTAGAAGCTGCAATGTCGGATCATTCGCCTATATTTTTGGAATTAGGCCAACAATATCGCATAAAAAGAGTTAAGAAGTTCCGTTTTGAAAATGCTTGGTTAAGAGAAAAGGATTGTCGAGAAGTGGTTATTCAAGGGTGGAACAGAGGTGAGCCCGACAACTTGCGAAGTAGGATAGAATTCTGTGGGGCTGAATTACATTCTTGGGGCGACATTCTGGAAAATTCTTTCAGTTTACGCATTAAAGAAGCAAAGAAGAAGATGAAGGAATTTAGGGGAGGACGAGATTCCGTTTCAGTCCAGGAATTTAAAAATGCCCAAAAACTATATAACTCGTTGTTGGCCCAAAAAGAAGACTTCTGGAAGCAAAGGGCGAAATTATTTTGGCTTAAGGGTGGGGATGCGAATACTAGATATTTCCCACGGTAGCGTCAAACCCAAAACCGTTATAATGCAATTTTCGGTTTGAGTACGCAAAATAGAGTCCGGCTAGCTAGGATACCGGATTGGGGAATCATATTACAAATTATTTTACGGAGATTTTTTCTTCGTCTACGGTAATTTGGGACCCTATTACCGAGTGTGTGGAGAAGAAAGTAAGCTCTGCTCATAATAATATTTTACTTGAAGAATTCTCAGAAGTGGAAGTCAAGGAAGCCTTGTTTTCAATGTTTCCGGATAAATCACCTGGGCCAGACGGTATGAACCCGGCTTTCTACCAAAAATTCTGGGATATAACGGGGCCGGAGGTTGTTTCAGCTTGTTTGCATTTTTAAAGTCTTGTTCATTTCGGAGGGCTTTAATGATACGAATTTGGTCTTAATCTCGACGAAGAAAAATCCACAATTTGTGACTGATTTGAGACCTATTGCCCTCTGTAATGTTGCCTACAAAGTGGTTTCTAAAGTTCTTGCCAACAGACTAAAACAGATTCTACCAGACATTATCTCCGAATTTCATAGTGCTTTGTCCCTCGCAGGCTTATTTCGGATAATATTATGGTTGCGTTTGAGATAAATCATTATCTTAAAAGGAAAAGGCAAGGAAAGAACGAGATTACAGCCTTTAAAATTGATATGAGCAAGGCGTACGATAGAATCGAATGGTCATTTTTGATGGCTATGCTCTTACGATTGGGTTTTCCTACAAAATGGATTGATCTTGTTATGCTTTGTGTAACGACGGTGAGATATAAGGTGATACATGGGGAATTTGAGTCTGAGTTGTTTAATCCGGGCCATGGATTGCGTCAGGGTGTCCCGCTATCACCTTATTTATTTATACTATGTGCGGAGGGGTTATCTGCAGTTATTCAAAAATTCGAAGCTAAGGGATGGATTCATGGTTGTCGTATAGCAAGAGGTGCGCCTAGTGTAACTCATTTATTTTTTGCTGACGACAACTTTCTCTTTTTTCGAGCGAATCAGGAGGAATGTACAAGAGTTCAACATTATCTTGACTTGTATTCACAAGCTTCAGGTCAGAGCATAAACTTTGCTAAATCCTCAATTTCTTTTAGCTTGAATACGAATCCTAGTGTGGCTCAAAGTATTTGTGATCAACTTGGTGTTGCTCAAACTAGAAATCATGGTCATTATTTGGGATTGCCGTCGCTTATTGGTCAGAATAAGAAAGAGATCTTTGCTTTTATTAAGGAGAAGGTCTGGAACCGTCTACAAGGTTGGAAACAAAAAATATTATCGAGGGCGGGGAAGGAAATTTTACTAAAAACAATAGCACAAGCGGTACCCATTTATGCTATGAGTATATTCTTTCTCCCGAAAGATCTTTGCAGTGAGCTCGAGAGGATGATGAATTCTTTCTGGTGGGGTAAAGGTGGAGAATCTCGTAGGGGAATTAATTGGATGTCATGGAATAAACTTTGTGCTTACAAAAATCAGGGGGGACTCAATTTTAGACGGCTGCATGAATTTAATGTGGCGTTATTGGGAAAGCAAATTTGGAGGATGCTGATAAATCATGAATCTTTCGTGGCTCGAACTTTTAAGCCAGGTATTTTCCGTCGACTTCTTTAAATAATGCAAAATTGGGTTACAATCCGAGTTATATTTGGCGTAGTATTCTTGAAGCTCGAGATTTTGTTATTAGTAACTGTCGATGGAAAGTGGGTAATGGTAAGCGAATTTCTGTTTGGCATGATCCATGGTTACCGGACGAAAATGCTTTTGTTTCGTCTCACCATAATCAGTTGGAAGATATTACTGTGAATAATTTAATGGAGTCCGAAGCGTGCCGTTAGGATGTTGATATTATTAAGGACCTGTTTAATGAGAGAGATCAGCAATTAATTCTCTCTATTCCCCTGAGTTCTAGTAGTACTGATGATTCTTGGATATGGATGAGAGAAAAAAAGGGTGTTTATACAGTTAAGTCAGGGTACAAGGTGCTGTGCAAGGAAATGGATAGCAGTCTCAATTTTGAGTTAGTATTTGATTGGAAAAGCCTATGGAGTTTGAAAAGTTAAGAATTTGTTTTGGAGAGCATGTCATAATGTCTTACCTACAAAGGAACGACTCATTTCAAGAAATATTCATCTATCGCCACTTTGCCCAGTTTGTAATGTTGCTGTTGAAACAACAAGTCATATTTTCTTTCTTTGCCCATGTGCTAAATCATGTTGGAAAACGATTGGTGTTGTCGACATTTTCAAGGAAAATGTATCCTACCTGACCAATCTGAATATATTGTGGAGGAATTTGGCTTATGAGAAGAAATGTGAAATAGCTATGCTTTTATGGGCTTTATGGAATAATCGCAATCAGATCCTATGGCAGCAACGCGGCAGCAGCCCGTCTCAAGTCGTCAACTTCGGGTGTTCCAACCTGTTCCAATGGCGAACGGCCCAAGTGTCTGAGTTGGTGGATTGGAACATTTTAATGGAGAATGGTGCTATAAATTGGCAGGCACCGAAGCAGGGTTGGATTAAATGTAACGTGGATGCGACAATTTTTCCAGATACAGCAAAAATGGGGTATGGCGCTGTCATTCGAGACTGTCATGGGAGTTTTTTAGCTGCAATCCAAGGCGAAGTAAAAGGCCCGTTTCTCCCAGAAGTGGCTGAAGCAGTGGGAATGAGAGAAGTCCTCAGCTGGTTGAAGACAATTTGGCACTCTTCGTGCATTGTGCTGGAATCGGATTGCCTCCAAGTGATAAAAGACTTAAGAAGAAATTTGAGAGACAACTCCTATTTTTCAGATGTTATTCAAGAATGTAAAAATTTGTTGGATGTTTTACAAAATTTGACTTTTGTTTTTGTTAGGAGATCAGCGAACGGGGTTGCTCACGCGTTAGCTCGAGCTACTAGTTCTATGTCTGGTGTCATGGTGAGGGATTCTGTTCTTCCGCCCTTTATTTGTACTGAATAGCAGTTCGATCTGCTTCGTTAATGAAAGTTTTTAACTTTGATTTCAAAAAAAAATGTTAAATAATTAGGGTTAAATAATTAGGTATCACTTTAAATTATCACATGTACCGCTTTCAAGTGATTATGTAACACTTATATAACACTTTTCTTATCCAACACAATAATTTTTTGGTAGCATTTTTGAATATATAGTAACATTCTATTCAATAATTATATCACTTTAAACATTTATTGTACTACATTATAAATATATAGCACTTTAAACCATCTCGTATATCACTTTTAATTGATTATGTAACACTTTGTTTAATATTATATATATGAGTATAAAATGTATATATACTCCATAGAATATCACTAAAAGCAATAAGATAAAAATTAATTATGAAATATGAAATTTGGAATTATGTTAATGCAACAAATAAACTAACTAAAATCTCCCATACAACAAATAGTTAACAGAAAGTATAAAAATCTATGAACAAAGTTTGTTGAAAGAACTAATAGTCTAATAGTCTCCATGATCTTCCTCTTCATTCTCAATTTCATCATCATTTCCTTCAAGAACTCCATCGTCATCATTTGCTCCATCATCCTCATCAGGTCATTTTGAAAAATATTTATTAACATCACCATAAGTCAACCTACCTATAACAACACCACCATTGCTTTCCCAATAATATAATAAGACAAATAAATAGGTCTAAATGACTTTTTCTCGGGTAAAATTTATGATATATGTGCCCAAAGGCACAAACATAATGAGTTGAACAACACTAATTAAAATAAACTACATGAAAAACAACAATATCCATGCACTTTATAAATCAGTTAAACTAAATGATTACATCTAAATAACAAAATAAATTACCTTCACCTCTAATTATTATAAATCATGTAAGCATCAAAATGGGATAAAGCTAAAAACAACACACAATATAATCTGTGTGCAGGTGGATTAAATTATATAATCTGTATCATCAAATTTCTTGTTCTCTTTGACATGATTTCACTATCAATTCTTCATATCTACCATCCATGTCTGCCATTGCAATTCTTAGTATTTGCACATTTGGAGTTCTTGAATCAAAACTACATACTTACATTGAAGCTGAATGGGGCAATTAATAGCAGGGATTACTAATAAATGTCTCCACAGACTTGGTGCATTCAGTAGTCAGTTAGAATCAACAGTAAAAATCCATAGTTTAATGGTTTCTATTTGTTCACCAAAATGCGATCTAAAATGATAACCATTCTTGGAACTCAGTAATCCAAAAAATGACTTCACATGTCCAAATCATCCATAAAGTTAAAAACTACCAATATATTCACAAGAAGTTTAAAAGCAAGTCGCGGAAAGTATGTTTATCTGGCACACAAGAATGCAGAGCTCAACCTTCTTGAAATTTTAATTAGTTAAAGCATCCACAGTTAAAAAAGCTACGAAGCACCTTGAATCACCTTTAGAAGCGTGTCTGGCAGCAGAAACTAGCTCTAAGCTTGTGAAATATTTTAGAGGTTGACCCTTAACATGCCAACAAGTAGCTTTTTTGGGTCAAACCTCAATCTAATACAATCAATTTACTAAACCAACTATACTAAAATCTTTCTACCATGGTTATCCCAAACCCACACCTTACTAACTCAGAGAAGAGTGTTGAGGCTTAAACAACTAATTCTCAAATAACAAACATAGTCGTTGTGAAATCAATAGTACTAGAAAGAAGTAGAATTTAGAAACAGAGAAGAAAATACCAATAGCCCAGGGGAAAAGAAGCAGTTGTCCAAATGGTGTTCCTCCTCTTAGACGACAGTGTCACTCAAGCACTATAACGACCACAAAAAACGAAGAACAAAAACTAAGAAGCACCAGTTTTTCAAAATCGAAAAAGAATTATAATCCTAAGGCAAATTTTTAGAACTTCATAACATAAATAATGTCCATTCTACTTTCTATCTCAACAAGAAAACAATACTCTTATATGTTTCACCAAATAAATAGAAAAGGGTGAATAGTAGAACCACTAAAGTATTCCCCAATTCAAAACCCTAAATCCAAACTCAAATATATCAAAACCCCATATCGGAAAAAATCCAAATCTTTCATTATATGCAATTATTTACATACAAGAACAAGAAAATCTAATGTAATCTCAAATAGAAAAGTTTCGAAAAAATGAAACTAAAAAATTATCAGAAAGGTTGGATCAAAGACCCATCTCATGACAAAGAGAGAGGGAGACGGCTGCGGCGGCAGCGACCGGTGAGCTAGATATCGAGAGATCGAGGGTTAAGCGGCGACGTCCGGTGAACGAGAAACCGGAATACTAGCGTGTAAAAGATGTCATTCGAATTCAAAATTCGAATGATTAAAAAAATTAGAACACAAATTCAAATTATAATATTTATTTAGATTCACATATTAGCTGATCACGAATATGGATATTATGGATATTATTATATTCAATTCGAGTATTCCATAAAATATTCAAATAATATATATAATTATATTTATATTTATATAAATCACTTACATGTAATCTTTATACATATAATATATAATTATTTATGCAGATTATTAATATATAATAATCATGTATTCACTCACTTACAAAAGTCCAAAAAAATATTTTCTTGTACCAAAACTTGTAATTTATAATGGACGATCATAAACTACAATTTTAATTGGGACACAATTTTTTATTTTGAAAAAATGCTCTTTTCTTTCTCTTCTCTAAAACCCTAGAGTCGTCCCCTTCCATGGATTTTTCGGCGGCTTTTCCCAGCACCGATGTGGCGGATAAGGCATATTCCGACGTCTCTTCAGCCCCTTTATGTTCTTCTATGGTTTTTTCGCCTCCTAAGACAAATCTCTCCTCCATTGTTCATCAGGCCGCTGATCCATGCTTGTGATGCTACCAACATCATGTTTGATGTTGTTGTGGTCCCTTCTAGGCGGACGCCATTGCTGCCACACGTTTCCTTGGTGGTTGCAACCAATTCATCCCCCATGGTGGTCCCATATTCCCACGCCCCCAGGTGGTTACAACAAACTTGTCTCCCATAGTGGTCCCAACCAATCCTCATATGGTGCCCTCCACATCAAGAGGAGATGTAGTTGTGGTCCCCTCTCTCTCTCCTTGATGGCGTCCACAACTCCCTCTACGGTGGTCCCCCCTCTAAATACTAGGATGCAACAAATTGGACCTGGTTTAATGATGCCCCATGTATGCCCTTGTGCAAACCCAACGTTCAGGGATTCTTTGGTAAAACATGTTGACCCTACTTTTATGGATTCTTTGGTAAAACCTGCTAACCCTAGTTTTAGAGATTCTTTGGTTAAATATGTTAATCCGACGTTTATGGATTCTTTGATTAATATTGATGGTATTAATCCGGTTAAAAAAGGGGATTATTTTTCGGTTACTATTAATGAAAATCTCTATAAGCAATTTGTTAGTGAATTTTCGTGTTCATTGATTGGTCACATCTTGCTTGGTAAAGAGGAGAAGCCCTGGCCTTTATCCCCCTTCGGACCCATTTAGCAGAATTGTGGAAAACCCTACATAATTGGGCGTTAATTCCTTTGGGTAAAAAGTACTTTTGTATCAAATTCTCGTTAGATGAGGACAAGACTCGGGCGGCTATACGCTTTTCATGGCAGATCAATCCGGGTTCTATTAGATTATCTCCCTGGACTCCGGGCTTTAATCCGTACAAGATTTATCTATCTAAGGCTAGTGTATGGGTTCGAATTTTTGAATTGAGCATTGAATATTGGCGTCCGAGTGTCATAAAGGGTATTGCCAAGGCGACTGGAACTCCTCTTCAAATTAATGAACGGGCCCTTAATGGTTCTCTTGGGCATTTTGCTCGTGTTCTGGTTGATGTAGATTTGTTTAAACCCTTTCAGGATCATGTTATGGTTGAGAGGGCGGGTCATTACTGGTTCGTTTCGCTGAGTTATGAAAACCTTCCAGCTTTCTGTTCTCACTGTAATATTACGGGACACTCTATTGCGACTTGTCGTCGAACAAATCCTTCGGATACGGCTCCCAAGGAGAATGGCGCCGAGGCCGTTCTCGTGTTCAAAAAGTTTATCGTCCTTCCAATGTTAAGAGTAAGGCGGGGATAGCTAGCACTATGGAACACATACCTGATCTTCCGACCGTGGTTCATTCGCCTAGGCATGTTGATGCTTCTACCAATGTTTCTTCTAGTATGATCTCAAAGTCTAATAGTGTCCCTTTGGGGAATTATTTTGCTACTTTAGAGGATGCAGATGACTTAGTGGACGACAATGATGATCAAGATAAAGCCCTGGCTTCTACTTCCATGGAAGACACCCGGTTGTTATGCAAGAACATGTCGATCCATCTTTGGCTTCGCCTTCTCCATTGGCATATATGGCTTCTTTGGATGCACATTCATAATTGGATAACACCGCAATGAATGTTGCATCTAAGGTACCCCCACCCTTCACGAGGAGCACCTTGCCCACTTTTTCTGATATCAAAAGGCGGTTGCGGATAGTTCAATACAAGTTGGCCAAGCCCATTCGTCCTCTTTGTCAGGCTATTCAGGATAAGTCGTTGGAGGCTTCTATACAACAACTTCTTTGTGATGTTCAACAAGGTCTGACTCCTCCAATTCATAATCTCACTCTTTTGGACGATGCTCAATCCGATAGCTTCAAATCCTTAAACGTAGTTGCTACCAAAAGGTGGGAGGACTATGTTGATGAAGTGGATTCACCTAATAATGAGGATTTTAGAGTAATTGTTTAGTGCTTTTATTTATGCATTTTTGTGTGGATGTTTTATCTTTCAAGGGTACCTTTTTTCTCGCAATGGTTGGTTTTACCTTGGTAGGTTTTAACGAGGCCCATACTTAAGCCACCTGATCGGTGTGATCAGGACTTTTTTCTTTCTTTTATATATTTTTACGCTTATTTAAAAAAAGCACATATATAATTATATTTTTTAGTATATTCTTGATGGACTCGGTAGACGGTAATAGTCTTTTGTTTGTCCATATATTTGGTGATTAATATGTTATTGATGTATTTAACAATTTTTTGACTCAAAGTTATTATTTGGATTCGATTATTATTGCAATCTAATCAGATGTTGTAGAAAAAAAAAGATAAAGATAGGTTAAGATTTTGAATATGAATATTCGAATTGATTCGTATGTATTCAAATATATTTTCAAATAAGAATATGATTTATATTTGAATATTAAAATAATACGAATAAGAATATTCTCAAAATGAGCCAAATACGAATAGAATATGTTGATATTTGCTTTGTTTTGATTCGTTTACACCCCTATCCCAGACTCGAGAGCAGAGAGAAGACAACAAATGAGAGAGAAGAGGTTTTTGTGTTATGAGATAGAGCATGTGTCTTTCTGACTAGTCCAAGGGTGTTCTAATTGACTGATTCAAAAAAATCTGAGTAGGGATGACAATAGCTCTGGGTAAGACCCGAACCAGACCCGCCTCATTTGGAGTGTATATATTGTTGTTCAAGAGCTCTTTATTTATATATGTTGTTGGTGTTTATTTCATAATTCATATGATATCTATAAAATTATATAAATATCACATTTGACATCATTTTTAACTGCACTACATATAAATTTGGTCAAATATATGAAATTGGTTGGTGTAATGGGCCTAACGGGTCTTAATCGCTAGACACGGCTATGGGTCGAGCAAGTCAGGTCGAGGTGAGGCGGATCGGGACGGGTATGGATATTATGCTTTCTTAACAGGCGGGTCTCGGTCGGGTGGATCCGACCCATTGACATCCCCGAACCGAGGCTAAAACTTATTTTCTTTTTTATTTTATCTAAAGAAAACATGTATTCTTTCAGTTTAAAATTCAATAATTAATTAGTTAATATATTATATTTTATATATACATATATAGGATTTGGATTCAATGGGTCCTCCCAATTAGACTGAGTCCATAGGAACCAATTCTAACCGTAGATTAATATTTTTGGGTGGTCCAGATTTTTAGGGGAGTTTTATATTTATTTTTTTGTTTCAACAACTAAGAAGGGTAGGGTGGTTATTTTATAATATAAAATCAGTTATTGAGATTTGATGAGATCTCAATCACGTTCAATTTCTTTCCCTCTTTCATACAACACGTGCTTTCAATTTTGAGTAACCCATATTCCCTCATATTCACGTTTTTTTCTCCCAGTGTACTCTGTTGTTAACTGCTTATGTAATATAATCATAATGCATGTGTAATTTAATCATATATGTGTTGCATATGTAGTGTATCTTTATTGCTTATGTGTTTGGTACTGAATTTGTGAGTTGTCACCAGACTTTGATTGGCCTCTCACAGGGGCAATCACCCTGGGGCTAAGAGAGCGAGCAGGATGAGACTTAAAAGATTGGGTCGCATAAGGAGGTTTGTGAATGATCGCCTTCGCACTAGAACAATGAGGAAGGTTAATAAGTATAATTAACAGTCGCATTAACTAGAGGTTAAGATGAGATCCGAGTTGATCGATTATGAAGTATATCCAAATTTCATAAAAGCCTATTTGTAGCCGAATGTGCGAACTATCATATGACACTTTGGGAGTGACTACAAGTAGTACGCAGGTCGGGCGCTTGAATAGCGACTGGACTAAGATTTGTATGATGTCTAGAGAGTGACATGCCTAAATTGAGTGGGAGCTCCATCATAGCATGTATTTATACTACATGTGCTTTGAGGCGACCGCCTATGGAAAAGTGACTGAATGGGTCCCTGCTTCGTCACTATGTGAGCCCATATTATTTTTTTTGTACCCTTTGGGACTTTGGACCATGTCATAAGGTGTAAGCTTGGTGACGCTACTTTAGCATGTATCCAATGGCTATGTATGATTCGATCTGTCAGAGCATGCCTAGGAAAGTTGTCAAGACCAAGCTAATTGGCATGTGGGGCCGAGAAAGATTTAAGTTGGTAACGCACTTATATGTTATTATTCATAGCCCGGGCGACTATGTCGAAATGTGTTTGACTAGTCATGAATATAGAAACATATTTGAGTGAGTCGAGCATGTTCTATTTATTTCATTGAGGGATCTAGAGATGTTTGATTGGGTGCGACCACTTGGTTTGGGGTGCATAGCGAGTTATTGAGTTGAAGGGTTATGTTAGTTTAGTGGTGACTTAATATAACTCTCATCACCTATACTTTCTTGCTTAGTCGCACACCTTATTCCCTGTATGAAAGAAGAGACGTGAGATGAGAACTATGAGGATGTGATTCGAATGAGTCGAGTCAAATATGTATGAGTGGGAGATATTGGGTGCAATTAGGTTGCATCCATATTTGAGATAATAGGGAGTCCTATTTAGATGAGATTTATCTAGACTCCCTCAGGACTCTAACTGATACATGGGATTGAGATATATATATTGATATCTCCCCCTATAGTCAGACTAAGTAATTAGATCATCCCTTACATGGAAAAAGAATAATCTCTCTCCTAAAATTTCTCTCTACGATTTTCTTCTTGTAGCATCACCAAAGTTCTCCAATGGCATAAGGTGTGCACATCAAAGTAAATAATTCTAGTAATTATTTACACCAATGAGAAAGACGGTTCGTGATCTTGTTCATGGTTCAACCAATCTATGGAGTTCGTTTGTTGTTCACGGTTTAATCAAGAGGAGGCTTGTAGATGGTTTATTCATAGATCAAAAGGAGGCTTGTAGACGGGCTCAATCCTGGCTATGTGGATCGGCAGTTCTCTTCGCAAATAGGTATACTCGATCCACCTTATATGTGCAAATATGTGATTTAGATATTGACCCCATTTGCTAACAAAGTATGAATATATATATATATATATATATATATATATATATATATATATATATAGGAGAGGGTTATATGAGACCACCTCATAGGGTGAGTCCATAGGGACCAATCCTAGCCACATATCTATGTTTTTCAATGGCTGCGATTTAAGAGTTTGATTTGCAGATTACAAGTTGTTAATTAAACAAAGGGGTAAATTAGTCATCCTCCGACATAGCCCAATATTAACGGATTGATTGATTCTAAGATCATGCAATCCTTCCAAATCTCATAGAAAATTCAACATGAACAATCCTCCTCCCTCTTCTTCAACACACTACTGTGAGAAATCCTTCCTCATTCTTCTTCAACGCACTACTTGTGTGAAAAAAGTTGCAGACAATTCGCCATAGTTGCTAGAACTCGACTACAGTTCGAAGGTTGCTTATGAAGATGTGATTTGTTGCTTGTATAGATGTGTCATCGTGCTTTTATACCATTAACTACATAAGAAAGTCATAAGCAACAAACTCATACTACATAAGCAATAAGCCTATACTACATAAGCAACAAATATACACTACATATGCACCACGGATACATTAACTACATAAGCAAGTCATAAGCAACAAACTCATACTACATAAGCAACAAGCCTATACTACATTAGCGACGAATATACACTATGTATGCACCACGGATACATTAACTACATAAACAATTCATAAGCAACAAGCCTATACTACATAAGCAACGAATATACACTACGTATGCACCACATATACATTAACTACATAAGCAAGTCATAAGCAACAAACATATACTCCATAAGCAACGAATATACACTACATATGCAACACAAATACATTAACTACATAAGCAAGTAATAATAAGCCCAGGCGATTCCCAATTAAATTTGTGCACGAGATTTGCTACCACAAACTCAATAGCAGCACAAGAAAATGCAATCTCGGGACAGTTCCTCCTCCCAGCTCCAAATGGAATCAACTCGAAATCCTGACCCTTAAAATCTATCGAAGACTTCAAAAATCTCTCTGGGTCAAACTTTTCTGGTTCGTCCCAAGACAATGGGTCCCTGCCTATAGCCCAAACATTAGCCATCACCAATGTTCCTACTGAAACATCATATCCTTTTATTTTCACATCCTTAGCTATTATTTTGGGTACTAATAACGGGATTGGTGGGTGATAACGAAGAGTTTCCTTGATCACGACTTTTAAGTAATTTATTTTTTCTAAGTCATCGTATGTTATGTCGTTTCTGTCTTTGACGGTTTCTCTTACTTCATTTTGTAATATTTCCATGATCGTAGGATGCCGTAAAAGTTCCGCCATCGCCCATTCTATGGCTGTGGAAGTTGTTTCAACCCCAGCTGAAAATATATCATGTAGAATAGAATAACATGCAACAAAATTAAACAAGGACGTTGATTTTATCGTAAAAACTGGAATCCAGTAATAGAAAAATTATCATATTTATCTTATTTTAGCTTTATGCAGTATTCAAGCATCAGAAATTAACAGTTAATGTCATTATGTTGGAATTTGGTTGTGTAAAATGGGTGTTGACCCGATTTTGACCAAATATTTAAATGGTTTCCATTTGTGGAAAATGAAATTAAATTATATGATAAAATTCTACTAAGTGAGTAGATGAGATTGACATTTGGAATTTCTCAAAACCAAACCGGATAAATGAGAAATTAATGATAGAAATTAGCCACATAAACTAGAAAATGGTATAAAAAATGGAAAATGTGGGGAAGGATAAATGCTCCATCCCACATAGAGTAGATAGCCAAAGTTGCAACACTTAATAAATCCCAAGTTGGACATATGGGTTTGGGCCCTTGGGGCACCAAAGTTTTTAAAGGGGTAAGGACCTACATGCTTGTGGGTTTGGTTCAAAACACACACACGCGAGTGTGCTGCCGCCCGCCTGCTCACCAGCCGGCTCAGCCTGGCCCAGGTTGTGAGTCGCGGGTCGTGGGCCCACTAGTGCGCAGAGTGCACTGCGCACTGCGAGGCCGCGCGCAGTGGAGACAGTGGGCATAATTGTTCACGCATGCAAGTGTGCATGGACGTGCATGTTGCACCTGTTCGAGCAACGGGGTGCATTTTTTAGCTGTAGATATGTCTTTTCGAGCCAAAAGACATGTCCTTTCCATCGGGCACCTTGATGTCTATAAATACGAACCCCCTACAGATGAAATAATACACGAAAATAATCAGCCTAATAATCGAGTCATTGCATCTGCATATTGACATCCTTCCCGTTCAAAGCTTGAAAGCCTTAAACACTTTACGTTCATTGTAGTTTCGACTTTTACAAAGTGCTGCTAAGTCGAAACAGATAAAAATCATTGTATCTTAGGGACGAGCGCTGGAGCCATAAGCAATTCGAATACGGCGCGTTTTTGTCTTGCGGAGACTGTATAGAATACAGGCCTCGACTTAGCCTAAAATATCGTAAACACTTAGCCATTTTCTAAAAACAAGAAACCACCCTATCAACAATTGCAAGACAAATTGCACGTTTTGTTTCAAGACGATGGCTTTAGTTTCGTTCACTCAATGGTTGTTGCACCTACTCACGGCCAAAAGCCGCCATGTTCTCTCGGGCGTTGACTTCAAACACGGCAACAAAAGATGTTATTCTACCTCACGACACTTTGGAGTCGTCTGTTTCCTAAAGGAGGACCCTCCTACCATTGGCGATGAAGAATCCAACAACCAATGGAGAATCGATGTGGATGTTTGGCATAACGGTGATTTTATGTGTCGGAATTATATTTTAAACCGGCTAGACGACACCCTCTATAACGTATATAGCTCATTCAAAATGTCCAAAGAGTTGTGGGACTCTTTGGAGAAAAAGTACAAAACAGAAGATGCCGGCACAAAGAAATTTGTTGTCGGCAAATTTCTAGATTTCAAGATGGTTGACACAAGACGGTGATCGATCACCAAGTCAAGAGATTCGAGATCATACTTCACGACTTAGTATGCGAAGGGATGATTACGATTGAGACTTTCAAGTGGCTGAATAATCGAAAATTACCTCCATTATGGAATGATTTCAAGAACTACCTCAAGCACAAGTGCAAATAAATGGGACTTGAAGATCTGATTGTTCGACTTCGGATTGAGAAAGACAATCGAAAATCCGAAGTGAAGTCCAGTAAGTCTGGAATGGAAGCCAAGGCCAATCTTGCGTTGAATCAAGCACTAGCAAGAAACGAAAGCATTCAGGAAAAGACAAGGGAAAGGCCAAGAAATTCAAGAGAAATTGCTACAACTGTGGCAAATCGAACCACGTGGCCAAGGATTGCCGACACCCAAAAAAGGGCAATCAAAGTGGGAACCAACAGGCCAATGTGACGGAGGACAAGTCTGTTCCAATAGACATGTTGGAGCTCGATCTCACCGCCATTGTGTTTGAAGACAATATGGTGGATAACCCAAGGGAGTGGTGGATAGATATCGGGGCTACTCGTCACATTTGTGCCGACAAGGAGATGTTCTCCTTCTACACTCCGATAAATGGAAGGAAGCTTTTCATGGGAAACTCTTCGACTTCTAACATCATGAGGCTTGGGAAGGTTGTTGTAGGTCCCAAGGGGTGTAAGTGTAAGGTTTAGAAGGGGGGGGTTGAATAAACCTTACCAAATTTTCGATTTAGTCCTTTTAAATCTACAGAGTTAATTCTACACAATTTGTGTCCTTGAGGATAGTCGAATTAGTCACTCAAGTAGAGTTAATCTTTCAATGACTTCGGTGAAATTTGTTGATGGAATAACTCATTTGTTGGCTACAATTTAACTCAATTTGTGGTTTTTTTTTTTTGGAGAAGACTTAATACCCTTAAGTTTGATTAAGCAAGATATTAGAGCTTGATTTAGTACTTGTAAATTATCAAATGGATAGCAAATTTATCGTGAGATATAAGCAATTAAAAGTGCGGGAATTTAAATCTTTGAAATGTAAATGACACAAGTAAAGTTTTTATAGAGGTTCGAAGATGGGGTAATTCTTTACTCCTCTCTTCTCCAACTCCTGGAGGAATCCACTAAGTAATGATCGGTTTACAAAGTGGTAACAGTCCGGATACAAGTCTTGATCACAACAAGCCGACTTGATCCTTTGGGACTCGATCTGAGACGCCTTGATCACTCAGTGGCTTCTCGTTCGACTCAGCTTCTTCACAGGGCCTTTTTGCCTTGCTACTAACTCACTTGCTCAAGCTCTTTGGATTTGATCACGAAGCCCTCCAAATGCTTAAGACTTAGTTCAACTTTGAACTTTTCTACAATCCTTTCTGGAAAGTAGACCCCTTGTTTTCAAAGGTTTCCTCTTCATTTGGTTGAAGCTCTCTTTCCTTCACAGGTAAGTGTTGGATTGATGTACTTGAATGTAGGCTTGAGGATTGAGATTGTTTCGAGTTTCTCGTATGTGTCATTCATGCATTATTTTCTCAAACTAACTCCTCGGCCTTTTATAGTGAACTTTCAAAAATTTGCCCGTTGAAGAGATAGGCTTATTTTTGAAAGTCACTTTGCGATCGTTGGCTTGCAGTTCTTGGAATTGCCGTTTCCTCGTATGAATTATTCTTTTCACCTTTTCGAGTTCGACACGGTGTCGTGCTTCCCATTGGTTCATTTCTTTTGCACGCTCGGGACCGAGCACTCCAAGAAAGGTTGTATGGAGATATTACTTGTTTAAGTAAATCTCTTGATTTCGGCAACGGTTCTTTTCTGATTATCTCGACTTGATTTTGCATTTCCTTGCTTTCCCCAGGTGACTTAGAGTCGACTTCCAATCATTGGATGACTCTTCCGTCACTTCAACTTGAGACTTGGCTTTTCTTGAGTTGACTTGACCGATGCTCCACTCACCGTATCTCGCCTGCTTCTTCTTGATAGTGTTCCCGTCTACTCTTCTTTGCCATACTCATTTGTCTCACGGCGAGAGTCTTCCTTCCGATCTTGATTGTCTTCTTGCATGTTAGGCGTAGCTGTCTTCTTGACTCGGCTTGGCCACTCTATTCATTACAATGCATTTTACAACAAGAATTGGGGTGCCAACTTTCTATTCTAAGTTTTACATGGCATTCATCAAAATCTAAACAATAAAATTCCTAACAATTTCCCCCTTTTTGATGATGCCAAAACTTAGATCATACAAATATGTAAATAACAAAGATACATACGAGATAGTGTATTGACATAGAATGTATCGCATGAGAATCAATCTTTTTATTGATCATATCATTCTTGTACTTAACAACTGTTTACAAGGTGTATCGAGTAGTATATAACTGTCTTCACAAAAAAATTTATAATTCTATTACGAGAAGACTTACATTGTATGTATTTACATAATAAAATACATGAAGGGTTGGACAAAGAACACTTCATCTCCTTATTGTCTCCTTCTTTCATCTTGATCAAGATCTTCTTCTCTTCTTCTCTTTTTCTCGTCGTCATTTGCCTTCTTTTTCTTCTCATATGCCTTCTGGCGACTTCATCTTTCCTTAGTCTTTCTGTCTCTCTGCCATAGCCGAGTTTGTCTTTTGTTTTTTCTTCTATTCTCTTTGCATACTCGGCGTTAGTTTTAGCCACTCGCAAATTTGCCACTTGGTCAAGCCCAGCCATTGAGTAGATCCCCTCCTTTCTTTCCGGGATCTACGTATTCGATATTCTTGGGCGAGAGGCCTAGGTGCAAGCTTCTTCCTCCATCGCCGCTTCTTCCTCTACTCTACAGGCGTATCTTTGGGGGGTCTTCTTCCCCCGGTGATTGACTAGCGGAGTGACCAGCAGAGTGATGGCTTGGGAAGTCATTTGTCTGTCGGCCTTCTTCACACAATGTGAGACCCTTTTCCCAAGACAAGTCCCAAGCTTGAGCCATGGACATATTTGCAAAATATCCTTGATTCGGCGTTTTGAATTCGTCAACCGATCTTGGCTCTGCCCCGACATCCGAAATGGCATACGTGTCTCTGTCAATTTGGAATGCCTCCATGTTCTTTCAAGATGTTCATCACCCTGGCATCCATTCTTCCTTCCACTTCCTTCATCCATGCTTCAATTTCTTTTCTCTTCTCGGCCATAGATGCAGAGTCTTGGAGTGGCGAGAGTCACGGGGAGTTTTCGCTTATAATGTCATTTGTGTGAGGACCTGTTGGGGGTTTGTGCAATCATCAAGGTCATATCTTTTGATCCTTCCCCCTCGCCAGATTTTCCTTTCTTGATTTCAAATTTTCCTCACCTGATTTGATTTTCCCTTCTCATTTGCTCCTTTCTTTTCGACTTGATTTTCTTTGCTTTAAGGTATTCCTCTTCCCCCTTTTGGCATCATCAAAGGATAGAGGAACCCCAGTGGAACATATCTTTGGCAAGCATGAAGTCGAAGTCTTCGTTGGTTGAATTACGCTTCAAGTCTGCTGCGTTGTATGCAAAGACGGAATTGAGCCGAGTAGCGTTGGATTCTCACGAAATCGCTTCATCTCGGCCATGAGAAGGCTGAATTTTCTCGTCATGTGTTCTTCCAAACGCCAGCGTATATCATTTGCATTTCGCTCACGCAGCGACTTGATCTCGGCAGTGTGAGCTTCATGCATATGCTCAATGTGTTCCTCGAAGCCTTTTCGCATCAACATTCTCAACTCTCCATACCAAAAGAGCTTGTTGAACAAGGTTCAAGTATCTCATTGTTCCACACGCATGGATTCTTCTTTGTTGCCACCATTCCCTTATCTCGACCGTGATGCCTCTCAAGTCACATTTTGTAAGTTGGCATCTCTGTTGTCCGGTCGCATATCCAAAGAGGCCTCGATGCCTCTCCATCTTTTCAACTTCAAAGAAAGAGTGCCTTGAACACTTCTCGAACTTGGTGATTGATTTACATTGCGGTGATGGCCATACAACGTCGAAATCAAAATCAATTTGGAACAATGGTGCCTCGAGTGAAAAAGCGAGGAGGTGGTCGTGATATCGTGCTTGCTCATTTTTTCGACTCTTCGTGGAGTTCGGTATCTCCGGTGAGAAAGGGAAAGATTCTACAAAAGATTCATCACCGCCGATCGGGATCATTCAATGATGAGCGGTGCGCGTGGAGTTCTTTTGGGAATCGATCCGGTTGTGGCTTGAGGAGCGGAGCGATGGTTCTTTGCTGGTTCATTTGGGTTTGGTTGTGAAATAGACCGCGACTGCGAGCCTCAATTGTCTTAATGCCTTCGTTGGTCTCGGTGATTTTTCCTTTTCGATTGACTTGTCCTCGGCCTTATCGGCGTCATTGGACGATGATGAGATTTCTAGAGGTGGCTCATCATCAAAGTTAAAAGTTTGACGAGTAGTCTTGGGATCGACTTACTCGCACTTGGAACACCCGCACAGTGAGTCTTTTGGATTTGTCATGGGGTTGACTCGGCTTCTTCTTCGTCTTGATCCCGGAAAAGTGACATCGGGGTTGTCTGGGAATCATGAAGTGCGGCGATCTCCTTCTCGGATGGGTCGATGATTGCGGGAGGATGTTCGTACTTGACCTCTTTACCCGGAAGTCTCAACCTCCCGTGGGCCTTCATTTCCTCCGGCAGTCTCTCTGGCTGCGAGGCCTGGTCCTCCCTTTCGACGGTGTCAACTGTCTTAGGGTCTTCTACAAGTGGCATCCATTGGAGTCTCAACCCCATGGATTGCACTTTCATCGCCTGCCAGTGTTAACTCCCAGGGCTGTTCCTTCTCGTGCCTCTGTTGCATCGCGCGTCATTAGCCTTCGGAGCGGTTGGCACCTCAGAGAGACAGTCTCAATCGCCTCCGAGCTTCGTTGATGGCAACTTCTTTGTTCTTCTTGTGATTGTAATTTCTCTTCTTCGCCTCCTTGCTTCTTTGTGGAGTCATCTGCGGCATCCTCCGACCTTGCCGCGGTGGAGGGAGTTTCCCCTCGGTGGCGCACCGGTGAGTGACTTGGAGTGGGGTCACTCGTCTCCGGACTCTCATTTGCAATTGATGGTTCAGTAGTTGGGGAAGGTGGTAGCACACCTTCAATAGGGGTTGGCTCGACTGGGGTCCCCACTAGCCCGGTTCATCGCCATTTCCCTTAATGCCTTCTTCCGAGTGAGTGGGGAAGTGGTAGCAAAGAACATCGGTGGCTATTTCTTTGAACCACTCCCATAGGATCGATTTCGGTGTGTTCGGAGGACTCTCCTGGTCCCTCCATTAGTCTTTGCTCGTGAAGAATTCTTGATTCATGCGTCTAGCTTTGCATTTGTAACTCTTCCGCGGGCGTGGCATTTTCGGATCCTCATCACCGCCCGAGAAGACATCAAGAAGAGGATGGAAGTGTTACGTGGTGCCGAGATAGGCGGATGCTCGCCTTCTCACGTGCTTCGGCTTCTTTGACTTGCTTTGCTCTCTCCCTGTCCTTGTGGATGCGGGATGTCTAAGCGCTTGTCCTCATCAAGTCTTTGGGAGCACGATGAGTTAGTCAAGGAAATTTAGCAGTTCCTCTTCTTCTTCTATGAACTCGGGCCGTTGGAACTGTTCCTTGACTTGCTCAACTTCCATTTTCTCCACTCACGCAGACGATTTTGGATGTCCGGGTAAGGTGGAGATAGGATCATTACATCACTATCTGCTTGGGCTGGTTCTTCTTGTGTTTCAATTTGTGTGAGCTACTGTTGTGTCTTGAGTTGCCTCTGCTGATCGCCTTCACAGACTTGGCTGTTTCATCAACTACATCGGAGACTCTACTTCTCCGGTAGTCTCCGTATTTGTGCTAGGCGAGTAACCGACTCATTTGGTTTCTCTGTTCGGACCGCTTGACGAGTCTTCTTCGTCTCTCTGGTTTGTACGGGGAATTTACAGTTCGAGGCGGTGTCCTCACGAGTCTTGCAAGCGCGGGGGGGTCTTTGGTGTTTGTTTCGAGGAGGCGGCCGTCGGGCTTGTCGAGTTCTCCTCCTTTTGACGATCGGAGAAGGTATTTGTGAGTCCTTCTCGACCTCTGCTGCGAGGGCGGTGTGACACGGCTGGCAGGGTAGGAGCATGTTTGGTTTTCTTTCTTTGCGGGGCGTGATCTTCTTAGCATACCGCAGGGCGACTTTCTTCTTCCGGGAGAGGAAAATTTGTATCTTGAGTCGGTCACTGATTCCCCCTCACTTTGGTGTGTCGCTCTTTTGGCATAAGCTCGCTCGAGCACCGAGAGAGGTTAGCTCGAACATCCTCTTGTTAACATGGAAGGCCTTCCCATGTCCAAGAGGTACTCCTTTCACCTCCGATGGCCGGCCAATCACTAGGCCATATCCCAGGGATCCTCCAAATGTGCCATCTTCTTTGAAGGACTTGTTCCCACGTTCGCAGAGTCTGCTTTGTAGATAAACTCAGCCCAATTTATCTTCTTTTCTTCGATGATTGCGGCCATCACAATCGGCTTTGCCTTTGATAGTTGGTCAAAGCGCCAAATTTGATGTCAATACATTTGGCAACTATGTCCAACAATTTGTGATAATCCTCCTTGTGAGTCTCTTGTTTGTGTATATAATTTTATCGCAAAGGTCGGACTTGGCTATTTCTTTCCATGCGTCGCCCAAGTTTACATCAGCTTCCTTAATTTGATTGCTCCTTCCGGGGTAGTGAGCAATATTGCCAAATCCTTGGCGTAATAGTGTTGCTTCCGTGAAGCAGGATGACTTGATTCCTTCGTCGTGAATCTCGGCATTCACGAGAATTGTGCGACCTCCTCCACATAGGTCATAGGATATTCAGCGTTAGAAACGGTTTTAGTCAGGACATTTCCAACTTTTCGGCAATTTTCTTCACCAGGGTGTCGTCGGACCCTTCACTCACCATTAAATCGAAATCCCGTCGAACCGGTGTGGATTTGCTTTCCTAACTTAGTAAAGTCGTAAGTTGGTGCCATTTCTTAATTATGTCAAGAAAAGTCTTGAGAAATTGATTTGAATGTTGATAGGGTTTCGAGAGTAGTTTGCCTTTGCTTTTGAGAGAAAAAGATGAACAGTTTTTAGAAGTGTGAGAGAGAAACGAAGCGAAAATAGTTTAAATATGGTTTATGAAAGGGCGTGCGCAGGCGGTTTTGAATTGTGATCGAAATCAACGGCTTGGATTTCGTGACGCCTATTGAGCATTTCACGTCTCGTATTTAATGCGGCAAAGCATTTATATCCAATCATAAGCTTAGTGTGCGGCTTTATGTCCGTACACATCATCATTATCTTTGACGTGTTCCTTAAAACATTCCCGCTTAAGTTAAAACGATTGCGTTTTTGTCACTTTGCTCATAAGTTATTCAACTTATCTCTTAGCCGATTTAACTCTACTCTCTCAGATTCTCTTGGTGACTCGGCTATCGGTGACCGGTTATCTTGTCTTTCCGATCTGGTGATTTACTAAGTTGATTTTTGTTTTCGGCTCTTTTTCACTTCTTTTCTGTTCTAATACTCTTCTTTGATTTGTCCGAGTGTATTTCACTCAATTAACCCCAACTCATGCTTGAGTTCTTCAAATCTTGACTCACCTAATGGTTTTGTGAAGATGTCGGCTAATTGTTTATCGGTTGAGATGTATTCCAAGATAATGTCCTTCTTTTCAACATGATCTCTTATGAAATGGTATCGACATCTATATGTTTTGTTCTTGAGTGCAACACAGGATTTTGAGTGATTGCAATGGCACTTGTGTTATCACACATGATTGGAATTTCTTTTTCTTCAACTTCATAGTCTCTCGTTGTTGTCTCATCCATAGGACTTGGGCAACAATTTGCCATTGCCTATGTATTCTCGCCTCATTTGTAGAGGTGGCTATTGAGTTTTGCTTCTTGCTAAACCGGGAAATTAGTCTGTTTCCTAGCATTTGACAGTGCTGAAGTGCTCTTCCTGGCCCACTCTGCATCCAGCGTAGTCGAGTCCGAATAGCCAATTAGCTTGAATCCACCTTCCTTTGGATACCATAGGCCTACTTCTTGGCTTCCTTTCAAGTATCTCAATATTCTCTTAGGCTTTCTTTGTCATATGGCTCTCTTTTGGAGCAGATTGAAATCTTGCACATACACCTACAAAGAAAGGTGATGTCCGGCACGCTTCTTTGTGAGATAGAGCAATGATCCAATAAGTGCTCAGTATCTTGTTTGATCTACAGGCTTGCCATGCATCCATGTCCATTTTGGTGATGTGTTCATTGGTATTTTTACTGAAGACTTTTCTTCCATACCAAATTTCTTCATTAAATCTACGGTATATTTTGTTTGACTTATGAAGGTTCCATCCTTCAAATTTGTTTCACTTGAAGTCCAAGGAAAAATGTCGGCTCTCCCATCATGCTCATTTCAAATTTGCTTTGCATGAGGTTTGAGAATTTTTCACACAGACTCTTTGTTAGTGGATCCAAAAATGATGTCATCCACATATATTTGAACAAGCAATATACTCTTCTTGTCTTGAATTAAGAAAAGTGTTCTATCTACTTTTCCTTTTGTGAATCCATTTTCGGTTAGGAATTGTGACAGGGTATCATACCATGCTCGGGTGCCTGTTTCAATCCATACAAGGCTTTCTTGTGTTTGTATACCTTGTCTCCAAGAGTCTTCTGCTCAAATCCTCGGAGGTTCTTCAACATATACTTCTTCTTCCAATAAACCGTTTAGGAATGCACTTTTTACATCCATCGATATACAATGAAATTCTTGTGATTTTTGCATGGGCAAGAAACATCCTTATAGCTTCCAATCTTGCTACAGGGGCAAATGTTTCATCAAAATCTATCCCTTATTCTTGACAATATCCTTTGGCTACTAGTCTTGCTTTATTTCTTACCACCGAGCCTTCCTCGTTCATCTTTTTCGAATACCCATTTGGTTCCAATAACATTTTGATGTATGGGTCTTTGCACTAGTTCCCATACTTTATTTCTCTCAAACCGATTCAGCTCTTCTTGCATAGCTTGAATCCAATGTGTGTCATCCAATGCTTGTGACACATCTTTTGGCTCTATTTGCGAAATGAAGCATGTGAACATAGCTTCTTGTTGAGTTCGGATCTTGTTTTGACACCTTCTCTCATATCTCCAATGACAAGTTCGGTGGATGGTCTCTTAGCCATCTTACATCAGGTTGGAGTAAGTTAGCTGGATTGATCGACTTGCGGTTGTGTTCTTTGTGGTCGCTCTTTCGTGGTCGCTTAGCCGCAAATTTTCCAACCGCTTTTGAGATTCAGCTATCTCATCTTCTTTCGAGTTGATAATCCCGCCTTCGGCTTCAGCGTAGGGACTCTTACGTATGATTGGATGTTTCAACTTATCGGTGACTCTTGATGTTTTCTCCATTTACATTTGGCTCATCGAATACTACATGAATGGATTCCTCGTAACCATAGTTCTTTTATTGAGTATTCTCAGAAGGCTTTGCTTTTGTTGAGTATCCTAAGAAGATACCTTCATCACCTTAGCATCAAAAGCCTTTAGGTTGTCTTTGCCATTGTTGTGGATGAAGCATTTACATCCAAATATTCTCAAATATGCAACATTTGGTTTTCTTCCGATCCAGATCTCATAGGAGTCTTTGTCATTTTGTCTATTTATCATACATCTGTTTTGGGTGTAGCAAGCTGTGTTAATTGCTTGACCCAAAATCTTTTTGGTAACCCCGCTTGACTAACATGGTCTTCTTTGCTTCTTTGAGGGTTCATTCCTTCTTTCTCGCAACTCCATTCTGTTTGTGGAGTCCTTGCTGGCGATAGTTCATGACCAATACCATTCTCAATACAATATTGAGTTATTATTCCATTGACAAACTCGGTTCCTCTATCGATCTTATTTTGATAATGGTTTGACTCTTCTCATTTTGAATTCTCTTCATCATTTGTGGTAGTTTTTGTAGGGTTTCTTTCTTCTTGCACATGAATATTGCCCATGTATATCTTAAGTAGTCATCTACTACCACCAAGGTGTATTTCTTTCCACTTATCTTTGTTTGGTTCCACTAGGCCAAATAGATCCATATGAAGTAGATGCAATATTCTTGTTGAGGATGGGCATGTCTTTTCTTTGAATGACGACTTGATTTGTTTTCCCTTCCGACATGCATCACATATACTCTCCTTCTTGTATATCGAGTGGAAGTCCTTCTACAAGATGACTTCTTGCTAGCTTGTTAATTGTTTTGAAATTCGGGTGACTCGGCTTTTTTTTTTTGTGCCACTGACCAACTTGATTCAATTTGTGCTCTTTGCTAGTAGACAGTCTTTGGGTGTTGCGGTTGACCAATCCACTACATACATATTCTTGTCTATTTCCTTGCGGCAAAGACAACTTCATTTGATTCAATATCCTTGATTTGGCATACACCCATGTTGAATCCAACATTGTAGCCCTTGTCATAGAGCCGATCGATACTCAGTAGGTTGAAGTTGAGTCCTTCAACATATGCAACATCTGTGATTTCTAATCCATTCCTCTTGATGGATCCAATGCCTCTTATTTCACCAGGAGCTTCATTTCCTCCAAATATGACTTTGGCTCCTTTGACTTCCTTGAATTTTGACAGATTTCTCTTATTTCTGTCATATGTCCGGAATAGCCACTATCCATGTACCAGGTTCCTTGGCACTCATTTGTTCTTGAACCCGCAATCAAGGAAATTAAGTTTTAGGTACCCATACTTGTGCAGGTCCGAGGGGTTAGAATTGTAAGATGATCCAACCAACCTATAGCCAAATGATTTGACTCTAAGGGGTTGCCATCTATCGTGCCATAATCATAATTAATTCGCAAATTGCTTGGGGATTTAGGTTCATACAAATTGTCTCTTTTGTCTGTATGCTGCATATGTGTTTTAGCAATTGCCTTCCTTGGGTAATTGTGGTGCTTTTGAGTGTAGTGCCTAGGTGCATGTGTGTCTTTGATGAAAGCTCTTATACTTTTGGAATGGCCTTTGTTGAGTTCTAGGCCTTTGCCACTGGGCTTATATTCCATAAGTCTATTTGATAGTTCACATTGTTCCAATCAATTTGGGCTTGGATATTTTCTACCATTCCCATCATATGTATTTCTTTTATGGATTTTCTGGAATTTTTGGTAGCTCTGTTTCTTCTTTACAGAGTATTTTTCGTTAGGAGTTTCTTTGAGGACTGGTGAATCTCTTTCGGTGTCCTTTCAAAGATACTCAAATCGGTATTTTCCTTTTCCTTTGTAACCAAGGCCAGTTTGCTTAGTATTGTGCTTTGGAGTGAATGTGTGCAACATTTAGAGTTTTGGGTTTTTCGGACTCTTCATGACTTGAAGATCCTTCTACCAAAATTACTCTTGAGGTTTGACATGGCACAAAGGAATTAAATCCTAAGCTTTGTCTTGTCTCCACATTCTCTTTGACTCATAATAAGATCATCCAATGATTTAGATGCCTTAGTGAATGAGGCAATAACATTTTTGAGGTCATTCTCCTCTTTTCTATAGCAGCAATTTCGCTACTAATTTAGCATTTTCAGCCTTTAAACTTTCATTTTCAACGACTATTTGACTTAGAGTACTCGGCTCCTTAGTCACTTTGAGTTTTGACTTTTAAGTAGGCTGTTTTCCTCATTCAATAGTGTGTGTGAGGATTTAATGTGCTCAAAATCTTTCATCATTTTGCCTAATGAATCATAAAGATCAGTAGGTGATGAAGTGTGTGTGTCACAGATCACTATCACTAGTGTGCGAGCTTGTTGAATTAGATTGTACCTCATCTTCTTGATCTTGTTCTTTGGCCATTAAGCGGATCAAGGCTTCTTCTTGAGTCACTCGAGTAGTCGGCTTCACTTTGCTCTACGAATCGATTGTCTCTCTTGACTTGTTTGTTTATTGATCTCTGCGACCATCATTGCCTTTTTCTTTTCTTGTCTTCTTTCTCTCAAGACCTTTCTTTTTCTTCTTCATTCCTGTACTTGTTGACTACGAGGATATGAGCAATCAATGGCATAGTGACACTGGTTGTCTACAATTCCAACATAGATATTCAGCCTTTTGATCGACTCTTTCTACTCTTGAGTTGTCGAGTCCTTTGATACTCAACTTGTTGATAATCATTCTCTTGGTTGGCCTATCATCCCTTGATTTGGAGGGAGCCGAGTGTCTTCTCGGAAGATTCACCCTTTCTCTCTTGTAGTTCTTGTTAAAGAACTTGTTAAATCTTTTAACCATCGGGCTATTTTTCTTGTGTCAATTGCTTCTTTGACCTCGGCTCTCTTCCCATCTTTGACAATTAGAGCATTTGCTTTAGTACAATTTGTCTCTTCCTGGTCTTTTCTTCTCACTCAAACTCATAGGCTTTGAGGTCCGAGAATAGTTCATGGTTGGATGTCTTTGATAGGTCCATGGAATGTCTCGGTGCCATGACCTTCATTTCCCATTCGGTGGAAGACTTTTTAGGATCTTCATACACATTTCTTCGTGTATATTCCTTTCCAAGTGTAGATGACTCATTTGTGATTTCGTAAACCGAGCGTCCGGTTGATCCAGATTCTCTCCCGAGATCATTTTGAAATTTTCAAACTTCTCGTACGACTCTTGATAATTTGTTTTCTTTGATTTGCTCACGAGCCTTCACAAATTAATGTCACTTGTCCCGCATTTCTTTAGCCGTTTTACATGATTTGACTTTGTTGAACATGGCTTTGTCCAAGGTTTTGTAGAGGATGTCCTTGGCTACATTATCCAGGTTGTATCTTTTCTGTCATCATTTGTCCACTCGGTTCTTGGTTTTTCAACCATGATGATGCGGGAGCGACATCTTCTTCTCCTTGATTTGCAACTCTTAAATGCATTTGTGTTCACCTTTAATATTTGTAGAGGCCCATCTTCTATCACTATCCACATCTCATCATGTAATCTTTGATAGATGAGCACGCATACGAATTTTCCAATCATCAAATTCTTCAATAGTGAACATGGGGATGCGTGTTAGATTTGCTTCCATGATAATGATTTTTAATAAAAAGAGTTTTGAAAGTTTAAGTACTAAAGCAGACTTTGAAAAATTTGGAGATCTAGTTCAAGAACCGGTGCGGAGGGTTCAATGAACCAACCGCTCCGATACCACTTGTAGGTCCCAAGGGGTGTAAGTGTAAGGTTTAGAAGGGGGGTTGAATAAACCTTACCAAATTTTCGATTTAGTCCTTTTAAATCTCTGAGTTAATTCTACACGGTATTTTGTGTCCTTGAGGGACGATCGAATTAGTCACTCAAGTAGAGTTAATCTTTCAAGACTCATTTGAAATTTGTTGATGGAATAACTCATTTGTTGGCTACAATTTAACTCATTTGTGGTTTTATTTTTCAGGAAGACTTAATACCCTTAAGTTTGATTAAGCAAGATATTAGAGCTTGATTTAGTACTTGTAAATTATCAAATGGATAGCAAATTTATCGTGAGATATAAGCAATTAAAAGTGCGAGAATTTAAATGATGAAATGTAAATGACACAAGAAAGTTTTTATAGAGGTTCGAAGATGGGGTAATTCTTCTACTCCTCTCTTCTCCAACTCCTGGAGGAATCCACTAAGTAATGATCGGTTTACAAAGTGGTAACAGTCCGGATACAAGTCTTGATCACAACGGCCGACTTGATCCTTTGGGACTCGCCGGGGAGACGCCTTGATCACTCGGTGGCTTCTCGTTCGACTCGGCTTCTTCTTCAGGGCAATTTGCCTTGCTACTACGACTCACTTGCTCAAGCTCTTTGGATTTGATCACGAAGCCCTCCAAATGCTTAAGACTTAGTTCAACTTTGAACTTTTCTACAATCCTTCTGGAAAGTAGACCCCTTGTTTTCAAAGGTTTCCTCTTCAACTGGTTGAAGCTCTCTTTCCTTCACAGGTAAGTGTTGGATTGATGTACTTCGGAATGTAGGCTTGAGGATTGAGATTGTTTCAGTTTCTCGTATGTGTCATTCATGCATTATTTTCTCAAACTAACTCCTCAGCCTTTTATAGTGAACTTTCAAAAATTTGCCCGTTGAAGAGATAGGCTTATTTTTGAAAGTCACTTTGCGATCGTTGGCTTGCAGTTCTTGGAATTGCCGTTTCCTCGTATGAATTATTCTTTTCACCTTTTCGAGTTCGACACGGTGTCGTGCTTCCCATTGGTTCATTTCTTTTGCACGCTCGGGATCGAGCACTCCAAGAAAGGTTGTATGGAGATATTACTTGTTTAAGTAAATCTCTTGATTTAATGCAACGGTTCTTTTTGATTATCTCGACTTGATTGCATTTCCTTGCTTTCCCAGGTGACTTAGAGTCGACTTCCAATCATGGATGACTCTTGTCACTTCAACTTGAGACTTGGCTTTTCTTGAGTTGACTTGACCGATGCTCCACTCGATTGTATCTCACCGCTTCTTGATAGTGTTCCCGTCTACTCTTCTTTGCCATACTCATTTGTCTCACGTGAGTCTTCCTTCCGATCTTGATTGTCTTCTTGCATGTTAGGGCGTAGGTTGTCTTGACTCGGCAGCGGCTATTCTATTCATTACAATGCATTTTACAACAAGAATTGGGGTGCCAACTTTCTATTCTAAGTTTTACATGGCATTCATCAAAATCTAAACAATAAAATTCCTAACAGTTGTGCTCAAGATGACTTCCGGAAAGGAGCTTACGCTGAATGTCTCGGATATCCGCAAGAACTTGGTTTCTGGTCCTTTGCTTAGTAAGGCTAGGTTTAGACTAGTGTTTGAGTTCGACAAGTTTGTAATGACCAATAATGGTCAGTTTCTTTGTAAGGGCTACCTTGATAAGATGTCTGTAATGTCTGTTTTTTGCCAAGAGGCGAAGAATAAAACTATTACTTCTGTTTACTTGTTGGATTGTTCTAATTTATGGCATGATAGATTAGGACACGTAAACTTCAACACAATTAAAAGGTTAGTGAATCTGGAATTAATACCTACGTTTAAAATCGATTCACAAGACAAATGTGAAATTTGTGTTGAAGCAAAATTGGCCAAAGCACAGTTTCATTTGGTAATGAGAAGTACCAAACCACTTGAGTTAATTCATACAGATGTGTGTGATTTAAAACTTGTGCAAATTCGAGGTGGAAAAAAGTATTTTATAACGTCTATTGATGATTGCACAAGATATTGCTATGTATATCTTTTGAAAAGCAAGGATGAAGCTTTAGTAGATTTTTTATAAGAATGAAGTTGAAAATCAGCTTAATTTGAAAATTAAGATGCTTCAAGTGATAGAGGCGGAGAGTATGTTGCTCCATTTGAAGAATTCTCGCTCAGGAAATGGGTATAATTCATCAAACGACAGCTCCCTACTCACCTCAATAAAATGGTGTGTAACGCAAAAATCGTACTCTTAAGGAGATGATGAATGCGATATTAATAAGCTCTGGCTTACCCCAAAACTTGTGGGGGAAAGCTATACTTTCTGCAAACTACATTCTTAATAAGATCCCACATAAAGGTGATCACGAAACTCCATATTAGTTATGGAAAGGACGTAAACCATCATACAAATACCTCAAAGTGTGGGGGTATTTGGCTAAAGTCGAAGTACCAAAGCCTAAACAAGTAAGAATCGGTCCAAAGAAGATCGATTGTGCTTTTCGTGGATATGCTAACAATAGTAGTGCATATTGCTTTTTAGTGCACAAGTCGACTTTCCTAATATAAATGAAGGTATGATCATTGAATCAAGGAATGTTATATTCTTGAGAATATCTTTCCAAATAAAGAAAGGAAAGAAGAAGTTCGAGTAAACGAACTTATTAAAATGCAAGGTTACCTCAAAGTGATAATGAAAAGGAACCAAGACACGATAAAAGAACAAAAGTAGTTAAGTCTTTTGATCCTGATTTTCTAACTTATATGTTAGAAAACAAACCAAGAACTATTCAAGAAGCTTTATCTAGTCCAGAAGCTCCTCTCTGGAAAGAAGCTATCAATAATGAAATAGATTCCATCATGCAAAATAACACTTGGGAGTTGGTTGATCTCCCACTGGGTTGCAAACCTTTGGGATTCAGGTGGATCCTTAAAAGGAAGTATAAAGCAGATGGATCTATAGATAAGTACAAAGCCCATTTGGTAGCTAAAGGGTTTAAACAGAAGGAGGGATATGACTTTTTTGATACATATTCTCCTGTTACAAGGATCATGTCTATTCGTGTTCTCATTGTTATTGCAGCTTTACATAACCTTGAGATACATCAAATGGACGTTTGATAGTCCTCCGACTAAGACACCTGTAGATCTAAGTCTACACTTGGACAAGAATAGAGCCGAACCAGTTTCTCAGCTGGAATATGCAATGGTAATTGGCAGTCTGATGTACTTAACGAATTGTACACGTCCAAATATTGCATATTCAGTAAGTAAGCTAAGTAGGTTCATAAGTAACCCGAGTACGGATCACTGGAAAGCCGTGAAGAGTACTTAGATACTTAAAGTATACCATAAACTATGGAATACTTTATACCAGATATCCAGCAGTATTAGAAGGATATTGTGATGCCAATTGGATATCAGACACAAAAGATTTCAAGTCCACAAGTGGATATGTTTTCACAATAGGTGGAGAAGCAGTGTCGTAGAAGTCTTCTAAGCAAACGTGCATAGCTCGATCCACTATGAATTTAAGAAGTAATGGACGGATGGAGTATGCCAGGATACTCTTCAAAAGGAGATCACCTATATAAGTGAGAAGTAATGGACGCTTCAAAGAAACACTTATGAATCTAAGATATGGTCCAGGGCCAAAATGGATATAACGTGAGAACAACACGTGTTAGAATTTTTATTGTGTAAGTATTGTTGTCTCGGTTTACACAAATGGCTGAGTAGTTCAAGACATCGCGTCACTAAGTAGCTAGTAAATTCGATAGTATTTTACTAAGGAAGGTTCAAAGCCACAAGCTACCTATCCAGATGCAATAACAGTTTGCCGAGACTTTCAAGCGAATCTGCATACACGCATGCATTAATTTCATTCATGTGGGGGATTGTTGGAATTTGGTTGTGTAAAATGGGTTTAACTTGATTTTGACCAAATATTTAAGTAGTATCATGCCAACCAACATGCATTACATAATATCCACATATACTCAAGAAGATACCACAATCACATATAATACAATTAATTCAGACAATACTATGTCCATACATTACAGTTGCAGATGGATTTTTACTTACCTTTCACCTCTCACAATATCTTACTCTTTGTCAATTAGGTTATTCTTTCCAATCCTAGGCATAAACCAATCTGTATAAAGAGCATAGATTATAAATTTTCATCTGAGCATTGCACCAAACCTCAAACAAGTGCCCCAGCCTCAAATGTAAACCATACAATTTAATCTAATCAAGTCTTCTAAATACCTTAATTTCATATTTTGAGTTTAACATTACCAATGGGTATGTAATAGTCCTTATATCATACCTCGAACTGTTAATCGTCTAAGTCATAATTTAATATTATGCCACATTTTTTTTTTAATTTACTCTACTAATTTACTTCTATATATACTATATATATTTCTTCTCTATCATTTCTTTCTTTCTTTTTTATTATTTCCTACCAATTTAGAATCAGAAGTAATATATATATATATGGTATAACATGATTCTTGATATTTTAATAAATTCAAATCTACCTCAAATGCATAAATATAACATCTACGTGTGTATATATATATATATATATATATATATTAATGGATTATCTCATCACCATTTATCAAATGTAAACTTCAAATTTCTCATACTCAGCACACCCAGCCAAAATCAACATTTAGATCAAGTTTGATTTAATATATTACATATGGCTACTAAATTTATTTCAATTACTAAACTAGATAAGAAAAAAGGAAGGATTCAAAGGCCACTTACCAATTTTCTTTTGTGTGCACCTCAGTCGTCCTCTCCAATTTTACCTCTTCACCGAGTGGTTAACCTATCTTTTTTTTTCTTTCTATATTTCCTTTTATCTTTATCTCGTACGCGTGTGTATAAGAATAAAACTTATAGATATATGTTGATATGTGTTTCCACTAAGGCGGTGACAACGTACTAAACATATACATATTGTAATGCTCTTTGGATAATCTGTAATCATTATTAATGTCAAATACATATGTGTTTCACATGCATACCTATAGGCCTGTAAGTGTGCCATGCAAAATTATATCACATTAGCTACATATATATATTTACATGTTGTTTACTTAATTCCTTTTCATTGTTTTTAATATATATATATATATACCAATTATAATTTTACTACCCCTGCACGCAATTTATATGTGTATTAATTATATTATTACACGTGTATACAATAATAGCTAGTATCTAATGGTCCAACAAGTAAATACTGTTTTTTTTCAACTACTTAAATTAGTAGTTCGGCAACTAACAATATGGGCGAGTTCCGAAATTATATAACTAGTCCTGCGGTATAAAATAATCAGATTACGCAAATATCACATAACCAACATGTAATGCATGAACTATATTGGCGAGTGATTAGTGAGAGACTCGGTATTATTACACAACCGAAAAGAGTCTATTGCATTGAAACCAAGAAACTTACATATTTTAGTAATGGAGATGGACCCGCAACCTTAAAGTGTTCCTACTAAAAGAGTGCAAGAGGAATAAGCGAATGGGAAGCATGCGGAATGTTAACACCTTTTCAGAGGCTTGCAAGTATCAGAAAAATAAGGTTGGGTCAACATCAAAGCTGCAGAAACAAGACAAGCCAACGAACACTCAGTAAGAGTTTGAAATTTTGTCTCTGTCTTCAATGGACAAAATTCAAACTCCTACTATAAAATGCTGAGAAATTTTTCAGAGAGAACAAGACACATAACTGAGAAGCAAACATTCAAGCAAGAACTGAAAATATTCTCTCTCAATCTATATTCGAAAATCCTCATATCCAAAATCGAAGACACTTCATTCAACACTCTCACATGGAAAGATCGAAGTTGTTCTTCTAGTAGAAGAGGAAAACATTTGTGAAAAACAAAGGGGTCTATTCTTCCAAGTATTGAAGGAAGATCAGTAAGGTTCAAGGTCGAACCTGATTCAAATCTGAAAGAGGGCTGTGTGAGCAATCCCTGAAGATTTAAAGAGCTGAAGAGAGAGGCAGCTACCTTATGAAGAGCTGAGTCCCAGGAGATTAGCTGGTTGTGTGATCAAAGCAAATCTTGGATTGTACTTTTGTAACGAAGTTACTGTTGCATTAATGGATTCCTCCTGGAGTAGGAGAAGAGTGGAGTAGAGGAATTACCCCATCCTCGAACCACTATAAAATCTATGTGTTTTTATTTTTCGCACTTTAAATTCTACATTTTATTTAAATTGCTATATTTGCTATCCATCAAGATAATAATGGTCAAAAAGTATAAGTGTTGATAAACCAAGCTTAAAAAGTGTGTAAGACTTCATTTTGTAAAACAACAAAACTGAATTTCTAAAAAGTTAAACTTCACTCGGTGAGTTATTCTATCAACTGCTCCATAAGGGAACTGTTGAGTCGTTAACTCTCCTGTTGAAGCTTAACACAGTTGTCTTAAAAGACTTAGCTATTTTTCTTGTAACTCTGATTTTTTTAAGAATCGCGAAATGGGGTAAAGTCTATTCAATCCCCCTTCTAGACTTTACTCTGTACCTCTTGGGACCTACAAAAGTGTTGTATTTTAGTGATGCAACACTGGTTATACTGTATTTGGGACAAATCTTGCCCATATTTTGTGCATGTTATTTTCGGCAGATTTTCTAAACTCGTGCAGGTTGCTGGTATCATAGATCACATGAATTAATTGATACCATATATGATTCTGTCATTATGTATCTTGATTATTTCCTTGTATTCTTTCAATATTTTTTTATTAGGAAAGAATCAAATTTGTTTGAATTTCATTATATGTAGCATATTCTTCCAGATTTGATGGGATTGGAAAATAAGTCAGTCGACCATTGAAGAAATCAAGTAATCCATATAGTTTATCTTGAGAGCTTCTTTTTCTATGCGTATACATTCTTCGGTGAAAAAGATTAAGATCTACGGTGTGGAACGACTCAGCCATTCAAAGGCGTTTGAAATGATTTCAACAGTGCTGAGGTTTTGGAGCAAACATTCCAACGAATTAGTGGAATACAAAGAGTGGTGTTTATTTAAAAATGGAGTTTTTATATTCAGTAAAAATATATTTGTATTTGTAATAACAAGGTTGTTCCAAATTAATGGATTGTTTTTCTCTACGGAAGATAGCCTCGTGCATTAAGGTCGAGGAATCTAAGCACGTTAAAATTCCCGGTGTTAATTTTTTATTTCCGCTGTGTGTTCTGATTTTACTCTCTGTGTGTGTGTTAAGTATTAAAACACCACTATCTGACACCAAAGGATTTTTATTAAAACTTAAGAAAATCAGTCAGCATATTCTTTCATTTATATTTATTCTAGGTCCTTTCTTGAAGACATTCTCAAATGAATGTGTACAAAACGAAATATGAGAATTATCACAACTGAAGTAGAGTTTTACAATAGTTATTCTTACAGAATCATATTAAGAACCAAGTCCCATGCATTCTACATGATCCTTGAACTTGTATGGTTGTATGCCTTTTGTCAATGGAATGACAATCATTAACTCAGTATTAACGTGTTCAATTTACATTGTTTTATCTTTAACACGTTCTCTTGTGGCTAATGACTTTATGTCGATATGTTTTCGTCGACTACCACTTTTGTTATTTTTAGCCATAAATAATGCAGTTGAATTATCATAGTATATTCTAAATGTCCTACAAATTGAGTCAACAATTCTAAGCCCAGAAATAAAATTCTTTATCCACACGCCATGTGAAGTTGCCTCAAAAGCATGATATAAACTCAACCTCCATAGTAGAAGTAGCAATCATTTATTTGGCACTTCTCCAAGATACGGCTCCATCCGTATATACAAAAATATTACCAAATGTTGATTTTCATAAATTAACGCAGTCAACAAAGTCTGAATCAGAGTAGCTAGTGACTTCTAAATTATTAGTTCATCGATACAAAAGCATATAATCTTTTGTCCCTTGAAGGTACCTCATTACCTTCTTTTGCAGTTTTCCAGTGGTGAATTCTTGGATTACGCTGATATCTTCTTAATATTCCAACAACAAATGCAATGTCAGATGATCACGAAATTCTTACCGCAAGCGTACGGTGTCAAGTTTTAGTATAGGTTTTGAAAGTAGGATTATCGTCTCCACAGGGATTGTTATTGAATTTTATACTAAGTACTATAATTAAAATAGCTTAATTCTATCTAGAAATCGGAAAGAGATGAGAATTTATTAAACTAAAAAGAAAACTAAAATTAAACAAATAATTGGTTCAGACAATTTATCAAACACTTAAGATATGAATTCTAGAGGGTTGATTTCACCTAGTTATCCCCTATGTTTTCAATCCAGTTTATTAATCACAAGTTATCAATCTATAAGCCAATATTCCTACCGTTTATCACTTCCTCTCTCGAGTGGCAAGTGATTCTAGGTTCCAATTTTTGATTTCGATATCTCTATAAAAATCATAAATTAAACCCTAATACGCTCAATGAATATTCTATCACAGGCTTCAAAAGATTCATAAATCTCTCGATTCTATGAAGCCCTAGGTTGTGCTATTCTATGGCCAGACGTTCAATTACCTCTCTCGAGCATCAAATCAAAAACGCCAAACAATCTAAATTATTGATCAGATAATCCAGATGCAATCAAATCAAATAGCACAAATAGATTAAATAAAATGCGAGTTTCATAAACCGGAAATCAAAACATAGGTTCAAACGTAAGTTACATCAATCCCCTAGAGAAATAGGTTTAGCTCATAATGGATGTACAAAAACTCATGAAGAAATAATTATACATCTCAAGAAATCGACAAAGAAAAACAAAGAAAGAATTAAGAAGAAAAGAGAAGGAATTCTCTCTGTGTCCAGACGAGAAGTGCCTCCAATTGCCGTCCCGAACCCTAGCTCTGTGTCTCTTGCCTTGCGTTGTGCTCAAAATAATGTCCGACCCCCTGTTTGTACGTGCGTTCTTGTATTTATAAGCTTGAAACCATCGAAAAGCCCACGAAATAAAAAGCCCAGTGTTCAGTCTCGTCGCGCGCGCTGCAGTGCTTGGTGTCGCGCGCAGCAGCGCGCTGCTCATCGTGCCTGCTCCTGCCCATCGTGCTGCGATCTTTGGGAATGGCGCTACTGCAACGCCCTTCGTCGTCCTACTCGCTTTGCCCTACATCCGGCCGACGCGCAGACCCATTGGCCTAAGCGCTGCAGCGCCATTGAACCCTATACTTTCTTTGCTGCCGGTCTTGCTGCAGCCTTCACAGCGCTTTGATCATGTCTACTATACCGCCGGGAGCTGCAGCCCTTGTATATGGGCGCTGCAGCGCCCACCAATGTCACGCCCGCTGTACTATTTTACACTCCCGCGCTGCGGCGCGGGGGTTTTGGCACTGCGACGCTCGTCTTGCTCGATATATTTCCACTTTTCAACTTCTAAAATGCGATTTTAATCGTCCAAACACGTTTTTCAACATTTTTGCTCAATTTCGGCTATCAAGATCAGTCCCGAACCTCGAACAACACCAAATGACACAAACTCGACTCAAATGATACTAAAATACCCGAAAACAACGCAAAATCCTAGTCTAGAGCACTCAATACATTGGTATAAAACCAACCCAACAAATACCCCTAAACTTGGACGTTTGCTTGTCCTCAAGCAATTCGGACTCTAAAAAACAACAAACATGAAAGAAGCAAAAACAAAGACAATGAGACTCATACAGATCGATCGCAAAACTTCACAACTAAACTCATTCGTCAAATTTCGTTTCACTATCAATCAAGCACGTATTTTCACAATGTGATCATGAGGGTGGAAATGTTCGTGCCAACCCCGTTTTCATTATCCAGATAGATTCACGCAATCAAGTGTTTTTAAAATGATCCACTTTTTGAATATAGAGATGAGATGTTTACGGGACTCCATAGGCTTGTCTTTCACACTAATCTCCACTAATGTAGGCTAATGTAACACAAAGATCAATAGGACTTTCAAATCTTGTAATGTGGGCTTAGGGTAAGGTAGGAAAATATGGGATTAAGTGGCTCAAATAACCCAATCACACAATTATTACTTCAAATCACCAATTAGCAACTACCCTTCACTTTTTGACCTCCCCAATGTTTATGAACCTTCAATCCCACTGATTTTTCTCATTTTTTTTCGGAACCCCCAAACTTATTCTTTTGCATATATGGGGTTTCATATTTTCTTTTCTCGGGCAACTTCATTCAATTAAATACATACCCTTCTCATCATACCCTCCTCAATCTTCACCATTTTTCTATACTTTGTGTGTATGAGTGATGAGTAATTAGGATTTTCACATTTAGGTTGTGGGTATTAGATTGGTTGCCAAAGAAATGGGTTTATACGGCTTAAAGGGGGACACTAGGGAAAATATAATACAAGGGTAGGCAATTTTAGGCTCTGGCTTGTTCAAAGATGGCCTAAATAACTTCTTTAATGTTACATCACCTAGGATTTCACCTCGACTAGTGATCAGACAAGTTCTAGAATCGGTAGGATCATAAAGGAACCACTCAATTGCATAAATCATCCCCAAATAAATCAACAGAGTTAATCACATAGATAGAATTAATGGAAAGAAGATTAAATCACAGTTCAACACATGCTCTCTTGACCGTTCAACTCATATTCGACAAATTCACTTAGTCATGCAGTTTCACAGTTTTATAAATGACCGACTCGACTGGACTCTTTTTTGTTTTTTATTTTATTTTATTTTTTTTTGACTCAAGACTCGACGAATAAAAAAAGCAGTCGCACCCCTCCCAAACTTAAAACGACATTGTCCCCAATGGAGAGGTGGGAAAAAAGGACTTTCCTGGTAGCTGAGGAGCGAAGGCTCCTTAAGTCATGTGGTACTACTACGTATAGGAGGTGTCTCGTATAAGCTCACAATGCATCCTAGCGCACAAGCCCGTGGGTGTTGTATGCCTCCGAGGTGTGGTCTTGTTCTTCCCATTTGCCTTGGCCCCGACCCTTTTTTGGTTTCGCATCTTTGCAACCTAGCAAGGTAGACAAGAAAACAAAACTCGTGGAACCATGGAATTCGGTTATGGGTGAGAAATCGAAAATCAAAGCACATACATAATGCCCCCAAGTAGAAAATATAGTTCCATGTCAAAAGATAAGCATAGATATGCAAGATAGCACTAAACAATGTGAAATTGTCATTGGGGCATTTTATCAAACACCTCATATGCATGAATTTGGGCAAAGATAGTGAATGCAATGGATAACTCAATTCAATCCCAAAAATCAACACCAAGCCTAAGTCTAGCATGATCAACCAATCCACAATCCACAAATCAACAACAATTATCCTAGCACTACTACAATCCAATCACACCAAAAATCACAAGATGGGGAAAACCATGGGGTGGGGATTTGGAAGTTGCAAACTTACCAAATAATGAGTGAATGAGATGAAGATGGTGTGTGTGGTGTTAGAGTGCTCCTTTGTGAAGATGGAGTGGGATATGTGGGATTTGCACAAATAAGAGGGGTGGGATGTGATGCAACTTACTACTCCTAAGAATGCAAAAACTCAGAAAAAACAAAAACAACTACTAAACTAAATTAAAACTAAGAAAGCAATAAAAGGGGCTTAGGTTGCCTCCCAATAAGCTCTAAGTTTACAGTCTTTAGCCAGACTTTGTCAGATTCTCCTCAAGTTGGGGCTCCAATAGGCATGTTATCCACATTTCCCTTAGAAACTCCCCAACCTCCAATGTCTTCAGCTATATTCCCAACCATCTGCTTACCATCTTTTAATTCAAATTTTAGCATGTTGGTTGAATGGATGGTGAATACAACTTTTACCTGATTTACCCGCAGAGTTAGCTCCCACGTTTCCATCGATCAAAGCCCGTGTTGTAGCTAAAAACGGTCGCCCAAAGATGATAGGTATTTTCTTGTCCTCGTTCGCGTCCAACACTACAAAATCTACAGGAAAAACAAATTTATTAATTCTTACCAATACGTCTTCAATGATTCCCCATGGATAGGCGATGGATCGATCAGCGAACTGCAAAGTGATATTGGACGGCTTCACCTCCCCGAGCCCAAAATTCGTCACATCAAAAAGAGATATAAGGTTCACACTGGACCCAAGATCACAAAGTGGTTTCTCAAAGAAAACTCCTCCAATAGTACAAGGAATAGTGAAACTCCCTGGATCCTTCATTTTCTGAGGTAGTTTACTTTGGACTATTGCACTACACTCCTCTGTCAAATAGACAGTCTCAAAATCTTCCAACTTCATTTTCTTGGATTCCATTGGTTTCGCATAAATAGGTGATTCTTCGGGGCCAGGCTAAATTTTTGCTTCCTTTTTCACGTAAACTGCACTGCAGTGCTCTCTCGGATTAACCTCTGTATCACTTGGGAACTTTCCTCTGCGCAATGAATTCATTTGTGTAGCCAATCGACCCATTTGTGTCTCGATCGACCTAATATGCATCTCTATTGTGCTCATCTTAGTATTCAGACCATCAATCTGCGCCTCACTCCTATTCATTTGATTCCTGGTCTCTCCGATGAATGAGCCGAGCATTTCTTCTAGCGACTGCTTCTTTTCACCTCCGAGTGCATTGGAACTGGATGGGTTTGGATTACCCAGAGGTGGATTCAATACATTCATGTTGTTTCTATAAGAGGGATTCTCATGATTGCGATGTCTCGGGTGGTAGTGAGTTAGTAATGAATTACCACTATTATTAAAATCCCGATTATTCATATAATTGACTTGCTCGGCTTCGTGAGTGGCGGCTGCATAAACGGCTGTGGGTGGAAGTGCGACTTGTTGTGGTGTGCCGCTATTATTCATGATTGCCAATTTCTTTGTCAGACTCGAGATTTGAGCTGCCAAAGTTGACATTGTATCAAGCTCAAGAACACCGACAACTGGCTTCGGCACTGATCTCTCGGAGGGCCATTGATAACTGTTTGGAAGTAAGGCCTCAGTCGGTGTTTTAGCCATCAATGTACCTCCTGATGCTGCATCTAGTATCATCCTCGTATGCTTATTCAGCCCATTGTAAAAATACTGAACCCTCTGCCAGTCTGCATAGCCATGTTGTGGGCATCTTCGCAACAGATCTTTAAATCTCTCCCAAGCTTCGTATAACGGCTCAAAATCAATCTGCTGGAATTGGGATATCTCGCTCTTTAGTTGGAGTGTCTTGCTAGGGGGAAGAATTTTGCTAAGAATTTTTGAGTCAGATCATCCCATCTCGTAATACTCCCAGGGGCAAACGTCTGTAACCACTGCTTGGCCTTATCCCGGAGTGAAAACGGGAAAAGCCTCAATCTAATGGCCTCATCAGTCACACCATTCATCTTGATGGTGTCGCAAATTTCAAGAATGTGGCGGATGTGTATTCGGATCATCCTTTGGATTCCCCAAACCGATTCTCACTGAACCATGCTTATGAGGCCTAGTTTCAATTGAAATTATTCGCATTTATGGGTGGCGCACAATTCGGAGTAGTTCGGTTCACGGTCGTGCGTAGTAATCCCGGATTGCCCTTTCGGTGCCTGGGGCTATGGTGGCACATTCACGACCCGATTTTGTTATTATCATTGTCCACACCTTTCGCCATTGCTCAGTGCTGTGTTTCGCTTTGCTACTCTAATTGCTCGAAGTGTCCTTTCAATCTCGGATCAAAGGAAGCAAATTAATATCGTTGGAATCTCGCATAAACAGACAAGTCAAATGAGAAAAATGAAATTATAATTCTATACTAGTCTAGATTAGGATTAAGACTACGTGGTAATAGTATTAGTTTAAAATAGGATAAAACAATTCCCCGGCAACGGCGCCAAAAACCTGATCGCAAAATTCTTACCGCAAGCGTACGGTGTCAAGTTTTAGTATAGGTTTTGAAAGTAGGGTTATCGTCTCCACATGGATTGTTATCAAATTTTATACTAAGTACTATAATTAAAATAGCTTAATTGTATCTAGAAATCGGAAAGAGATGAGAATTTATTAAACTAGAAAGAAAACTAAAGTTAAACAAATAATTGGTTCAGACAATTTATCAAACACTTAAGATATGAATTCTAGAGGGTTGATTTCACCTAGTTATCCCCTATGTTTTCAATCCAGTTTATTAATCACAAGTTATCAATCCATAAGCCAATATGCCTACCATTTATCACTTCCTCTCTCGAGTGCCAAGTGATTCTAGGTTCCAATTTCTGATTTCGATATCTCTATAAAAATCATAAATTAAACCCTAATACGCTCAATGAATATTCTATCACAGGCTTCAAAAGATTCATAAATCTCTCAATTCTATGAAACCCTAGGTTGTGCTATTCTATGGCCAGACGTTCAATTACCTCTCTCGAGTGTAAAATCAAACACGCTAAACAATCTAAATTATTGATCAGATAATCCAGATGCAATCAAATCAAATAGCACAAATAGATTAAATAAAATGCAAGTTTCATAAACCGGAAATCAAAACATAGGTTCAAACGTAAGTTACATCAATCCCCTAGAAAAATAGGTTTAGCTCATAATAGATGTACAAAAACTCATGAAGAAATAATTATACATCTCAAGAAATCGACAAAGAAAAACAAAGAAAGAATTGAGAAGAAAAGAGAAGGAATTCTCTCTGTGTCCGGATGAGAAGTGCCTCAATTGCCATCCCGAACCCTAGCTTGTGTCTCTTGCCTTGCGTTGTGCTCAAAATAATGTCGACCCCTGTTTGTACGTGCGTTCTGTATTTATAAGCTCGAAAACCTCGGAAATCGTCGTTTAAAAGCCTATGAAATAAAAAGCCCGGCGTTCGTCTCGTCGCTGCGGCCGCAATCTCGCTCATCGTGCTGCTCTCGCCCATCGCTGCAGAAGAAAGATCGGGAATGGCGCTGGCTGCGGCGCTTCTTCATCGTCCTACTCTGCTTTGCACATTCGGCCGGCTGCGGTGCCCATTGAACCCCAGCTATCGCTGCTGCTAAAGATCTTTGCATGCTGCCCTCCGTAAAGGCGCTGCACGCGCCTGATCATGTTCGCTATATCCGGGCGCTGCATAGCTTGCATATGGAAGCTAGCGCCCACCAATGTCACGCCCGCTGTACTATTTTACAACCCCGCGTTGCGGCGTGGGGGTTTTGGCGCTGCGACGCTCGTCTTGCTCAATATTTTTCCGCTTTTCAACTTCTAAAATGCGATTTTAATCGTCCAAACACGTTTTTCAACGTTTTTGCTCAATTTCGGCTATCAAGATTAGTCCCGAACCTCGAACGATACCAAATAACACAAACTCGACTCAAACGACACTAAAATACCCAAAAATAACGCAAAATCCTAGTCTAGAGCACTCAATACATTGGTATAAAACCAACTAAACAAAGACCTCGTGCAGTCCTGAGCATATATTGCGCTTCCTACAACAGATGCACGTGGAATGTTCTCTTTCCAAATTATTATTGGGACATTGGGCTAAATTGAATTTATCACCCTTCACAATAAGAGCTATAATTGGTGAAGAATCTTTCATTCGAAATCTGTCCAAAACATTGTTAATATTGATTTCTTGTGATGGACCTAAAATGTCTCTAAGTTGTCTCTATTAATTTTTATGTCAATGATATAAGATGCTTCACTTATATATTTCATATCAAATTTTCATTATCAATCATTTATCATAGGTTACAAGTAAAATGTCATCCAGATATAGAATAAGAAAATGAATTTTACTCCGACTAATCTTCTGGTATATACATTGATCGTAATATTCTCTACAAATCTAAATGAAGAGATAATATCATAAAATTTCAAATACCATTATCGGGAGACTTGTTTCAATCGATCCATATATAGATTTATTAAGCTTGCATACCAATTGCTCACCTTTTCTAGAAGAAAATCCTTCTGGTTGTTTCATGTATACCTCTTTCTCTAGATCACCTTTGAGAAAATTCATTTGCACATCCACTTGTTCCAATTATAAGTCAAAATATGCAACTAATGTCATAATAATACAAAAAGAATCATTTATAGGTACAGGAGAAAAGGTTTCCCTGTAGTCGATTCCTTCTCTTTGAGTAAATCCTTTAGCAACTAGTCTTACTTTATATTTTTCGATGTTTCCTAATGAGTCTTTCTTTGTTTTAATAATCTATTTACACCCTATGGCATTTGCACCATTGGGCAACCCAACAAGATCCCAGACTCCATTAGATGCCATAGAATTTATCTCATCTTTCATAGCATTGTAGAATAAATTTGGTTCTTTACAATTCATAGCTTGTGAAAACGTTTTAAGATCATTTTCAACTCTAATGTTATAGTCCAGTTCTTGTGGATAAACAATATAATCATCAGAAATTGCTGATTTTCTTACTCTAGCATATTTTCTTAATGTTGGTTCAACATTATGTTGTTCAACTGGTTGTTCAACACTATATGGTATTTGAACAATTTGATCTATTGGGTTTATCAACAACTTGTGGAATTTCAATGATTGGTTGTACAACACTCGCTTGAACCTGATGAGTGTAATAAATGACAACCAATTTCTCACTTGATGTAGAAGGTTGATCAATTTAATTTGATCTGTGAATCGATCACTCCCACTAATTAAGTCATTTTCAAGAAATTTTATATTTTTTAATTCCACAATTATGATGTTATGGGATGAACAGTAAAATTTATATCATTTAGACCTTTCGGCATATCCAATGAAATACCCACTAGTGGTCCTTAGATCTAACTTTATCATTTGGATTGTAAGCTCTTACTTGACGGACATCCCTAAACGCATATATGTCGCAAACTCAATTTTCAACCTTTTCATAGTTCAAATGGCATCTTTGGAATATCCTTAGTTAGAACCCAGTTTAATATATATACTTTCGTTTTAAGAGATTGATCCATAAAGATTTAGGTAGCTTCGAGCTACTTAGCATACTACGTACCATGTCCATAATGTTTGGTTTCTTCTTTCAGCTACACCATTTTGGTCCGCGAATATTAGGAAATAATCCCATGCTCTTGAAGAGTTTTTAGTTGTATTGTAATATCCCTCATCCGCATGATGTGATCACTCACACTTCTCACACTAGTGAGGCTTAAGGATGAAATTTCATTATTAGATTACTAACAAGTGGTTTATCCAAGTGGTAAATTGTTAATCAATAGCCTTCAACAATGCCTCCATATTATCATATTGGTTAATAGAACCACAAAAACCAAAGCAAATATTTTGGTCTTTATGAACATCCACAAAGAGCATTTTCATCAGAATTGTTGGTTGGATTTATAGTTGGTTTGTCTTTCCTTATAGCATAATCAATGTTCATTCACCCTAATTGAAGAATAATTCTCTACCTTCGAGCTTTATAAGTGTCCCCTCTTAATTCAGGAATGTGACATTTAATATCATTTAAACTCACAGGTACACTAATCATACACGTTTATATCAATTTGAGACATATAAAATATGAATCTAATGACATAAAACTTGTCTATGGGCTAAAGTTCTAATTTTATTAGATTCATTATCTTTATGATAGAACTATCAAATTATGTTCTTTTTTCTTAATCTCTGTGGGTAAGTTAAGAAATATAATTTGATATTATATCCTAATTAATCACGTGAATATAATAAAAGTTCTTGTGGAATAAAATTCATTATATTAAATGTGATTAAAGATAATTAATGTCATTTTGCATATGTGATCTTGAATACTTAATATATGATTTTTCAAAATTAAAGATGTTGTGGCTAATATTTAATTATTCAAAATATATAGATCACTTGACATTTTATTTGATTTTAAAGTTTATTCATAAAAATATTGCATTTAACCATAATAAATATTAAACATGCATATGAACAATTACTATAAATTTATGTGCCAATTCAAACTTATATACTCAATAAAAATAATGAAGTATGCAATAAATTAAATAATCTTAGCACATAAATTTCTACACCCACATAATATTCAGGAGAAATATGATATAATTTTTTCACAAAATATAACAAAGTCTATGAAAATTCTATTAACGCATCAATATTTCTATATACGTGGAAATTATTCATAAATCAACTTTGCATTTAGCTTAAGAAAGTCTATTATAATACACAAATCCCATATCATTTTTCCCAAAGTTGAATATTGAAGCTTCAGTTTTATTACTTTAATTAAGCTCCAAATGACCAAAAATAAAGTAGTGGTCTTAAAGCATTATATATTGATTAAGTTCAACCAAATTTTCCAAGTTGAACTCACATCATGTTTGATCAAATTACTGAATTCGATCTTATTAATAAATCACGTTTTACAAATCTAATTCATCTCCTAGAACTTACATACAAGAATGTATATGTAGACAAGAATAAACACCTCACTCCTAATATTCAATTCATATAAAGAAACAAATTTATTAAGACTTGGAGTTATCTCTTATTCTTTGTGCCCAATATATTATTGTATGTATAGGTTTGTATGATTAGTCTTTATTTTATTCAAAAATATGCATCTCTACACCACTCAAAGTTGTCAGATATAAAATACCTATGGCCATAATATTCTTTATTTGACATAAACTCATAACCCAAAATACAATATAAATTTAAAGCCTATGGGTTAGTATTATCATAAATTGAAGAAAAAAAACCTATATTAATTAGGAAGAACCCATTTCATCTGTCATAACCAAATTTCCAAAAACCACCACCACCAGTACAACAAGACTTTTATTCACGGTTCAGTACCGTGAAAAAACTCAATGACTGTGAATCACCGCCAACTCACCATCTTATACCCATTTGTGGTGGTATTTATGGTGAAATATACAAACGTTAAGTTATAGCTTAAAAACTGAATATTTGTAGATTATGAAATTGATTATTCTATTTTCTTTGGCTACTATATCAATTCTCAAGTTTTCGGATGGCATAATTATCATGGCAGGCACGTATGCTCTGATACCAACTGTTAGATATATTTAGGTATGATCTACTATGTATTTAAACTAATTGTAATACATAAGATCATACTGCGAAAATTAATTAGATCAATATTACCTCCCGCCATTGATATAATTGAATATGAAAATCTAGAGATTGAGCTCTTTCTTGAATTGCTTGAAGTTCTTTTGTTAGGAATTTCTAAAACCTCTTCTATTCCTGATTGATGATGTATCTAAAGGGGAAGGATGATTTTAGGAACTTAACTTAATCATTTTTATATAAACTCATCCCATCAACAAGACTAACCCATTATGATTACGAAAATCTTAATCTTTAACTATGCCTTTTGGCTCAAAGTGAATTAATTTGGGTTTGCTGAAATTTAAGTGGGAATCTTTTCCTCTTTATGAACATGTCATGAACACGACACGTAGGCCACTTGTTCTGCAGGAAATCATTGGCCATGGCGGAGGGCACCCATTTGAAAGAGCTTCAAGAAACACCAAAGCTCATTAATCAACTTCAACAAAATAGAAGAATCGAGATGAAACTTCAAGAACAGTTAGCTGGGCAAATTCTGAAATGCAAGAATAAATGTTAGGCATAAATAGCAAGTATGAACATCTCACTCACACCATATCAGCTATTTAATTACAGTTATCAAACATGAATAAAGTCAATGGATCTTTATAAGAAGAATCCATCCTTGGGTTCATACTGGATCAACTAGTGAGAATTATCCAACAAGACATCAACAATCCCCTCGAGCTAGATAGCAAATTGAACAAGGAATAAACATAGTTTGTATTCTACCAAAAGGTGAATGGATATTTTAAACTCGTACCAAGCATACTTGATTCTCAAAAGGTAACACTAACCTCCATGCATTTTGAAGGCAATATTGCTCAATAGTACCAATATTTTTGCATAAAGTAAAGGGAGCTGACATGGTTACAGTTTATTGGGGTGGTTGCAGCAAGGTTCAATGAGTGATACTTAAATCATTATTGAATTTAAAAAACTAAGATATATTGGATCCTATTTTGATTATTTAGAACAGTTTGAAAAGAGCTTAAATCTTGTATACTACTTCTCAATCAGGGGACTATTGTGAATTGTTTTTTAATAAGTTGGGAGTAGTGGTTGGATGGGAGGGGATAAATTTCAAAGAATTTGAAAGATACAGGGTTCGAACCCCGGTTAACACCCTTACAAAGGATAATCAATACCATCAAGGGGACTATTGTGAAGAATACTTACATTGCTAGTTTTATTAGTGGGCTTAATGAATTGCAAACTTTCATTAATATGTTTGAACCCTCTACATTACAATAAACTATTGACCTGGGGAAAAAACATCTTCAGACCATGGAAGCTATTCACCTAGGAACTTCACACACCCCTACCCAAGTTTCACGAAATATGAGCTCCATGTAGCCTATCCCACTAGAACACCAACTCAATGGCCAACACCACCCAAACAGCCAATTACGTTCCTTAAGAATACTAGTTTTTTTCCCGTACAATGCACGAGATTGGTAATTGTAGGTCCCAAGGGGTGTGAGTGTAAGGTTTAGAAGGGGGGGTTGAATAAACCTTACCAACTTTTCAAATTAGTCCTTTTAAATATTTAGAGTTAATACTTCACAGCTGTGTCCTTGATGGACAACTAAGTTAGTTAATCAGCAGAGTTAGTCACTCAACGCACTGATCGAGTTGTTGATAGAATAACTCGCTTGTTTTGACTAAAGACTTAACTCGATTGTGATTTGTTTTTTGAAGACTTAACACCCTTGAATTTGGTTAAGTTTATTTTAATACTTGGTTTTAGCACTTAGTTGATTATCAATTAGATAGCAAATTTATCAACAGATAAAAATAAGATGCAGAAATTAAAGTGCTAAAATGTAAATGACACAATAAGTTTTTATAGAGGTTCGAAGATGGGGTAATTCTTCTACTCCTCTCTTCTCCAACTCCTGGAGGAATCCACTAAGTATTGATCAATATACGAGTGGTTAACGGTCCGGATACAAGTCTTGATCACACAACCGACTTGATCCTTTGGGACTCGCCTGAGATGCCTTGGTCACACGGTGGCTCCTCGCACGACTCGGCCTTCTTCACAGGGTGGCTTTGCTTTGCTACTACAACCCACTTGCTCAAGCTTCTTGGATTTGATCACGAAGCCCTCCAACAACTTGAGACTGGTTCGACCTTGAACCTTCCTATAATCCTCCGTGGAATGTAGACCCCTTGATTCTTCAAAAATTTCCTCTTCAACGATTGAAGTTATATTTCCTTCACGGGTGAGTGTTGGATTGATTTCCTTCGTAATGTAGGCTTGAGGATTGATCTTGAATGATTTGAGAATATATTAGGTTCTGATTCAAATGTTTGCTTGAATGTTCGTGGTTGAGGTAACCTTCTCTCAAAGTTATTCCTTAGCCTTTTATAGTGATCTTTCAAAAAATGCCCGTTGAAGAGATAGGCTTATTTTTGAAAGTCACTTGTGGTCGTTGGCTTGTCTTGTTGCGATCCTTGGAATTTCCATTTCCTCGTATGAATCATTCTTGACTTTTCGAGTTCGACATGGTGCGAGTGTTTCCCATTGGTTTATTCCTTTTGCACGCTCGAATCGAGCACTTCAAGAAAGGCAAGTATGGAGGTATTACTTGTTTAAGTAATTCTCTAGATTTTACGTGCAACGGAGCTCTTTCATTGTCTTGACTTGACCGCATTTTCTTAACATCCCCAGGTGACTTAGTCACTTTCAATCATTTGATGACTCTTCTGTCACTTCAACCTTGAGACTTGGTCTGTCTTGAGTTGACTTGATCGATACTTCACTCATTTTGCATCTCATTTGCACCTTGATCGAGTTCTGTCTTCTCTTCTTTGCCATACTCACTGCTTTGCAATGAGTCTTCCTTCTAGTTTCCAGTTGTCTTCTTGTATGTTTAGGCATAGCTGACTTAACTCAGCTCGACTAGCCCTATCTATTACAATGCAGTTTACAACAAAAATGGGGTGCCAACTTCTATTCTAAGTTTTACATGGCATTCATCAAAATCTACAAAATAATTTCCCAACAATTTCCAAGAATTTGACATGTGCCTGAGGTGCTCTTCTGTCAACTCTACATCCAAAGATAGTCGAATCAATAGCCAATTAGCTTGAATCCTCCTTCATTTGGATACCATAAGCCAACTTCTTGGCTTCCTTTCAAATATCTCAAGATCCTCTTCGTTGCGATCATATGGCTTTCTTTTGGAGCAGATTGAAATCTTGCACATACACCTATGGGAAAGGTGATGTCGGCCCGCTTGCTTTGTAAGATAGAGCAATGATCCAATAAGTGCTTTGTATCTTGTTTGATCTAGTGCTTGCCATCTGCATCCATGTCCATTTTTTGATGTATTCATTGGTATTTTTTAGAAGACTTCTCTTCCATACCAAATTTCTTCATTAGATCTCTCGGTGTATTTTGTTTGACTTATGAAGGTTCCATCCTTAATTTGTTTCACTGGAGTCCAAGGAAGAATGTCACTCTCCCATCATGCTCATTTCGAATTTGCTTTGCATGAGGTTTGAAAATTTATCACACGACTCTTTGTTTGTGGATCCAAAAATGATGTGATCCACATATATTTGAACAAGCAAGTATGCTCTTCTGTCTTGAATTCTCAAGAGTGTTCTATCCACTTTTCCTTTTGTGAATCCATTCTCGATCGGGAATTGTGATAATGTATCATACCATGCTCGGGTGCCTGTTTCAATCCATATAGAGCTTTCTTGAGTTTGTATACCTTATCTCCAAGAGTCTTCTGCTCAAATCCTGGAGGTTGTTCAACATATACTTCTTTTTCCAATAAACCATTAAGGAATGCACTCTTTACATCCATTTGATATACAATAAAATTCTTGTGAAATTTTGCATAGGCAAGAAACATCCTTATAGCTTCCAATCTTGCTACGGGAGCAAAAGTTTCATCAAAATCTATTCCTTCTTCTTGACAATGTCCTTTGGCTACCAATCTTGCTTTGTTTCTTACCACGTAACCTTCCTCATTCATCTTGTTTGAATACCCATTTAGTGCCAATAACATTTTGATGGGTAGGTCTTTGAACCAGTTCCCACACTTTATTTTTTTCAAACCGATTGACTCTTCTTGCATGGCTTGAATCCAATGTGTGTCATCCAATGCTTGTGACACATCTTTAAGCTCTATTTGTGAGATAAAGCATGTGAACATTGCTTCTTGTTGAGCTCGGATCTCGTTTTGACACCTTCTCTTACATCTCCAATGACTAGTTCTCGTGGATGGTCTCTCGACCATCTTACATCGAGGTTGGAGTAAGTTATGGATTCGGTCGTCTTGCGGTGGTGTTGCTTTGATCGCCTTTCTCATCATCACTTAGTTGCAGATTTTCCAATGTTTTTTGAGACTCACTATCTCATCTTCATCCGGGTTTATAATTCCAGTTTGGCTTCCAAAGATAGGGACTCTTTCGCATGGTTGGTTGATTGACTTATCGTTGACTCTTCAATGTCTTCTCCATTTACATTTGGCTCATCAAACACCACATGAATGGATTCCTCTGTAACCATAGTCCTCTTGTTGAGTACTCAGAGGCTTTGCTTTGTTTGAGTATCCCAAGAAGATACCTTCATCAACTTTAGCATCAAAAGCCTTTAAATTATCTTTGCCATTGTTATGGATGAAGCATTTGCATCCAAATATTCTAAAATATGCAACATTTGGCTTTCTCCCTGTCCAAATCTCATAGGGAGTCTTTGTCAGCTGTCTGTTTATCATGCATCTATTTGAGTATAGCATCTTTGTGTTTATTGCTTGACCCAAAATCTTTTATGTAGCCCTGCTTCAGCTAACATGGTCCTTGCTGCTTCTTTAAGAGTTATGTTCCTTCTTTCTGCAACTCCATTTTGTTGTGGAGTCCTTGCTGCAGATAATTCATGACCAATACCATTTTCAATACAGTACTGAGTGATTATACCATTGACAAACTCAATTCCTCTGTCAGATCTTATTTTGATAATGGTTTGACTTTTCTCATTTTGAATCCTCATCATCAGCTGTGGTAGTTTCTGCAGAGTTTCTTTCTTCTTACACATGAATATTGTCCATGTATATCTTGAGTAGTCATCTACTACCACCAAGGTGTATTTCTTCCCACTTATGCTAGCTGGTTCAACTGGACCAAATAGATCTATATGTAGCAGGTGCAATATTCTTGTTGAAGATGGACATGTCTTTTCTTTGAATAATGATTTGATTTGTTTTCCCTTCTAACATGCATCACATATACTCTCCTTCTTGTATACTGAGTCTGGAAGTCCTTCCACAAGATTGCTTCTGGCAAGTTTGTTAATTGTTTTGAAATTCAGGTGACTCAGCTTCTTGTGCCACAAATTTGACTTGATTCGGCTGTGCTTTTTTGCTAGTAGAGAAGTGCTTGGTGTTGCAAGTTGACCAATCTACCACATACATGTTCTTTTGTCTGCATCCTTGCAACACAACTTCATTGGATTCAGTGTCCTTGATTTGGCATATACCCATGTTGAATCCAACATTATAACCCTTGTCACAAAGTTGGCTGATGCTTAGCAAGTTGAAGTTGAGTCCTTCAACATATGCAACATCTGAGATTTCTAATCCATTTTTCTTGATGGATCCAAAGTGCCCTTATTTCTCCTGGAGCTTCATTTCCTCCAAATATGACTTTTGCACCTCTGACTTCCTTGAATTTCGATAGATTTTTCTTGTTTCCTGTCATGTGCCTGGAACAGCCACTATCCATGTACCAGGTTCCTTGGCACTCAGCTGTTCCTTGAACCTGCAATCAAGGAAATTAAGTTTTAGGTACCCATACTTGCCTGGGTCCTGAGGGGTTAGTATTATAAGATGATCCAACCAACCTATAGCCAAATGATTTGACTCTAAGAGGTTGCCATCTATCGATGCCATAATCATAATTAATTTTGGCAAATTGCTTGGGGTTCTAGGTTCATACAAATTGTCTCTTTTGTCTGTATGCTGTGTATGTGTTTTAGCAATTTCCTTCTTTGGGTAGTTGTGATATCTCCGAGTGTAAGGCCCAGGTGCATATGTGTGTCTTGATGAAAGCTCTTATACCTTTGGAGTGGCCTTTCTTTGAGTTCTAGGCCTTTGCCACTTAGACTTATATTCCATAGGTCTTTTTTGATAGTTCACATTATTCCAATCACTTGGCTTGGGTACTTTCTACCATTCCCATCATATGTGTTTCTTTTATAGAACTTACGGGGTTTTTGGTAGCTCTGTTTCTTCTTTCTGAGTATCTCTGTTTGGAGTTTTTGAGGAACTCATTTGGATTTCTTCTCGCTTGTCCTCTCAAAGACACTCAATCGGTCGTTTTTCTTTTCCTTTATAGCCAAGGCCAGTTTGCTTGTGATTGTGTTTTGGAATAAATGTGAATGCAACATTTGGAGTTTTGGATTTTAGAGATACTGTTAGAGATTTTTCTAACCGCAAGTCTACGGTGTCAAGTTTTAATATAGAGTAGTAAGGTTGTCGAATCCACGAGGGAATAATTATCGAATTATTGCTAAGTACTATAATATAGTAGTCTAACTTTATTTAGAAATTCAACAATTGATGGAGTTTATTATACTAAAAATACTAAAAATAAATTAAGACTATGAAAATATCAATGAGTTTATCCAAATGATTAAATGAATTCTAGAGGTATGATGAATCTAGTTATCCCTTATGTTGTCAATATGGTTCATCAATCATCAATTATCAATTTATAAGTCAAGATTTCTACAATAATCATTCCCTCTCTCAAGTGCTAAATGATTTTAGATTCAATTGGGAAATCAATATCTCTATAAAAATCACCAATTAAAATCTCAATAAAAGCTATGAATCTTGATAAATGACTTCAAAGGATTCATAAATCTCTCAATTCTATGAAATCCTAGGTTATGCTATTTCAAGGTCATGTATTCAATTACCTCTCTCAAGTGTCAAATCAAATACACCAAACAATCTAAATTATTGATCAAGTAATTTAGAAGCAATAGATCCAAATAGCACAAATAAATTGATAGATCTAGATTGACAAACCACAATCTCAAAACATAAGTTCAAACATAGATTACATCAATCCTCTAGAATTATAGAGTTTAGCTCATAATTAAAGAAAATGAATCCATGAGAATACAACAATACATCTTACAAGATATGAAGAAAGCAACAAAATAAGAACAAGAGTTGAGGGATCTTCTCTATTTCTAGATGATAGAAGCCTCCAATCTTCTTCTCCAAATTCTTCTCAAAGTGCTCAAATTCTTCTTCCTTGTCTTGTAGCTGTTTTTATTGCCTTCCCAAGGGTTCCAAGATGCCCTTATTTCAAGCCCCAAGGATGGTATTTATAGTACACAAAAGTCCAAGAAGGGGTAGGTGAACATAGGATTTTTTTCGCCCGGCGCTGCGGGCGCGCATGGCATGGCGCCGCGCGCCAAAAATATCGTCCCATTTATCGCGACGGGCGCTGGGCGCTTCGCGCATGGCGCTGGCGCGCTGCGTGTATCACTGCCAACTTATCGCACGGCGGTGCTGGCGCTGGGCATATGGTAAGCGGCGCCCATCAACATAAGCACATACAATCCGCCCGGGCGCTGCAGCGCCGGGCGTTGGGCGCTGCAGCGCCCACATGCTCGCCTCAAATCGCCTTTCCGCCACGGGCGTGAGGCTTAAGGCGCTTTAGCGGCCGGCGCGGGGCGCCCGCCCTTCCTTGTCAAAATACGATTTTTTTTTCCTTCTTTCTACGTGATTTCTTCTTTCTTCAAGCCGTTTTTCACCGTTTTCTTCATTTCTCGGCTACCAAATCTGTATTGACTCTACATCGACTCTAATTGAAATAAATAGGACTCTAACGACTCTAAAAACACCCAAGATAAAACCAAATTCTACTCTAAAATATCAAATAAGTTGGTAAAATACCAACTTAACAAATACCCCCAAACTTAAGCTATTGTTTGTCCTCAAACAATTATAACTCCAAAATGAAAGACAAACAAAACAACAACACAAACAACTACAAAACTCCATAAACTAATAAAATTTGTCTAAAAACTCATTTCACTATCAATCAAGCATGCATTTTATCATTGTGATCAAAAGTGTTGAATATTCATGAAAATTCCGTTTACATTATTCAAATTGATTTACGCAATCAAATGTTATCAAGATGATCCACTACTAAATATCAAAAGATAATGACTACCGGATTCCATAGGCTTGTTATTCCCACTAATCTCCACTAATGTAGGCTAATATAACACATGGATCAATAGGACTTCCAAAGCTTGTAATGTGGCTTAGGGTCGGGTAGGAAAATTTAGGATTAAGTGGCTCACTTCACCCAAACACACAATTACCTCTTCAAATCACCAATTGCCAAACAAAATGGCTACCTTCACTTTTGTTGAATTTTCAATTATTCTCCCTTTACGAGCCTCTATTTTCAACATATTTTTTTTTTTTTTTTTTTTCGAGACCCCAAACTTGGTCTTTTGCATATTTTAACACATGGGGTTTCATTATTTCTTTTTCTCGCAACTTCATGCGAATGAACATCTACCTTACTTATTACATCCTCCTCAACCTTCAATCATTTTGTGTGTATGAGTGATGGGTAATTAGGATTTTCACATGTAAGCTCAAGGTGAAAACAATTGGTTGCCAAAGAACAGGTTTAATAGGCTCAAAAGGGGACACTAGTGAAATTATATCGTACAAGGGTAGTCATTTTGGCTCTAGCTTTTTTTTTTTCAAAGATGGCCTAAATCATTTCCTTATGTTATTTCACCTAGGATTTCGCCTCAATTAGTGATCAAACAAGTTCTAGAATCCGGTGGGATCATACAAGCAACACTCAACTTCATTAATCATTTTCAAATAAGTTAACAAAATTATGCATGAATATGAAATCAATGAAGCAAAATATAGATCACCACTTAAAAGCATGCTTTCGTGACAGTTCAACTCGCAATCAACAAATCTACTTAGTCATGTAGTTCTATAGTTCAACAAACTACCCGACTTGACTCAACTCGATTTTTTTTTTTTTTTACGACTCTGACACGACTCAAAAAGACACAAATCTGATTACACCCCCAAACTTAAATTGAACATTGTCCTCAATGGAGAGTGAGAAAACTTTCCCGAGAAGCGGAGCGCCTAGGACTCCTCATCGGAGTCATGTGGTGAAAAATGAGCAATAGGGCCTGGTGGTGGTGGTATTGGGAACTGGAATTGCGGGTGTGTCCGGTTGTATATCCGGGCAAATACTCGGTTGTGCTCATTCTCATATTCTTCTCGTGCCGCTGTGGCGTTGCTCGCTTACAAAAGCCCTTCTCAATTCTCACTTCGCGAACTAGTGCGTCAAGAGTCATTATGTGAGCGTCTTAGAACGAACGTCTTGCCGCCGAACTTAGGATGGAACGTCAATATTCTCGTGGTTGGGCATGAGTATCGGCTCAATATTTGGCGAGCAAATTCGGGATGAAGAATATATCCCGCACCTTCGGATTAGGCACACCGCCCGCCCACTCGTCATAAGAAGCAATAGTAGCCGAATCTATGGGTCCTTTGGATTTTCCAATGGTTGGAGTTATCCCATGTAACACCCCTCTCTTTACATAACCCACAAATTAAACTCGGTAAGATTAGTCCCCCTGTTTTGGGTTGTAGCATTTTGTTATGAAGGGACGTTGCAATAATTACCGATGGGTCGAATTGTATGTCAAGAACTATGGCATATAGAAGATGAGCTCGTTCTTAGTTACATCACTAACATGCTTGGTTGGTATCAAGTTGTTGCATATGAAGTGGTACCAAGCTCGCCCATATCGACTAAGACTCGTTTTGGAAAAGCAAAGAGCACCTCCACAACTTTTATATGACGTACCACGTTCCGGCCGGCCATAAGGTATTACAAATCTCCTCCATACTCGGTGGTTGCGAGATAAATTCAACGTATGGTGAGTGATCCACCTCCGGGAGTCCATAATATTCTCTTATCGCTACTGCATGAGTGTATACCTTGTCTCTTCCACGTACGAAAACCTCTGACTTATAGCCGTTTTTGGTCTTTGCATTTGCATAAAACTCTCTGACTATATTCGGTGCAAATGGTCTAGGTTGTGCACAAAGTTTTTCCCATTGCTTCTGATGTATCATTTGTGCAAGTTCACCATCATTTGGCCCCGGTTGTAACCCCCGTTCCGCGGTTATACTCTTTGTGCTTAATTTCTCATAAAAAAGATTTTGTGCCTCTAAGCTTACGAAACGACTAGTGTCATATTCCTCGGAGGTACTCGCCACCTTTTTGCCCTTGCTTACATTCTTTGTTCTTGGCATTGTGATTGATTTGAAAATCACCTGAAAAATGACACAAGCAACATAGCACATAGGACGCACAATACGAGTTAGGGGTTAAGAATTTTGCAACAACTCAAGAATTATGCATCTTTGTCATCAATTCATGATCAAATATCCTTTAATACACAATGATGACAAGAATCAAATGCCTAGATGTAATATTTTTCATTGAGGTATTTTAACAAACACCTTGTAGGCATATATGCAAAGAAGAGATGAACACCCAATTTGAAATTCAATTCATGCCCAATTTTCAACACCAATCAATTCAAGCACAATATTATTCATATATCATCACAATTTATCAAGAATTTATCAAGAATTTCGAAATTATAATGATAATGAAAATTCCCACATTTTTAACCTAAGCTTGAAAATTTGAAGAAAATTGGTGTACAATTGAAGCTCACCTACCCAATTGATGAAGAAGATGAAGAGGATGATTAAGTTGCTCAATTGCCCACTTGAATGGTGTATAAGTGAATGCTAGGTGGGATTTTTGTAGAAGAAAGAAGATATGCGTGTGTGTGTTATGTTTGTAAGGGGAAAAAAATGAGGCTAAGTTACTCTTTAATCGCCAAAGATCCATCCAGCTCGCGGCGCCTGGGAGTCGTTCTCGAAGAAACCATCGGGGCGGGCGCTCAGGGCGCCCAGGCGCTGCGGCGCCCGCAGACACCTCCAATCATTTCCGCTGCTCATTTGCGCTTTGCATTATGGCGCCCGCCCGTATTTTCCCCCTTTTTTTATTTTTTTTTATTTTATTTTATAATTTTTTTCAATTTAATCAAAAAATTCAAAATCACACACAAATTAATTTACACAAAAATCACACCAAAATTCAAATAAAAACACACCAAATTAAAAGAAAATAAAATCACACAAAATTTGATCACACGAAAATCGCTTGGGTTGCCTCCCAAGAAGCGCTAAATTTATAGTCGTTAGCCGGACTCAACTATTCGGACTCAAGAAATTTCATCACCAAGTGGAAGATTTAAAACCTTCCTTGCTTCATTCCCAAAATAATGTTTCAATCTTTGTCCGTTTACTTGGAACAATTCCCATCGTTCCCTCTTAACTCGACGGCACCATATGGAAACACACGCGTTCAACCACAAACGGTCGACCATCGTGATTTGAGTTTACGGAAAAAGTTTCAATCGAGAGTTGAACAATAACACTTGTTGGCCGGGTAAGAATTCACGTCGCAAAATCATTTGATCATGCCATTTTTTTTTTTTTCCTTATACATTTTGGCATTTTCATATGATTCTTGACGAAATTCTTCCATTTCGTTTAATTGAAGTAATCGGTTTTCACGGCCTCTTTCAAGTTAAAATTCAATTTCTTAATTGCCCAATAAGCTCGATGCTCAAGTTCAACCGCAAATGACACGCTTTACCAAACACCAATCGATACGGTGACATACCAATGGGTGTTTTATAAGTCGTGCGATAAGCCCACAAAGCATCATCAAGCTTTTGTGCCCAATCCTTTCGATTAAAACTCACCGTTTTTTTCAAGAATTTGTTTCACTTCACGATTGGAAATTTCGCTTGACCATTAGATTGAGGATGGTAACCAAGCGCAATCTTATGACGCACACCAAATTTAGCAAGAAGGTTGTTAAATAATTTATTACAAAAATGCGTACCTTCATTACTTACAATAGCTCGAGGAGTACCGAACCGAGTAAAAATATGCTTGTGCAAGAATTTGAGTACTACCTTAGCATCATTCGTTGGTGTAGCAATCGCCTCAACCCACTTGGAGACATAATCAACCGCAAGCAAAATGTACAAATTTCCAAAGGACGCGGGAAATGGTCCCATAAAGTCAATACCCCATACATCAAACAATTCCACCTCCATTATGTTTGTCAAAGGAAGCTCATGACGCCGTGAAATATTACCAACCCTTTGGCATCGATCACAAGTTTTCACAAAGGCATAACAATCCTTGAATAATGTTGGCCAATAAAAACCAGATTGTAGTACCTTTGTTTGTTCGGGTTGGCCCGAAATGTCCCCATAAGATGATGAATGACAATGTTGAAGAATCTCTCCAATTTCTTCCTTAGGAACACAACGGCGAATGATAGAATCCGCGCATCTCTTGAACAATAACGGATCATCCCACAAATAAAACTTGACATCATGTAAGAATTTTTCTTTTGGTGTGAAGTCAAGTCCGTGGCAAAACTCCTCCCGCTGAGGTAATTAACAAAATCTGCGTACCAAGGTAATGATACTCGCACGCATAATTTGTTCATCAGGAAATGATTCTTTTATTGGACTCTCAATCACCTCGTAAGGTTGCTCAAGACGGGATAGATGATCGGCAACCCCATTCTCGCTTCCTTTTTGTCTCGAATCTCAATATCAAATTCTTGCAAGAGCAAAATCCATCGAATTAATCGAGGTTTTGCATCCTTTTTGGAGAAAAGATATCGGATTGCCGCATGATCTGTATAAACAATCACCTTCGTACCCACCAAGTAAGCTCGGAATTTATCAAATGCAAAAACTACCGCCAACATCTTTTTCTCGTGGTGGTGTAGTTTTGTTGGGCGTTGTCCATGGTCCCGCTGCGTAGTAAATAGCTTTAAAAATTCTATCTCGCTTTTGACCGAGAACGGCACCCATCGCATAATCACTTGTATCGCACATGAGCTCAAATGGTTGAGTCCAATCGCACTATCATAATCGGAGTGAAATGAGTGCCTTTTTATCTGTTCAAATGCCCGCAAACACAACTCATCAAAGCAAAAGATAGCATCTTTTTCAAGGAGATTACAAAGTGGTTTAACAATTTTTGAAAAATCTTTTATGAATCTCCTATAGAATCCTCGCATGCCCTAAAAAGCTTCTTATGCCTTTCACATTTGAAGGTGGGGTAGCTTTTCAATAGCCACAACCTTCGCCCGTCAACTTCCAAACCTCGTACAAGAAATACGATGTCCAAGTACAATCCCTTCTTTGACCATAAAGTGACATTTTTCCCAATTAAGTACAAGATTAGTTTCTCACAACGTTGCAAAACCATAGATAAGTTATGCAAACAATGGTCAAAAGAGGTACCAAAAAGGAAAAATCGCCCATAAAAATTTCCATGATTTCCTCAACCATACCATGAAAAATCGCCATCATACACCTCGAAAAGTAGCAGGTGCATTACATAATCCAAATGGCATCCTGCGAAATGCAAAAGTACCATATGGACATGTAAAAGTAGTTTTTCTTGATCTTCTGGGGCAATAGCGATTTGATTGTATCTGAATAGCCATCAAGAAAACAATAATATTCGTAACTCGCCAACCTGCCCAACATTTGATCAATAAAGGGGAGGGAAAATGATCCTTACGAGTAGCTTTATTCAATTTTCTATAGTCAATACATACTCGCCATCAATGATGACGGTTCGTGTAGAAATTAATTCATTGTTATCATTTTTCACAATCATTCCTCCCTTTTTAGGGACAACTGTGCATCTTAGGACTCACCCATGAACTATACGAAATGGCATAAATTATACCGCCTTTAGCCACTTTAAAACCTCATTTCTCACGACTTCTTTCATTGCGGGATTAAGTCGTCTTTGGTGTTCAATAGATGGTTTATAAGATTCTTCCATTAAAATTTTGTGCATTACAATGGAAGGACTTATACCTTTCAAATCAGAAATATACCAACCTAAGGCCGACTTATGTTCACGAAGCACACGCAACAACTTATCTAATTCGGATGAAGATAATAAAGCGTAAACAATCACGGGTAAGTTTTATCTTTTCCCAAAAATGCATATTGAAAATGTTAGGAAGTTCCTTTAGTTCTAAAGTACCTTTCGGAATATTTTCAATATTGGCATTTTCTAATGCTTCCTTTTGTTCTTCTTTTACAATTTCTTTAGCCTCAAGGGAAAGAATAAACTCAAGCAAATCAATATCATCACTATCTTCCTCATCACATTTCATTATTGAATTAATCAAACAATGTTCTAACGGATCTTTTAAATCTTGTTTTATAACTTCTGTTTGATCACATTGTTCGATTTTATCAATAAAATGACATGTGTGAGGTTCCTCTTGAAATTTCATTGCTTTATAAATGTTAAATAGTACCTCATCATCATTTACCCGTAATGTTAACTCTCCTCGTTGTACGCCAATTAAAGCTCGTCCCGATTTGCTAGAAAAGGTCTCCCAAGAATCAATGGCATTTCATGATCTTCCTCCATATCCAACACCACAAAGTCCTAGGAAATATGAATTTATCCACTTTGATCAACACATCTTCAATCACCCTCTTGGGTAGGTGAGTGATCTATCGCTAATTGCAATGTGATGGTGGATGGCGTTATTTCTCCAAGGCCAAGTTTCCGAAAAAATAACGGCATAAGATTAATGCTAGCACCTAAATCACAAAGAGCTTTATTAAAATAAGAATCACCAATAGTGCAAGGGATAGTGAAACTCCCAGGATCTCTTAATTTTTGTGGTAGCTTTCTTTGCAAAATGGCGCTACATTCTTCCGTGAGATTGACCGTCTCATATGCTTCCAACCTTCTCTTTCTCGACATCACATCCTTCATGAATTTTGCATAATTTGGCATTTGCTCGAGTGCATCGGCAAAAGGGATGTTGATGTGAATTTTCTTGAATATTTCCAAAAACTTGAAAAATTGAGCGTCCAACTTTTTCTCGAAATCTCTCGTGGAAAAGGAAGAGCATTTGATAACACATTATCGTAATTGGAAATTGGTTTTACCTCAATTTTTGCCTTTTCGATTGCTTATCAATGCCTTCTTCATTTTGGAGTGTTTGAGCTTGCTTCAGTTCTTTGGTGGCATGAGCAGCATCTTTGGTTCATCATATTCCGTCCACTTCTCAACTTAATGGCCTTGCAATGTTCGTGGGTTCACCTCGGTGTTACTTGGAAACGTATCAACTACATTTGTGAATTAATAGCCGTGGCCAATTGACCCACATGTGTCCCCAAAGATTTGAGATGACTTTCAATTGTTGTAACCCTTGAACCCAAATTTTCTATGTTAGAATCGGCCTTGTTCATCCTTGCTCTTGATTCTACAAGGAATGAACTAAGTAATTCTTCCAAAGATGGCTTTTGTTCTCCCACGTGTGTACTGCACTTGCTTGATTTCGATATCCCGGAGGTGGTTGCAACACATTTTCGTATTGCTATACGAGAAGTTTTCATGATTGCGAAGTCCCGGATGATAATGTGTTGGCAATTGATTCCCTCTATTGTTGAAACCCCGATTATTCACATAATTCGCTTGTTCCGTGATCGGTCACAATTTCTTGACTTATCTCCATGACGAGTTTGTTTTCTCGATTGTTGTTTTCCACCCAACGGACTTAGTGTAGCAATTTGCTTTGACAAGGCGGAAATTTGAGAGGCCAATGCGACATAGTATCAAGTTCAAGAACACCGCAACTTTTCTTGGCGTAGATCATTCGTGACGCCATTGATAACTATTGGCCATTTCTTCGAGTAAAAGCATGGCTTCACTTTGTTTGATACATGTTTTTATCTTAATTTTGATGATTTTATTTTATCACCAAAACAATGTTTTAAAGGTTGTCCAAATACTCCTAAAATGATTTAAAATGTTTTTAATATTTTAGGAGTATTTTCTCAAAGTTTATTTTCGTCTAAATTGGACAACGCTTTTAATGATTTTACGTTATTGGGTTTTCACTCTCAAACGATGTTTCTAAATGTTGTCCTAATACTTCCGATCGGTTTAAAATGTTTTTACTAAATTTTCTGAGTATTTCTTGAGTTTTATTTTCGACAAAAATTGGACAATATTTCTGTCTCGTGGTCGACCTGTCGCCCTATAGGGCAACCCGTACCCAAGATGTTTTTAGAAACAGAAAATGAGACGGAAGAAAAAAGAGCAGTCGAATGGCCGCTCGGGCGTCGATCGCCCGGTCGGCCTCGGCCCCAGGGTCGACTCGACTGCACTGCAAGTGTGTTTTGAAACAGATCGTTTAATCCTTGCAAAATCCATAAGGGGGACCGGTTGGGGTGATGGTCGACCGGCCGAGGTAGACGCGTCGCCGCGCCGCGTGTTATTTTGCTGTGCATTTTTCTAACGTCTATTTCTGTGCGACCGGTCGCCCTATGTATTGACAGAGAAAAATATGACCGTTTGACACAGACAAACTTTCCTTAAAATGTGGGATTGATTTCTAACAGCTATATTCTTGATTTTAATTATATTTTTCTGTAGATTTTCAATCCCCAAGAGGAGCCTATGCTTGATCAATCATCTCCTATAAATAGAGGAAGTTTTGGAGCAACCAACACAACAATTGAGATACAATACAACAAGATACACTTCAAGCAAACACTTGGTCTTTCATAGTCATTATTCTTGTTGTAAAAATTGCCTAGCTTATCACTTTCACATCTTTGAGGTCTAGGCTATTCTTGATTACACTTGCACTCTATTGTATTATCAATTATCGAGTTGTAATCTTGAATTTGTGGTCGTCATTCAAACACAAGATATCCTTGTGAGTGTTCTTGTGGTAAGAACACACTTGGGTGATCTAGGTGTTAGGTGTAAGAAGATTGTGGTAATCTTCTTGTTGAGGTGTTGAAGAATTTGGTATTCTTCAAGGTTGAAGATTGTGGTAATCTTCACAAGGTGCCGTTGGAGATTGTGGTAATCTTCAAGAAGAGATTGTGGTAATCTCAAAGGTGGTGTTGAAGAAGAGTGTGGTGCTCTTCAAGGTGTCGTAAGTTGAATTTGTATTAATTTTGGTAATTAATAAAATTCTTTTTCTTTTCAAATCCATCCCGGATATCTTTGGGGTGGTAGAGGATTAGGCCCTAGGTGGGTTGAACCTCTTTAAATCGACGTGTGTTGTTTACATTCCGCACCTTCATTATTTTGTTTGAGCATTCGATTGTTAAAAGAGGGCGAAATCGAAAAGATGGAGATAATCTATTCACCCCCTCTAGATTATCGTAGCCGCTGACTTACAAGTGGTATCGAGCCAAACTTTGGCAAGCTCGTTTCACATCGCGAGTGAAGAGAAACGATCGTCGGCTACAAACGAAGCTCACCTTTCCGGCACCTCCACCACCAAGCCACCTCGGTTTGATTCCAAAAATTTTATATTTTGGAAAGAAAGAATGGAATGCTACTTACAAGGTTGCGGGTTCGACATTTGGAACACCGTCATTAATGGAGAATCCATTAGATGAAAGATACACCACACACCTCAAAAGGCTTCAAAAAGCTCAATGATGAAGAGAAGAAAATCATCTCCTCAAATGGTAAAGCTCTTAATATCTTACATTGTTCACTTACCACTTTGGAATTTGATCATATTGTAGGTATTCGATCGGCACATGGAGTATGGCAAAAATTAGAAGCCATCTATGGAGTATTTGCAAATGAAAGGAGTCAAACAAAAGCATCTACTTCTCAAGATCATACAAGCTCAAATTTAAGGAATAAGCCTCCTACAACTTCCAATTATGAAGAAGTTGAATATTGTTTTATGGGCATCAATGAAGAAAAAGAGGTATGTCTTAAGCCCTCTACTTCTTATGATATTGTTATTCAAAATGATTATAGTGATTCGCAAAATGATTTTGATGAGCTACAAGATGAATTCCAAAACTTACTTGTTAAATACAAAAATTTGAAAAAGGAATTCATTGTTTTGAAAAATGATAAGGATAGTTTATTTACTTCCTATGAATCACTATCATGTGCTCACACCACCACACTTGACAAGGTTAGAAACCTTGAAAAAGAAAATAGTACTCTCGTTGAGAATATTGATTGCATGAAAAAGGATTTATTAAAATCCAACTTGAGTACCAATAAAATGTCCAATATTGTTGATATTCATAATTGTGATAAAGGACTTGATCATAAGCCTAATGTTGTTAATCATATGAAAAAGGATCAAGTCAATATGCATATTGGTCATTATGCTCCTAGAATTATTACTTGTTTTTATTGTGGCAAAAAGGGTCATACGGCTAATACTTGTCGGGCTAGAAATAGCTCTAATTATTGTTGGAGACCTAAAAGTCTCAAAGCTAATTCTAAAGGACCCAAACACATGAGGGTACCACAAAACAATGTCATATTAGGTACCCGGCGAAATAATGATCGAAGAAAAGTTATACCGCCACGAAGACATCAAATGACCGTTTCATTTGATCAAAGAAGGAGAAACTATTTTCGACAAAGCCAATTTCCAAGAAGAAGATATAATCAAAAATGGGAAGAACACAATCCTTGGAAATGGCAAAGACATCATCAACAAGATGATTTTCAAAGAAGAAGAGACCATCAACAATGGGAAGGTAACCAACCTTGGAAATGGAGTAACCAAAGAAGTCATCATCAACAAAGTGACTTCTCAAGGGGAAGATATCATCAAGAATGGGAAAGGCACAACCCATGGAAATGGCGTAATTGGTAACCCGTATCTCCCTATTTAAATATGCATTTTATTTTGTTATGCATGCTTTTATTTGTGTCTTAATTGCAAAATGATTTTTCAAGTATTTATTTTTTAAAATAGGTCTCTTATATATTTATGAGTTTCAATTTTTTTTTTAAAAAGAGACCTTGCATGTTTTTTTTTTTTTAAAACTCTTGAGCTTTTCATTAGACTTATGTGGCCTATTATCTCTTATGAAATCTTATAGCATAAGCTCTTTTTGTTATCTCATATTATTTGCCTACACTTGTATTTTCTATGCATATGTTGTCTAAGAATTGTGTAGGATACATACTTCATACTCATTGGCTATTACGTCATCAAGTTTCTTAAACCATCGAGGTATGTCTACTCGTATTTTTTTAACTCGATTTTATGCTTATGCACATATCTTTCAAGATATTTCATTTTGACCCCTTAAGTGCCCCTAATTGATCTTGCAAATTTTTTTTAAGGCACTACGTGTTTAGTCTCGATTTTATCATTTATATATTTTTCCCAAAACCCATATTTGTTGGACATAGTCCAAAATTATATTTTTGCAAAGTTTTAAAACTTTTGGGGTGGAAAATCGAATTTTGGAAAATGGGAGAAAGAAAAATCACCTGGGGACGGTCATAGCAGGGCGACACGGTCGCTCGCACCTCGACCGGTCGCACCCCACCTCGACCGGTCGCCAGGGTTATTTTTCACCTTAAAATCGCTCGTTCTTCTCCTCAAAACAGAAAGCAAAATCCCCAAACCCTTAAGAACGATTTTTTTCATCCCCTTTTCTCTAGAATCTTCAATTCTTCATCATTTTTCACGATTCTTGTTGCTAATCTTCTTATTTTCTCAAGAATCTTTCATATATGGCTCCTCCAAGAAATTCCACCGGTCGAAATCCCATCTCCAAGCGTAGAAGGGGCGGAGAGGGTTCGTCAAGAAATCGGCAAGAGGAAGCCGAACAAAGGGATATTCGAGCCGCTCAAAGAAACGTGGCTCAAGAAGGTGATGATGTTCAAAATCCCATTCTCTCTCGGGCCCAAATTACCGAGCTACGCGGAACGATTTCGCTCCAAAATTGCCGTTGGGCGAAAGGTAAAAAATCCTTTGTTACTCAAGCCCCTAATTCCCACAATGTTCTTAATTTCATTCATAAATATGCGGAATGGTATTATGAGGACTCGGGAATGGGAGGAAAGTCGATTGCTCGGACTAAAATGTGTCGTTTTAGTTCATTTACGAATGAGTATCCTACGATTAGAGGATTTTTTGAGGAGCAAGGTTGGATGTATTTATGGGAACATGCTTATGTGTTGTATGATGATGATATTATCCAACTCTTTTATGCCAATATGTGGGTTGAATATGATAATGATAGAAAGCCGATTGCCGTTAATTCGCTTATAAAGGGTCGTCATTTTAGATGGACTCCCAATGATATTTGCCGGCTTTTACATGTTAGAGAAGGTGGTTGGGATTATTTCTCTTGTGGGACTTGGAATGATGAAATGTTGGGGGTATCGATGAAAGAAGTCAAGACGTATTTGGGAGTATGGCCTAAGTATTCTTTGTTGGCAATGACACTTGAGCATCGCATTTTATCGGTCATTGTCGATATTACATTTGTGGTAAGTCGGGAAAATGCCTAGCAATATGGATTACTTTTTGACTTATAAGATTGCTAGGATGCCATACTTATTCAATGTCTAATCGAGTCCATTACTCAAGGTAATAAGAAGTTGGTTATGGGAAATTGGATTTGTAAACTTCTTATTCAATCGGGACTTCCTTCGTCGGAGTTTAACTCGGAAGTTTTTCAAAATGACTTTGACATTGATAATATCTCCCAAATAGTCACGATGCGCAAGAATATGGACATCCGACCAACCAAAATGGCAAGAGGAAGAGGTCAAGAGTCTCCCGATCCTAATGACATCTTTGATGACGCCGGGGCCGCAAGATTGGTGGAAGAAGGCGAACCGAGCAATCCGGAGGGTAATACCGGTGCTCAACCGCCTAGGAGGTATACTCAAGCCGAATTTGATGAGATGAGGGCTTTTCATGAGACGAGGTATGAGGCTTTGGAGCAAAAGACCTCTAAAATGCAAAAGTCTATCGGCAAGTTAAAGAAATTCATCAAGGACTTTATTCCCGGATCTTGCTTCTCCTCGGATGAGGAATGATGTTACCCCACCCCCTTTACTTTCTAGCATCTTCATTAATGATGTTTTGTATTTTGATGAATTTTTGTAAAACTCATTTGTACTAATGATATTTGCTTGTTTTTCTTAAAAGGGTTAATATTGCAAGTTGATAATGACTTGTGGATGATCATGATTTTTGATGGAGTATTTGATGGTAAAAATACTCTAAAGCATTGTTTGATCATTGGTATGAAGTACTTGATGGTAAAAGTGCTTCTTTTATTGCTTTGTTATGCTTAGTTGAATATGTTGGGACATTTGATACATGTATTGTTGAAAGCATGACTTATTACTTGATGGTTGCTCTAATTTTTGGCATTTGTAATGCCTTGATCATTCTTAGCTTATCTCAATTGGGTTGAACCCTTGAGAATCTACTTTGAGCTTCTTATTTGATGAACATATTATTACATATGGTGCATATGATTTTTGAGCTTTGAAATGAGGTTGATTGATGATATGCATATTTTTGGCTTGAACCATTTACAAAGGTTTTATACAACCTCCTCTATTTTTCACGCACACAAAGTGTTTGTTGAAATGTTTCAATGAAAATTTCAACTTCTACATGATTCTCTCGCTTCCAAATGTCTTCTATACTCATTGAGATCATGTTTTGGGAAATAAAACGAGCGTATGAACTCTTCATGATACATTTCTCCCATTTTCCTTGGTTTTTAAGCCTATATTGCTCAATGGTTGATAAACCATTTCTTTGGCGCACTTTGATATTCTTCTATGATGTTTCTATCATCCTAACATTCTTTTTGATGATTCCAAAGGGGGAGAAACAGGAATTTGGCTCGTTAGTTCAAAGAAGCTAATAAAAGCTTGTCATAAAAGCTATAAGCTATGGCTCATAAAAGCCATAAGTTGTGATTTATTTTTAGTCCAATTTGTGCTTGATGGACTTATATTATTGTTTAATGTTGTTTTGTGACAGGGGGAGCTTATAAGCTCTTGAACAAATTGTAAAAGCTAAAGCTTTTAGCTTATGGATTATTGCTCATACATTATTCTTGATATGCTTGTTGATAGGGGGAGCTTGTGCTTATTATTGAAAATATTTACTCCCTACTTGGTTGCTTTAATATTTTTGGAAATTTTGGTTGCTTCCAAACGGTCAAAAGCTTTTACCGGAAAATCATTTCTAAAATTGCTCTCTTAGTTTGGGTTAAAATTGTTTTGGTTTGTAATCATCAAAAAGGGGGAGATTGTTTGATACATGTTTTTATCTTAATTTTGATGATTTTATTTTATCACCAAAACAATGTTTTTAAAGGTTGTCCAAATACTCCTAAAATGATTTAAAATGTTTTTAATATTTTCCGGAGTATTTTCTCAAAGTTTATTTTCGCCTAAATTGGACAACGCTTTTTAATGATTTTACGTTATGGGTTTTCACTCTCAAACGATGTTTCTAAATGTTGTCCTAATACTTCCGATCGGTTTAAAATGTTTTTACTAAATTTTCGGAGTATTTCTTGAGTTTTATTTTCGACAAAAATTGACAATATTTTGCCTCGTGGTCGACGGCCGCCCTATAGGGCAACCCGTACCTGAAGATGTTTTTAGAAAAGAAAATGAGACGGAAGAAAAAGAGCAGTCGACTGGCCGCTCGGCGTCGACTGGTCGTCGACCGGCCGCCTGTGGGGTCGGCACTGCAAGTGTGTTTTGAAACAGATCGTTTAATCCTTGCAAAATCCATGGGGACCGGTTGGGGTGATGGTCGACCGGCCGAGGTAGACGCGTCGGCCGCCTGTTATTTTTTGTGCATTTTTCTAACGTCTATTTCTCGTGCGACGGTCGCCCCTATGTATTGACAAAGAAAATATGACCGTTTGACAGCAGACAAACTTTCCTTAAAATGTGGGATTGATTTCTAACAGCTATATTCTTGATTTTAATTATATTTTTCTGTAGATTTTCAATCCCCAAGAGGAGCCTATGCTTGATCAATCATCTCCTATAAATAGAGGAAGTTTTGGAGCAACCAACACAACAATTGAGATACAATACAACAAGATACACTTCAAGCAAACACTTGGTCTTTCATAGTCATTATTCTTGTTGTAAAAATTGCCTAGCTTATCACTTTCACATCTTTGAGGTCTAGGCTATTCTTGATTACACTTGCACTCTATTGTATTATCAATTATCGAGTTGTAATCTTGAATTTGTGGTCGTCATTCAAACACAAGATATCCTTGTGAGTGTTCTTGTGGTAAGAACACACTTGGGTGATCTAGGTGTTAGGTGTAAGAAGATTGTGGTAATCTTCTTGTTGAGGTGTTGAAGAATTTGGTATTCTTCAAGGTTGAAGATTGTGGTAATCTTCACAAGGTGCCGTTGGAGATTGTGGTAATCTTCAAGAAGAGATTGTGGTAATCTCAAAGGTGGTGTTGAAGAAGAGTGTGGTGCTCTTCAAGTGTGTAAATGAAGTTGAATTTGTATTAATTTTGGTAATTAATAAAATTCTTTTTCTTTTCGAAATCCATCCCGATATATCGGGGTGGTAGAGGATTAGGCCCTAGGTGGGTTGAACCTCTTTAAATCGACGTGTGTTGTTTACATTCCGCACCTTCATTATTTTGTTTGAGCATTCGATTGTTAAAAGAGGGCGAAATCGAAAAGATGGAGATAATCTATTCACCCCCTCTAGATTATCGTAGCGCTGACTTACATTCACTTGGAGTTTTAGCCATCAATGTACCTCCCGTGCAAAGATCTATAATAGTTCTTGAATGCCCATTCATACCATTGTAGAAATATTGAACCTTTTGCCAATCAAGGCATTGCCGTGTTGTGGACACCTCCTCAATAATTCTTTGAATCGCTCCCAAGCTTCGAGAGTGGCTCAAAGTCAAGTTGATGAAATTGAGCAATCTCACTTTTTAGTTGAAGTGTCTTACTAGGTGGAAAGAATTTTGCCATGAATTTTTCGGTGAGATCATTCCAACTAGTGATACTTCCTGGTGGAAAGGTTTGAAGCCATTGTCTAGCTTTATCTCGAAGTGAAAACGGAAATAACCTCAACCGAATAGCTTTATCGGGAACCCCATTCATTTTGATAGTGTCACATATCTCAAGAAAAATAGCCAAATGAGCGTTCGGGTCATCTACGGCACTTCCCCCAAACCGATTTTGTTGTACCATGTTGCGGCTTAATTCAAAATTATTCGCATTGATAGGTTGGCTTAACAATGCCTCGAATAATTTTGATTTGTGGTTGGTCGAAAATAGTCCCGAATGGCCCTTTCCTGGTGCAACAATAGGTATGCGGTCTTCATCATCACCGAAGTCCCCGCCATTTTTGTGAATTCGATTCTTAAAATGCGGCTCTAATCTTTCAAGCGTTCTTTCAATTTCTGGATCAAATAAGATTAAATTAGCACTTTTATTTTTCGCATCAACAAGAAAACACAAAAATGACAATGACCCTATTGTAACAAAAAGAAACCAATCTAAATTAAAGTAAAACTACTAAGTAATAATATTAGCGCAAATAAGATGAATTATTCCCAACGGCGCCAAAAACTTGTTAGAGATTTTTCTAACCGCAAGTCTACGTGTGTCAAGTTTTAATATAGAGTAGTAAGGTTGTCGAATCCACAGGAATAATTATCGAATTATTGCTAAGTACTATAATATAGTAGTCTAACTTTATTTAGAAATTCAACAATTGATGGAGTTTATTATACTAAAAATACTAAAAATAAATTAAGACTATGAAAATATCAATGAGTTTATCCAAATGATTAAATGAATTCTAGAGGTATGATGAATCTAGTTATCCCTTATGTTGTCAATATGGTTCATCAATCATCAATTATCAATTTATAAGTCAAGATTTCTACAATAATCATTCCTCTCTCAAGTGCTAAATGATTTTAGATTCAATTGGGAAATCAATATCTCTATAAAAATCACCAATTAAAATCTCAATAAAAGCTATGAATCTTGATAAATGACTTCAAAGGATTCATAAATCTCTCAATTCTATGAAATCCTAGGTTATGCTATTTCAAGGTCATGTATTCAATTACCTCTCTCAAGTGTCAAATCAAATACACCAAACAATCTAAATTATTGATCAAGTAATTTAGAAGCAATAGATCCAAATAGCACAAATAAATTGATAGATCTAGATTGACAAACCACAATCTCAAAACATAAGTTCAAACATAGATTACATCAATCCTCTAGAATTATAGAGTTTAGCTCATAATTAAAGAAAATGAATCCATGAGAATACAACAATACATCTTACAAGATATGAAGAAAGCAACAAAATAAGAACAAGAGTTGAGGGATCTTCTCTATTTCTAGATGATAGAAGCCTCCAATCTTCTTCTCCAAATTCTTCTCAAAGTGCTCAAATTCTTCTTCCTTGTCTTGTAGGTCATTTTTATTGCCTTCCCAAGGGTTCCAAGATGCCCTTATTTCAAGCCCCAAGGATGGTATTTATAGTACACAAAAGTCCAAGAAGGGGGTAGGTGAACATAGGATTTTCCGCCCCCGGGCGCTGCGGCGCCAAGGCATAGCTGCGGCGCCAAAGCAAATATCGTCCCATTTATCGCACGGCGCTGCATAAGGGCATGCATGGCTGCGGGCCCATCAACATAAGCACATACAATCCGCCCGGCGCTGCAGCGGGCCGGGCACGCCGCTGCGGCGCCCGCCCTTCCTTGTCAAAATACGATTTTTTTTTTTCCTTCTTTCTACGTGATTTCTTCTTTCTTCAAGCCGTTTTTCACCGTTTTCTTCATTTCTGGCTACCAAATCAGATTGACTCTACATCGACTCTAATTGAAATAAATAGGACTCTAACGACTCTAAAAACACCCAAGATAAAACCAAATTCTACTCTAAAATATCAAATAAGTTGGTAAAATACCAACTTAACGATACTTCCTTTGCTTGAAGATCCTTTTTCCAAAATCACTTTTGGAGCTTGACATAGCACAGAGGAATTAAATCCTAAGCCTGTCTTGTCTCCACATTCTCTTTGGCTCATAATAAGATCATCCAATGATTTAGATGCCTTAGTGAATGAGGCAATCACATTTTTGAGGTCATTCTCCCTCTTATCTATAGCAGTTATCTCTGCTATTAGCTTAGCATTTTCAGCCTTTAGACTTTCATTCTCATCAGCTATTTGACTTAGGTACTTCGGCTCCTTAGTGGGTTGTGAGTTTTGGCATTTGAGTGTCGTTTTCCTCATTTAGTAGTGTGTGTGAGGATTTAATGTGTTCAAAATATTTCATCATTTTGCCTAATGAATCATAAAGATCAGTGGGTGATGAAGTGTGTGTGTCACTACGCTCACTATCACTAGAATCGAGAGTGATGAATTAGAGTGTACCTCATCTTCTTGGTCGTCGCTCTTGTTCCTTGGCCATTAAACGATCAAGGCTTCTTCTTCGAGTCACTTGAGTAGTCACTTCACTACTCGAATCGGTTCCCGTGTCTTCGACTTGGCATTGTCTCAAAGAGCTGATCTGCAGCCCAACATTGCTTTTTTCTTTTCTTGTCTTCTTTCTCTCAAGACCTTTCTTTTTCTTCTTCATTCCCGTATTTGTTGACTACATGATATGGGCAATCAATGGCATAGTGACCTGGTTGCCTACAGAGTTCCAAAGATAGATTTTCAACCTTTTGATCGCCTCTTTCCATTCTTGGATTGTCCCTTTGATATTCAACTTTTGATGCTCGCTCTCTTGGTTGGCTTTGTCTTCCCTTGACTTGGAGGAGCCGAGTGTCTTCCGGAGGATTCGCCCTTGCCTCTCTTGTAGTTCTTATTGAAGAACTTGTTAAACCTTTTAACCATCGGGCTATTTTCTCTTGGTCAATGACTTCTTTGACCTCAAACTCTCTTGCCATCTTTAACAACCAGAAAATTGTTGTTTTGGGCACAAATTGCCTCCTCTTGGTCTTTTCTTCTCACTCAAATTCGTAGGCTTTGAGATCCGAGAATAGCTCATGGTTGGATGTCTTGGATAGGTCCATGGAATGTCTTAGTGCCATGACCTTCATTTCCCATTCAGTTGGGGAGACTTCTTAGAATCTTCATACACATTTTCTTCTATGTATATTCTTTTCCAAGTGCGAGATAGCTCGTTGGTAATTTCGTGAACCGAGCATCCAATTGATCCAAGGTCTCTCCTACGATCATTTTGAAATTCTCAAATTTCGTAGACTAAACCGATAGTTTATTTTCCTTGATTTGCTCTCGAGCCTTCACAAATCAATGTTAGCTTGTCCTCCCATTTCTTTAGCCGTTTTGCATGATTTGACTTTATTAAACATGGCTTTGTCCAAGGTTTTGTAAAGAATGTCCTTGGCCACATTGTCCAAGTTATATCTTTTTCTCGTCATCATTTGTCCATTCAGCTCTTGTTTTTCAACCATGATCGTGCTGGGGAGCAACATCCTCTTTCACCTTCACCGCAGCCTCTCCTTACATGTTGTGTTCACTTTTAAAATTTGCAGTGGCCCATCCTCTATCACTATCCACATCTCATCAAGTAATGCTTTGATAGATGAGCCCGCATACGAATTTTCTAATCATCAAATTCTTCAATTGTGAGCATAGGGATGCGTGTCAAATTTGCTTTTGAAAGATCAAGTACTAAAACAGACTTTGACAATTTTGGAGATCTAGTTCAAGAACCAACGGATGCGAAGGCTCAATAAACCAACCGCTCGATACCACTTGTAGGTCCCAAGGGGTGTGAGTGTAAGGTTTAGAAAGGGGGGTTGAATAAACCTTACCAACTTTTCAAATTAGTCCTTTTAAATATTGAGTTAATACTTCTGTTTGTCCTTGATGGACAGCTAAGTTAGTTAATGTCAGAGTTAGTCACTCAATGACTGACCGAGCGTTGATAGAATAACTCAAATTGTTTTGACTAAAGACTTAACTCGTTGTGATTTGTTTTCAGCGAAAGACTTAACACCCTTGAATTTGGTTAAGTTTATTTTAATACTTGGTTTTAGCACTCGATTGATTATCAATTGATAGCAAATTTATCCGCAGATAAAAATAAGATGCAGAAATTAAAGTGTCTTTGAAATGTAAATGACACAATAAGTTTTTATAGAGGTTCGAAGATGGGGTAATTCTTCTACTCCTCTCTTCTCCAACTCCTGGAGGAATCCACTAAGTATTGATCAATATACAGAGTGGTTAACAATCCGATACAAGTCTTGATCACACACGGTGACTTGATCCTTTGGGACTCGATCCGGAGATGCCTTGGTCACACAAATGGCTCCTCGCACGACTCGGCCTTCTTCACAGGCGGCATTTGGCTTGCTACTACTCACCCACTTGCTCAAGCTTCTTGGATTTGATCACGAAGCCCTCCAACAACTTGAGACTCGGTTCGACCTTGAACCTTCCTACAATCCTCCGTGGAATGTAGACCCCTTGATTCTTCAAAAATTTCCTCTTCAACCGATTGAAGTTATCTTTCCTTCACGGGTGAGTGTTGGATTGATTTCCTTCGTGAATGAAAGCTTCGAGGATTGATCTTGAATGATTTGAGAATATATTAGTTACAGTTCAAATGTTTGCTTGAATGTTCGTGGGTTGAGTAACCTTCTCTCTCGAGTTATTCCTCGCCTTTTTATAGTGATCTTTCAAAAATCGCCCGTTGAAGAGATAGCTTATTTTTGAAAAAGTCACTTGTGGTCGCTGGCTTGTCTTGTTGCTTCTTGGAATTTCCATTTTTCGTATGAATGATTCTTGACTTTTCGAGTTCGACATGGTGCGATGTTTCCCATTGGTTTATTCATTTTGCACGCTTCGAACCGAAAGCACTTCAAGAAAGGCAAGATGGAGGTATTACTTGTTTAAGTAATTCTCTTGATTTCGGCAACGGATCTCTTTCGATTGGTCTTGACTTGATCGCATTTTCTTAACATCCCCAGGTGACTTCGAGTCACTTCCAATCATTTGATGACTCTTCTCGTCACTTCAACCTTGATACTTGGTCGTGTTGAGTTGACTTGACCGATACTTCACTCACCGCACCTTGATCGAGTTCCGTCTTATTTTTTGCCATACTCACACTGCCTTGCGGTAGTGAGTCTTCTTTCTAGTCTCCAGTTGTCTTCTTGCATGTTTTAGCATAGCCGACTTAACTCACCGACCACCCTATCTATTACAATGTAGTTTACAACAAAAATGGGGTGCCAACTTCTATTCTAAGTTTTACATGGCATTCATCAAAATCTACAAAATAATTTCCCAACAGTAACCGAATAGAATGAGATGAGAAATCCCGAGTTAATTCGGGGATGGGGATTCTCCGCTTCTCTAGAATCGGGGATGATACATGAATGATATTTGCATCATCGTCCCTCTTTCCTACTCCGATTAAATAAAACGGGGATTCTTCATTCCCATCCTCATTCCCTGATTATGTAGTATTTATTTATTTATTATTAATAGTAATTCTATTTATTTATTTTATTTTATTAATTCTAAAAACTAAACCCAATAATCTTTATATTTTTACTTGTTCTTATTCTTTATTTTACAAATTATGGATTTATGGTATCTATATTTAAAAAAAAAATAGTGATAGCAAAAAGTATAAAATTTCAAAAAATAATTTAGATATAAATCTAATAATTTGATTATAAATCATATGGTTAAACAATAAAAAAATAAATTATTATAAACTATAAAAACTTTCTTTAAATATAAAATATTTGGTTGTGTTAATATGAATTGTATCTATTTATAGAACTTGTTTATCTATAAGAAAGTAAAAGTTTTAAAAATGTTTTGACTGCCCAGTTGAATTCTTTTTACTACCCAAATTTGAATACTTAATAAGTTGTATTTTCAATACAATCAACAATAAAGTTATTTCAAATTTAAATATTTTTTGGGGTTTAGAAAACTGAATAATTATTAAAATTATTAAAAAAATTAAACAAAAACCATGATTTATATTTGGCAACGAAATTTCAAGTGTAAATGAACCATTTCAAAAATATAAAAACTATTATCTATACACACATATATCAAAATATTGTCAAACTCACAAATCATATCTAATTCCAAAATGTACAACATTGAAACTTGAATATCAAAATACGTTGATAAGTATGAAAAATAATTTCTATTAAAATGAAAATTATGTTAATATAGAAAAACTAATATTTTGACATATAAAATACTAAATTTGTATAATTTCATATTAAATAAACCTTAATTTTCTTCTTGCATAAATATATATAATGTTATGTATGGATATATGTGATTTATAGAATTTAGATACATATTTTGAGATATTTTGTTCAATTAAAATAAGCATTTTTAATTAATTTAATCAATTTAAATATAATTCTATATAATTATTAAGAAATGGGCTAAGCCCAAATAACAACTATACATATATCACCAATAGCCAAAATACATGAATATACAAATTGATATCCAATAGCACGAATATATAATTTTTAAAGCCCATTACAAATTACAAAATAATGAGTAAATATTTCTTATATTTTTTATATTATTATATTTTTGTTATTTATATATGTAATGTGAGTGTCAAACTGAAGATCGTCAAAAAATGATTAATTTTATATATTACACGTCAAAATGGATCCAAAACGAAAATGTTATTAAATTTCTTTTAAAAAAGAAAAAAATAAATATTATAATAAATGCAGTACAAACACAAATTTGGAAAGCTAATTTTATATAATTCTTATTTTTAATATCATTTTAAAAACTGATGATTATTTAAAGAAAGTTGACTGCCAAAAATATTGAAATACCAAATATTTATCACTTCTTATTTTTACACATATTTTTATTACTTTTTATAGTAACTGCAAAAAGGTCGGAAAATTTCAACATACTATTTCTAGTGACTTCTCTTTACACACACACACACACACACACACACACACACACACACACACACACACACACATATATATATATATATATATATATATAGATGAGATGGGTACTAGTAGGGGAAAGAGTTTATGCCACAGTTGTGATGAACCTTTTTCTTGTGGACATAGATGCAAGCATAAAGTCACTTATATGATCATGACAAAAGAGAAAAAACTTTCCTATTTGAATGATATTTAAGAAGAACTTAACCCCCCACTGAATCAAAAGGCTACTGCCAGGAAACTGGGTTGTCACTTGGAACCAACTAAGCCCTTATTAGTGAAGGTGACCAATGGGCAAAGAATGGTTACTTTCATAAGGCTACTAATTTCCAAGGGTCATGCAAGGACATGTTTTCACATATTCCCTTAGACTCCTTGAAAATGAAGGTTTTGACAACTTTTGGGAGGGGACTGGCTCAAGTATTGTACTCCCATAAGTTGAACTATGAAATCTCAAGATGTATTTGCAAAACCTACTGGGCTTCCTCCTAGTAGGTGTGGAACACGAAATTCTGGTTAAGCGTAACAGTGTGCCTAAACAACAATATCCATATAGAACTTCTCAGAAACAACAAAAGAGATTGAAAGAATTCTTAAGGATAGATCAGCTCAAGAATTATTCAAAATAGTATAAGTCCGTTTGCTTCTCCTGATGTTTTGGTCAAAAAGAAAGATTCATCCTCTTCTACTATCAAAACAACAATTACCCAACACAAATTACACAATATAGTGTGAAATTAACAAAAATAATAAATATCCCAACACAAAAACAACAACTACAGACACCATCACACGAAATTAACGAAAAACAACAATTACTCAAACAAAATATAGTGCGAAATTAATAAAAAGAAGGTGACATTTCATCATCATTAATTATCATTCTTCTCTTGTAGAACAACATTGCACGGAATTATTTGTGTATCACGATAGAGATATTTTTTGGGCGAATGTTTTTTGGTGGGTGTATATTTTGCTGGGAAATTGAGGTTTAATCGGGAGAAGGCTACAATGGGAAATATTTATGGGTGTATTTTGTAACTAGCTTATCTTCGAGAAGAGAGCAATAATATTGATGACACCCGAGCCGAGCTGGAAGAAATTAATCCACGTCATCAGTCCAGCACACGTCCGAGTAGGGGACCTACGGGTGACGACAGTAACGTTGCTCGGTGACACGTCATGAATTAGGCTCGCCCGCTACCGAGCCCAACCGCAACACGATTGCGAGCCCCGAGCCCCGAGCCCAAATTTCTGCGGGAAACGCATGCGCGATAGACTCATAAAAATAATCATTTGCCCATGCTTAGCGCTTTATTGGTATCAGAAACTGCCACATGTCAGAAAGTTATAAAGAGAAGTCAACAAGTGGCAAGATTTGACTGACATGCACGATTAGAAGGGGACATGTGTCTTTGTCCAATTATTTTACTAATTAATGACTAGTTAGTGCAAAGATGAATATTGTAAACCCACTTACTCAAGGGGTATAAAAAGTCTCATAGAGGGAAAAAAAGGGGAGAGGCCTGAAAAAAAAAAGCAAAATTGTAAGAAAGACCGACCCCAATAATTCGGCTCGGCATTACGCAAAAAAGGCAGAATTAGCCATAAATAAACATGCGTTACGCACACTTATATTTCCACGTGTTAAATCTTTTACATATTTTTGCTTGTTGACCAAAACGCACGTCAACAAATTGGCGCTAGAAGGAGGGTCCGTATTGGTCCAGTCAGAGTTCCAGGCAAAAGCAAGTTAAGTGAAAACCAGGTAAAGTTTAACGTTTAACCTTTTCATAATAGACAAAATGAGTCAATAGTCGAGAAATGCTCGTTTGATCAAGAGCAACATTTGAACAACCAAATCGCCGGACTTTTGTACATCAAATGAACCAACTCATATCACAAACTCGCTACCACAAACTCTCAAGCACCTCCTCCACTCCTTGTAAATACTAACCCACTCAATCCACAACTAAATGTTAATATCAATCCACAAGTTCCCGGCTTCCTCATGACGAAGCCAAGAAGCCGATTCGGGTAATGAACAACGTGTCCGTCGTGATGTAAGGCGGCCGCGCGAAGATGAGGAAGGGCAAAGTCGTAGCGGAGTCACTACCGGAGCCAACACGACAACGCCATGCCCACTCAGTATTCGCCGGACGATTGGGAGTTGATCCTTTTCGCCCAGCTCGATCGATAAGTTCCCGACTCAGGTTTCCGGATGAGCGGGAGCAGCTTAGGGTAAATCAGATCCAAGGCCCTAGCCTATGGCAGGAATGGGATATAGAAATATACCGCCTTCGTCGTCGTTTGAACGAATTGGAAGGCGGTACGGAAGCCGAACAGTCTCGAAGACCGCCCCAAGCAATGAACCAACCAGCTGTTATGTCGCCATTTTCCCCTGGAATCCTGGCGACCCCATTGCCGCCAAAGTTAAAAATCCCCGTGTCGGGTCTCTATAATGGGGAACCGACCCGACTACTCACGTCCACAAGTACTTAGCATGGATGGAACTGTACAGTCCTAGTGATGCCATCCTCTGCAGGGCTTTCCTACTGACTTTGGGCGACCGAGCCCACCGTTGGTTTAGGACCCTACCACAGGGATCCATTCGGGCATGGGGGGATCTGGCCTCCGCCTTTACGACGCATTTCTTAACGTCTAAAGTCCGAGCTGCGCCTAAGGATTCCCTCGTAAACATCAAACAAGGGAAGGACGAGCCCCTGAAAAGCTATATTTCTCGGTTCAACAAGCAAGTTCGAGAGATGGAACCGGTGTCGGATGACGCCATTTTAATCGCACGTGGCCGGCCTTGCCCCAAACTTGGTATAACTACTCCATCCATGAATCGGGGGCGACCTCTTACCAAGAATTTCTGGTCCGCGCGGAACGCCATATTTGCGCAGAAGAAGCCATGGCAAGTAACCGCCCCGAGCACCGGCCAGGGGGCGTGAGAAAGGACGGAAGGAAAGAACCAAAGCCAGTTGGGCGGGGTTGGGATTTAGACAGTTCTCTTTAAAACCCGACCATCGGATTTAGGGCTCGCCAGAAGCGCGGCCGAAGTTGCCGCTACTGAGGAGTACTTTGACCCACACTCCATCACCATATGGAATGAAGTACAGGTGGTCTAAATTTGTTACCTCCGGCTCGCCTTTGAAGGTCGAGCGACAAAATTAGATTCACGCCGATATTGTGCCTATCATAAATCAATAGGTCATGATACCGATGAGTGCCGAGATCTAATCGAGAGAAATTATGTGGATTGTTCGGCAAGGCGGTCTTAAAAGATACGCTCATGAACTACCGCCCCACCAAGATCGCTCAAGGTGTCAACCCGAGCGCGCGAACTAATCCAGCTCTCCTACCACCACCACCACCGAAAACCAGGGTAGGGAGATCCTCATGATGTCGAGTGTAAATCGAATCAATACTAACACGCCGAGGATATCCGCTCCAACGTAAAAAAAAAAGGCCGATGTTAGACAGTCGCCAACGCCGAAAGGCAAGTTCGGGTGGCGGAATCAGGAAGGCCAACCCACCGGCCATTTTGTGTTCTCGGATGCGGATGTCGACCAGGTGGTCCATCCTCATTCTCGACCCCTGGTCATTACCGCACCGATTTTGGGTATTCCGGTCCACGTAATTTTGATCGACTCTGGAAGCTACTCATCAATCATTTACGTCCGAGCCTTTCGAAGGCTGAACGTGGATGATAGCTATATCCGTCCATGCAATGATAGAATTCTGGGGTTTGGAGGAGGAAGAATAGTCCCGCTCGGGGAAGTTGATTTGCCCATCCAAATGGGACAAGGGTTGCATAAATGGACCGTCATGACAACATTCAAAATAATCAACGCCGATTCGGAGTGCAATGCTATCATTGGGAGGCCATTGCTTTATCATATAAAAGCAGTCGTTTCAATATATCATTTTTGTATAAAATTCCCAACATCTGATGGCGAGGCTATACATAAAGGGAATCAAAGGGAGTCACAAGAATGCTCTCTCAAACTCCGACCGGTGGAGATTAACGTGGTGGAACGAGGAGAAACCAGTGGAACCATGCAAGGCGATCCCCTGCCAAAGGGGGAGCCCGAGCGGAAAGTGGTGATGGTTCAGGAGGATAATCCAGGCCATCGACCTGGGAAGGAACCGATGATGGAAGAAAGCGAGCCGGCAATCGAGAACGAGCGCCATCGAAGACGAAGTTGCCCCCCCATCAGATCAAAAGGGGGCAAGAGCAAGAAAAGAAAACGGGCGGAACCAGTAGAATAGGTTGATACAATCAACGTCGGAAGGCCAAGCGAGGGGTGCCAACTACGTATTGGTCATGATCTCCCAGAACCATATCGAACCGAGCTGATTGAGTTTTTGGGAAATAATCTTGGACGTCTTCGCATGGACTCATGCACATGCCCGGAATTGACCCTAAGCATGCATGCCACCGCCTCAATATTGATCTAACATTTCGCCAGATTATCCGAGGAAAAGCGCAAACTCCTCTGCCCCGATGACAAGCAAAGACTTGAGGCCGAGGTGAACAAGTTGTTAGATAATCAATTTATCAAGGGAAGCTCTATCCCCGATGGGTTGCCAATCTGTTTTGGTAAAAAAGCAATGGCCGATGGCGGGCGTACTGTGCGTGGATTTCACCGACCTGAATAAGGCATGCCCCAAGGATAGTTATCCATTACCAAATATTGACTATATGGTAGATGCCACGGTGGGACACGAGCCGATGAGCTTCATGGATGCATACTCAGGTTACAACCGGATATGAATGCACCCGTGATGACGAAGAAAATACATCATTCTTCTCTCGCGTCGTGGAATTTATCAAGTTGTTACAAGATGATGCCCTTCGGGTCAAGAATCTTTGGTGCGACCTATCAAAGGTTAGTAAATAAGATGTTTGAGAAAATGATAGGTCGTCTTATGGAAGCCTATGTAGATGACATGTTGGTGAAATCATCAGATATATCTGATCATCTAGACGATCTTAATAAAATGTTTGCTATTTTAAGAGAGTACAAGATGATGTTAAACCCGAGAAAGTGTACATTTGGGGTCGGCTCGGGTAAATTTTTGGGGTATATGGTCAGCCAAAGGGGAATCAAGCTAACCTGACAAAATAAAAGCCATAATCGACCTAGAACCCCAAATTCTCGCGGGAAAAGGTACAAAGCCTAACAGCCGATTGGCCGCCCTTAACCGATTTGTCTCGCGATCCACAGACAAGTGCAAACCTTTTTTAAAAATTATAAAAAGGAGTAAAAATTTTGAGTGGACTGAGCGAGCACAGATCGCTTTGAATCCTCAAACAAGACCTTTCTTCAATTCCTATATTGCAAAAACCTACCCAAGGGGAGGACTTGTATTTGTACCTGGCGGTATCCGAATACGCCACCAGTTCGGTGTTAATCAGGTTAGATGGTTCTATTCAACATCCGGTCTATTACACCAGCTAAGCGTTACATGATGCCGAGCTCCGCTATCCACCAATGGAAAAGTTGGCTTATTCATTAATCATGCAGCGCTGAAACTCCGTCCATATTTTGTAGAGCACAAAATTATAGTCTTGACGAACTACCCACTGAAGCAAGTACTACACCGACCCGATACTTATGGTCGGATGATCAAGTGGGCCGTCAAACTCAGTCAATTTGATATTCTATACGAACCACATACAGCAATAAAAGGACAGGCTTTAGCCGACTTCGTGGCCGAATTCACACCTTCCATGCGATTGGAAGTTATGGAAGACCAAGAATGAAAATTGTTCGTTGACGGCTCTTCCACCGCAGGCCGAGCAAGGGGCGGAATCGTGATAATCGATCCAAATCAAAAATGCTATCGCTCGGCGGTGCGATTTGATTCCTCCCGCAACGAACAACGAAGCCGAATACGAGGCACTTCGCGGCGGCTTAGATATGGCAGCTTCCATGGGCCTAAAACAACTGTTGGTACACGGCGATTCGCAGCTGGTCGTTCATCAAATTAACGGTGAGTACGAACCGAAAGAGCAAAAAATCGCACAATATTTGGAATTGGTCCAGAAGAGATTATCACACTTTAAGACAAAAGTCTTACATATACCCCGAGCCGAGAACATGCGGCAGATGCCTTAGCTCGGCTCGGTTCCCTTAGGGACGGATGCCATCGCGGATGTCATCGTCACACAAATCGTCCGCCCGTCACTTGGTGCAAAGAAGATATATACAATCAAAACCGCCGAGCAGACTGGATGACCCCAATCATTCAAGATTTAGAAAAAGGAGTTCAACTCGAAAGCAAGGTCAAGCAAGCTTTAACATTACGAACTCAAGCGGCTTGGTTTACATTAGTAGACGGCATCCTATACAAACGAGGATACTCCGTCCCACTCCTACGGTGCCTTTCCGAGACGAATGCATTATGCACTTCGAGAGGTTCACGAGGAATATGCGGAAACCACGCCGGGGCCGACATTGGCCTATAAATTAATACGGCAAGGCTACTATCGCCATCCCTAAGAAAGGATGCAACCGATCTCGTCAAAAGATACGAGAGGTGCCAAAGATTCGCACCGCAGTCGGATATCATCCCGAGCAACTTACCTCGTATTTAGCCCATGGCCGTTTGCCAAATGGGGAATGGACCTTATCGGACCACTCTCCTTTGGCAAAGGGGCGTCAAATATGCCATTGTGGCGGTGGATTATTTCACAAAATGGGCCGAAAGGCAGACCTCTGGCGAAAATAGATGAAGAGAAGATTGTGAGTTTTGCATGGAAGTCCATTATCTCGTAGATTTGGGATACCACATTCGATTGTTAAGGAGATAATGGGAAACAATTCGATAACCGAAGGTTTCAAATTTTTGCGAAGGTTTCCACATTAAAACCACTTCCCGACTCCATATCATCCCCATTCAACGGACGAGTTGAGGCCGTTAATAAAATACTCAAGTATACCTTGAAGGCAAGATTGGAGGAGTCCAAAGGTAATTGGCCGGAGGAGTTACCCGGGTGCTATGGTCATACTGACACGATCGAGCGGCCACTGGAGAAACTCCTTTTTCTTTGGCTTATGGAACCGAGGCGGTGATTCTGCCGAGATTGAGCCCCTACCCTTAATTGCAAATTTTGAAGAAAATGGCAATGAGGTCGCTCCAAGTCGAGCTAGATGCTTTCAAGAAAAAGGTGTAGCACCGAGATGAAAATGCCGTGTACAAACAAAGAAGCGAGAGGTATTACAATTCGAAAGTAAAGGAAAGGAGATTCCGGTCGGCGATCTTGTGTTAAAAAGATAACGGTGTTGAACCCGCCCATTGAAGCCAACCTGGAAGGCCCATTTGGTCGATCCACGTCTTGTCCGGTGGGGCATACCATCTAGAATATTTGAATGGAGAAAAATTTATGCATCCATGGAATGTAGCATACGAAACGGTATTATCAATAGAGATCTCGGTTTAACCGGATAGGATTCTAAAGAATTATCCTTTCATCGATATTCTGTGAGCTCCCTAAAGGGGGGACGAAATTTTTACCCACCTCGGCTACTTGCCGAGGACAGTAAAAATCGCCTCAGCTGAAAAAGCCGAATGCAGACAAGTCGTCTTTGTCGTCCTTTGTTGTTTTGAAAAGACTTGGTTACGCACCGAGCACAAAACAAAGACTTGGTTATGCACCGAGCACAAAACAAAGACTTGGTTACGCACCGAGCACAAAACAAATACTTGGTTACGCACCGAGCACAAAATAAAGACTTGGTTACGCACCGAGCACAAAACAAAGACTTGGTTACGCACCGAGCACAAAACAAAGACTTGGTTACGCACCGAGCACAAAACAAAGACTTGGTTACGCACCGAGCATAAAACAAAGACTTGGTTATGCACCGAGCACAAAACAAAGACTTGGTGTACACACCAAGCACAAAATAAAGACTTGGTTACGTACCAAGCACAAAACAAAGGCTCGATGTACACACCGAGCATGAAACGAAGACTTGGTTTATGTACCAAGTACCAAATACAAAATAAAGATCAAGTTCATATACCAAGTACGAAAGTCAATTAAAGTGGATGAAGTCCCTTATTCAGGCAACAATCTTACAAAAAGGAAAAGAGCCGAGCATATACAAAAAGCTTAAACACATACACAGGTGAGGAAAATAACAGTTCATTTCTACTTCAAAAGTATTTACATAAGGGAGGCCGGAGCCCGTTACATTTCATGGCACGAAGCCAAGTTACCTACCTACGAGTACATATGAAAGCTTGTAAATAAAAAGGGACAAACAACATCAAGACTGAGCAGGGGGCGGAATTTCAACGGCACCGCTGGAGGCGACTTCTTCCACGACCAGAGGAGAGCCCTGAACATTAGGGGCCTCGGCAAAGTTCGGCCGAAGAGCATCAAGATCAGCCTCCAGGAGGGCCAGATCTTCCTCGAGCTGAGCAAAAGTCCGCCCGGCCTTAACCGAATCGAGAATTTCTCTTAGGCTGGTCGCGTGGCCGCAGGTTAACATAAACGCATACTCCTCAGAGTCCTTGTAAGCTTCAACGGCCTGGGTGCGAGCTTCCTCAATTTGCCGATGAGTAGTCTCTTCGGCCTCTCTACGCACATCAGCTAGACGTCTCTCCATTTCCTCGGCCCGGGTAGTGGCAGCACGTTCCAGCTCGGCAATCTTAGCCCTAAGCTCCTCTTCAGCCATGCGGGCCTGATCTCGCTCCGCCTCGGCCCTCGCAGCAGTTTCTCTCTCAGAGTTGGCCCGAGCCGTAGCCTCATCCACTTGGGTCTTTAACGATTCTTGTACCCCTTGAAGGGTAGCATAGGCCTCCTGCAGGTCCCCGTGCCGCCTTTCCAAATCGGCGTATTTTTTCTCCAGCTCGCGAGTTCCCCCGATTGCATGCCATAGGAGCCCAATAATCCGCCCGGACATTCCCATGGCATACTGAATTTGTTCCTCGAAGCCTGTCTCCGAGCAGAATTGCTCGATGCCTTTTGTCCAGGCACGAGCTGGGACACTCATCGCAGCCCGACCCGCCTCCGGTAAAACTCTCGACTGCTCTTCGTCGGCGTGGCGCATCGGACAAACTCTACAAACCATCGAGGGCGTAGTCCAATCATTCCCTCACAGTATTCATCTCTCACCCGATTTGGAGGGATGAAGTGACCTTCCCGGCCGAGATCATCTGAGAAAGTTCGCGGACCTCCCCCTTCTGGGGCCTGTTCAGGATGCTCCGGCGCCGTCGGACCAACCCCTTGACCGCCCAGGCTCTTCCATCAAAATCCCCCTCTTCTCCTTTAAAGGGAGGTTCCACGCTCTCCGGCACTCCATCGTGGGGACGTTTGCCGGCCGGATATCCGCTCTCCGAGCCGCCCGCATCTGCGGTTGGGTCGCCGATCCGAGTTCGCGCGCGGCTGGCCGTGTTCCTCACGCTGTGAAGGCGTGCACGCAAATCCAAGCCACGCCCTACAAAAAGCGACCACCGTTAAAGGTCAAAAGAAAACGAAAAACATTTCAAAAGGAAGTGTAAGAAATACTATGTTTACCTCGAACAGCGCCGCACACGGCGGCTCGAGTCTGTGTTTGCCCAACGGGCACGAGACGATCTTCCCACAGATCGGCCGTTGCGGGAGACGGCACAGCTCGCTCCGTTCTAGCGGCCGCTCCCTAGAGAGATGGGCGTATTTCTTTCACACGGGAGGGTTCTGGCGAGGCTCTCCCCAACCTCCCCTCACTCTCGGCCGCCGTCCCGAGCCACCCCCTTGGCCTCGGGGTCGGAGGGCGAGCAGCCTCAAGCGGCTATGGCCGATTGGTCTCGGTGGCCAATCTCTCGATCCTTTGTCTCGATGCCCTGGGCCTCGGATGTTTTCCAGCCTTCGAATAAAGGTGGCCGACAGAGGCCCCTTTGATGCCCGGTTCTCTGTAAAGGTAAAAAGACGAAAAAGAAGCAGAGTCAATCACAAAAGGAAACAGTAAACAACAAAAGCAGAGAAAGGAGAAAAGATAAGACTTACTGTAACTAAAAACAAAATTCGATGGGGGATGAAGAACGGTTTCCCTTTCCCCATCCTCCACGCGAGCCTGCCACTCGCCGCTCACCCAGAGCCACTTATCCTTCCACTCCTTCAAAGATGAAGGGAGACCTTCCACCAAGCCATCCGGATACCCGGTTGGAGTACATGCGTAATACCACCCGGACGGCTGACCCCGAGAGAAGGAGTTGCTTGCCAGATAAAGAGCTCGTTCATTTCCTTGAATTTGGGGCGAGGATATTTTTCCAGGTGGAACACCACCAGGAGGCCGATGATCCTACCCCAAGAAATAGGGTGCACTGAGTCGGATGCATGCCCCACTTGCAAAACCACCGCGTAAGGAAAGCGCGGAGTGGAAATCGCAACCCGTATAGGAGGGGTGGCGGTAAATATGGCCAAGCAACTGCTTTGGTGGGTCTTGAGGAACCTCTATGCCATCGGTACCCAAAAATGGATGCCACTTGGAATACGATACCTCCGGAACTCTTACGCCTCCCGGATCATCGAGATCTTTGGGATATCGTTTATATCACTCGGCGTCCACCGAGGCTCGACAGGAAGGCGAGGCCTCCTCCTTGTCGGCCGTCACCATTACGATGGCCCATGGGCACTTGAGGCCTCTCCGGCCTCGAATCTCCGGAGGGTTCGTCTACCCGCTCCACGTTATCACGCTCCGGCTCCGATGGGTCCATATTTTCTTCTTCCTGCCGCATCGCCTAAAATCAAGAGGGAATTCTTCGTCGGAACTCTCTTGTACCAGGTCGGGCTGATACACCGTTCCTTCTCTAAAAACAGTCACTGGCGTCGGATCGAAAATAGTATGCGTCCGCTCTAAAGACGTTCCTCCTTGAGAAGAATCTGGAGAAGATATCTGAATGATGCTCGGACTATAAGGCGGAGATGGTCGTGCTGGTGAGAAATAAACAGAAGGTTCAGAGAGGGGATCTTCGATTTCAACCTCTACACTATAACTACGACTCCTACTATCCTCAAAAGAAGACATTTTATAGGTAAAGGGAGAGTGTTTCGAAAAAATACCTAAGTTCGAAGTCTCTGAACTTTGGAAGCCGACCCGAAATTTCTGCTCGGTCTTAGTCACTCTTGCTCAAAGGTTAATGGATGCGAAAGTGGATAATGGAGGGAAAAAGAGGTATTTATAGATGGAGTTCCCTCGATAAACGAATCGTTTATTCGAAAAGACGCGCCTTTTTTAAACTCAAAAGCCGTCAAACATGTCAGAGAACGTCGCGTCCCCACGCCCGCTGACAGAACTGACGTACCTTTTCGATTCCTGCGCAAGATTGGTCCAACCACAAGATGCCACGTATCTGTCATTATGGCAACCCAATTAATGCGCCGTTTCAGGCATTAATCACTACACGACAGATGTCAGGAATGAACAAAACCTTTGAGAAATCTGTTTCCCCATTAAATGTTCATCATTAGCATTTAAGTTTAACTCCGACTTCAGAAATTCTTCTCTCGGAATTAAACTTGGGGGCCTTTGATGACACCCGAGCCAAGCTGGAAGAAATTAATCCACGTCATCAGTCTAGCACACGTCCGAGTAGGGGACCTACGGGTGACGACAGTAACGTTGCTCGGTGACACGTCATGAATTAGGCTCGCTCGCTACCGAGCCCAACCGCAACACGACTGCCGAGCCTCGAGCCCCGAGCCCAAATTTCGGCGGGAAACGCATGCGCGACAGACTCATAAAAATAATCATTTGCCCATGCTTAGCGCTTTATTGGTATAAGAAACTGCCACATGTCAGAAAGTTATAAAGAGAAGTCGACAAGTGGCAAGATTTGACTGACATGCACAATTAGAAGGGGACATGTGTCTTTGTCCAATTATTTTACTAATTAATGACTAGTTAGTGCAAAGATGACTATTGTAAACCCACTTACTCAAGGGGTATAAAAAGTCTCATAGAGGGAAAAAAAGGGGAGAGGCCTGAAAAAAAAGCAAAATTGTAAGAAAGACCGACCCCAATAATTGCCGGCCGGCATTACGCAAAAAGCGAGTAATTAGCCATAAATAAACACGCGTTACGCACACTTATATTTCCACGTGTTAAATCTTTTACATATTTTTGCTTGTTGACCAAAACGCACGTCAACAAATATATTAAGTGGAAATGAAATGTGAATAACGCCACCATTTTCGAATGAGCTAGTCTCCTGTCAGACTGTCTAACGGATCTAGATCCGTTAGACGGATCTAAATATCCTACCCAACTCGCACAACCGACCCGGATCCGCGGAACAATAAAAAAATACGAGAAAAAGCCCGGCTCCCAAACGGCTTGTTCTTCTTGAAAAATTTAACCCGAAATGGGCAATCACTCAAAACTCGAAGCATTCGAAGTTTCCGAGAATCATTTCATAGGAAACTTATAGGAAAATCTCTCAGATCGAGGTACTGTTTGGTGTGGGTGCTTTTAGCAACAACTTAACCGGAGAAATCCCAAAATCACTTTCAAATTATCAGACATTACGCACGGTCCAGCTTTACGGTAATCATTTATCAGGTGAAATCCCAATTGCCCTTTGGTCTTTACGAAATATAAATAGTTTGATGCTAAGTGATAACAGATTCTCCTGCAAGCTCCTAACTAGAGTAGCATGGAATTTAACTCATTTGGAGATTAATAACTACAAATTTTCTGATGAAATCCCTAATGAAATCTCATCTTGGGCTAGTTTAGTTGTGTTTTTGGCAAGCAAAGAAATCCATGGTTTTAGATTTGCTCTATTTTTTTCTTCATGTGATGCAGTAACAGGGTATTTGAAGAAGAAACAATAAATGATACAAGTATTAGTATCTGCTAATACTTTTATGGAGAAATACTAATACATTTTATAAGAAAAACTAATATGTTGCAGGAGCACTACTAAAATACTCTCTAGGAAATTACTAATACTTTTTCGAGAAATTACTAATACTTTTCCGATGGACAACTAATACATTTCAGAGAGTATATTCATGAGAAATACTAAAACTCTTCGTAGAACTACTAATACATTTTGGAAGAACCGCTAATACTTTTTAGAAGGGACTAATACTTTTCGAAGGATTTGTTAATACATTCGGGAGAAAAATTAATTATATTTAGGGAAACTATTAATACATTTGGAAGAACTTCTAATACTTTTTAGAATGACGACCAATACTTTTCGGAGGACTATTAATACATTTCGATCGGGAGAAAAATTTAATTTATTTCAGAACTACTAATACTTTTTCGAGGAACTACTAATACTTTTTAGAGGGATTGCTAATACATTTCGAGACTATATTCAGGAGAAATACTAAAAACTCTTCAGGAAACTACTAATACATTTCAGAAGAACTGTCAATACCTTTTAGAAGGACGATTAATACATTTCAGAAGGACTGCTAATACTGGTGCTCCCTGAAAACTACTACAACACCATTGCTAATATTACGGAAATGCCACCGGATCCGTGGGTCAGATCCGTCTAATAAGTCAGACCCGTTAGACGTCTGACACGAGTTTTTGTGTTTTTGAATAGCCTACTCTGGAGTTGGACCGAAAATATGAGGGCGCGATTGGATATACTTTCATTTTGAAAATTTTCATTTTGCTAGAGAATAGTGGTAAAAAATATTTTAGAAGAAAAAAGATGAATTTTGAGATTGTGATTGGATGTGAGATGAAAAACTAATGATGAAAATTGATTTGATTTAAGAATAGTGAAATAATGATTGGTAGTTAGAAATGTGTGAGTGAATGAATAGTGAAATTTGTGGGAGAATGTGTAATAATGATTAGTTTTTTGTGAAAAAATGTGTAGATGTGATTGGTGATAGAAAAAATAAGAAAAAGTGAAAGTGAGAGAATAGTATATTTTCTGAAAATTTTCATAAACAATCATATGTTTGGTGTAAAAAAATTTAATAACGATAATAAATTTTGTTTTTATCCAATCGCGGCCTGACTTTTCCAGTCAAAGTCCAAATCTAGGCCTAAAAGTCGGCATATAACTAATTCCTTTATTACAAATGGAAAATTGGAAATGAACCAGTTGAATGTCTATGATTGCCTGTCATTCGTTAATCTCCACCTTCCCCATGCGAATTCAGATCTAGCCATTGCGCCTTTGTATCATTGGTATGCTTCTGAAAGTTCATATCAGCGGAATCTGATATTTCATGGTGAAAATTTTCGTATTTTGTTGAGAACTTGTAGTCATTTCAATCAATCTGTTCATTTCTATCCTATTGTTGGATTTTGTAATCTGTCCTGGGCCTTCGCTGTCTATGTATGCTAAAGGTTAATTCTTCAGTGGCTTGTTTGATAACATTTTGTTTATATACGAGTTTTAATTTATGCTCTGGATTTTTTTTTAATAATTTGAGACCTTGCGCTTAAATTCTCATATAAAAACCGAATATCTGGTAGTTTCTTGTGTATTTCTATTCTGAAATTTAAGGTGCACGACGTGGCCTTTGGCATTTCTTGAGATGAATATGAGTGGGGAATTTGGAACTTGAAGTATGCTTATCCATTTATTCTGTAGCTCAGCTGGTTTATATTGATGGCTTAGTTTCTCAATTTATCATTGTTTGAGAGGGGAATGCTCATCTGTCTATACATACCGCATTTATTTCTTCGTCAATGATAATCTGCTCTTCAATCTGAAATTGAAAAGAGATTTATGGTGATTCTCCATAAGTTACTAGCTTATGTTTTTCACCTGGTGTGTTTTTTGATATGAGTAATTGCATAGTCCAAGTGTTTGAGCCAATTATTATCACTTGATCATCAAGTTACTTATTTTCTAATTTGTTGATTATTTCAGTACATGCTGAATCTGAGTAAAGACCACAGTGACATTGCACTACAAGGGCAAACATTCCATTTTCCTGTAGGCGGACAAATTGTGCTTGCCAATTCTGTTAATGGATACATTGATGCCAGCTTATCATAATATGGTGAAGTCTGCATCAGATTGGGTGACATTGGCTTTTGATGCGCCATTTGCTCGAGCTGTTGTTTTTGGAGTGCCCATTGGAGGTGTGGAGTCTTGCCATGGAAGATCCAAACATTCTAATTTCATCAGATTCTACTAAAATTGAGAACTTAATTGCCTCATTTTTCTGTAGGGCATCTTTTCGTAGAAGGGCTTCTCTTCGTGGTGATTCTTTTCCTTCTATCTCAGAAAAGTTACAAGCCACCTAAAAGACCTTTGACAAAGAAGGTTAGTGTTAGAGATATCTAGTTGCATACTTGCATATGTATCTGGTTTACCAGTGTTTTGGGGGTTCTCATGTCTTTTCCATGTTCAAGTGATTAATTTTTTGTAACGAGCATGCATCCCCATGTTGAGGATTATGGCTCTTCTTCGTTTTGGATTTTGGCTATGTTTCTCATTCATTTCCTAGTTTGATGGGTAAAAGTCTGGTGTTGAAGGGCAAAAACAATAGTGGCTTTAAACAAAGAGCATGTCTTTTTGACTCTATTCTGGTACCTCACCAATTTTGCAATAATACAAATATCATTTGCATCACTATTCTGGTACTTCACTGAATTTGCCTTTGCTTTTTTCTTATTTTGACACATTATTTCTTTGACATTATGTTGTTCCCCAGTTCCTGCTGTTGTTACTGTTAGTATGATAATGATAAGATGGGAATGATACTGACTGTCCTGGACACAGAGGCACCACCCTGAGCCTTGAGTCTTGGTTTTTAAAAAGATTTTCAATGTGGGCATTGCTTGAATTCCTCGGACTTGTGCCTAAATATTTTCCTAAAGCCTTGAACTGTAGACAACACTTTCAGAACATGCTAATGATTCGTTGAGAATAGTTTAGGCTATTCAGAATACTTATGACTCAATAGGATGCTATTGTGAAGGAAAAAGTTGCTCATATAACAATACTGAAAGCTAACACCTTAGAGTAGTGGAGGGCAGTCTCAAGATGAATGTTATTTTCAATATGTCCATCCCTTTTAAGTTGTATTCGCAATCCTTTTTGTACTATAAAAGCACCCCAGTTGCTTCTGCCCCTCAGTTCTCATTTTTCAGTCGTCTGTTACAGTATCTGTCAGATTAATTCTTCCAATTTTTGTGTTAGACTTGTCCTTATTATCTAATATCTACTGAATTTCTTAATAGTTGACAGTATGCAGTATTACGTGTATTCATGCTCTTTGACCAACTCCTTTGGTCTTATGTGTTATAGTTGTGCTCCTGATGATCAGTGAATTTCTACAAGATGAACATGATTTGTGCTTTTAGATAGTTCATTGTAACATAAAAGCTTAAGAAAGATATCACTGTTTTGTGCAACTTATTTCATGGTTTTTCTGAAGCATCATCTGGCATCACATTTACTTCTTTCTCAATGCACTACACCACCCAATATTTGTGGATGCTTGTAATGAGGTTACTAATTAGATGTTGGTCAGGGAAGAAAGAACAATGATTTTTTAATTTACAGCTTTTATTGTTGTATTTGCATTTGATTTCAAGGGATGTTATACTGGTTTGGTTATGGTAACATTTCATCATTTTGCTATGTTCCTTATTGTGAAGTTGCAGTTACTTTTAGTACATTTCTGTTCTGCCTTCCCTTTTCTTGTTACTGATACACTATACACCATTTAGCTTTACGCAGAATCGCAGATCCCAATATATGAATTCGGAAGTCTTCATTATTAGCTCTCAGATAATTTTGGTTGAACTTTTCTGATAGGTGTCTAATTTCTTTTCATCTACTCGTTCGCTCTCCATGCTGATAGTACAATTGCTTGATTGTTTTCAGGAAATAGACGAGTTATGTGATGAATGGGTTCCTGAACCCCTCATTCCTTCTATTACGGAAGAGATGAAGTATGAACCTCCAGATCTGGAAAGGTAAATCTTTCAATTTGGTCAATTTATTGGACTTCGTTTTTGGTGATTTTCTAGTTTACATCTTTACTCTTTAGTCAAACATTTTTACTGAATAAGAGAAATATATATTAAACAAAAAAAATGTTATATTAAATGACAAAAGATGTTATAATACATCCAGTATTGGGAAGGTAAATATTTCAAGTCAGTCAAATTTTGTGAACTTCGTGATTGTAGAGATGATTGTTTACATTTTTTTTTTTTTCTTAAATCTTTACTCTTTTAATCGAACATTTCTACCTAAAGAAGAGAAATGCGTAGAGATAAATAGACATTATATTACCTATTGTGTAGATTCATTTTCATCTGGCATGAAACATGCTTCTTGATTTTCATAGCCCACACCTCTCTTCAACTGCTTGTTGAGATATAATTTAACAATGAAATTTGAAGATTCATTTGTTCTCGATTTTCAGCTACCTCATGAGTTGGTTTATACAGTGCTGCAGGACCGCATACAATAATCAATGGCAAAGAAGTTATAAACTTCACATCGGCAAATTACCTTGCCTTTCTAGGACATGAAAAACTGCTTGTAAGAAGAAGTTTATTCTTTATGCTTAGACTCGTGAAATTTGTTACCTGGCTATGAACTAATAAAAATGTTATAAAACAGGACTCCTGTACCAAAGCCCTAGAAAAATATGGTGTTGGTTCTTGTGGTCCTCGTGGATTTTATGGTACAATTGGTATGGTCCTACTCTATGATATATTGTATATTTCTTCTTAACCTTGGCATCATAATTAAGAAGATGGGATTCCTAACATTTTGATTTCTACAGATGTGCACCTTGACTGCGAGGCCAGAATAGCTAAGTTTCTTGGAACTTCTGATTCTATACTTTATTCATATGGACTTTCCACGATGTTTAGCACGATTCCAGCATTTTGCAAGAAGGGTGATATTGTTGTTGTGTGAGTTTTTTACCTTTGTTGTATTGTTTGTTAATTGTGTTGTGTAATTCAATATAAGATCTTGCTGTGAAGTTCCTGTTGAATAAATGGAGTTCACATTTTATTTGGCATAACATGAGCAAATATGTTCTAATATTCTTTTGTATGTGATTAGCTCCATAATTGTTAATACATGACATACTAGTGTGAAGTCCCCAAACTCTCTCCTGAAATTTGGAATTTTTAGCTACATGTTACTTTCCCTATTGCCTTTCTGAATGCATCACCTATCAGTGATTGTAATGATGCAGTTGTTATACGTTCCTCTGTACCAGAATCTATCGTATTAGTCATTATGCACTTGCATGAGGTCACCTTAATGAAAATAATGATTTACTATCTTTGCCTGTTTCTCTTTTAAAGAATGCTTATTCTCTTGATTTTATCAGATCTATGTATGGATTCTAATATGTTTGACTCAGGTCCTCTACAAGTTTCTGTTTCATTGTGGTTTAAATATCTTATGTGAATCTTATGCACTGCTAAGTTTCTCTCTCTTGTTATTTAAATACCTTATGTGAATCTTATGCGCGGTTTCTGAATTCCTGAGATATTTTCTGGGTCAGTGATGAAGGTGTCCACTGGGGAATACAAAATGGCCTTCACCTCTCTAGGAGTACAATTGTTTATTTCAAACACAATGATATGGAGTCTTTACAAAGTATTCTGGAAAAGTTTACCCAGGATAACAAGCGCGCTAAAAAGCTCAGGCGCTACATCGTTGTAGAAGCTGTGTATCAGGTATAGCACTTAACTGTGCATTACTGATTACTTTCTTTTTCATTGATATGATATTTTTCATGTTTTGCTTCTGGGGAGAGGGGCGGGAAGGTAACATTTAAAAAGTGTTTTTTTGGTCCACTTTATATTCGATAAAAGCATCAATAACCTCTTTTTATGCCTTATTCTTTTGGTGATGAAATTGGCATTGTCAAACTTATTAAGAGCCCACTATGTTAGTAAATGTATATTGTCCAGGGTTCATGTAGTTGTTTGATGTATCAGAAACTAAAGAAAGCTTGAATGGAATTTTGTCAGATATCATGATTATTTTCATCTTAAATTACTCTCAAAGTAGACATGGAATCTAGAACATAAAGTGATTCCGTTTTGAAGCATTCTTTTGGTGAATCCTAGACCAGCAATCCATTTTGTGATTATCCTAATTTGGAGTTTTGGAAAGCAGTACACTATTAAGAATAAACTAGAAAACTCCCATTTACGACAATGTAAAAGCATTACAAACAATCAAGCTGAATAAAGTATCTTCAAAATGCTGATTTGGGACAACTAAAATATCTGAATAAGGTACCAGAGGATGTTGTACCTGCACCATCAATTTGCCTCCCATGCTGGGTTGTATTACCTGCACCCTCAATTTAATATGCTGAGAAACTGTATGGACTTAACCTGGTGTTTAGAGTTCACCGAAACCTATCAAAAATTGTTTCAGGAAGATTGTATGCAAGTTAAATTTTTAACTGATTCTTGTTCTAATTTGTGTAAAAGGAGACACCAGTGCATATGAAGTCCACTGATTTGTCCTTCTGGAAATCTATGGAAAAAACTGACTGACTGTATTCTAACGAAATGTACATATTTGTTGCATGAAATTTGTAGTTTGAGGAGGGGATATGTGGTTGGGCATCCTACTTACTATTTTCATGCGCTAGCCTTTTACTGCTATTTCAAATGTACATGGGGGACTTTAGCTTTTGAGTAAGATATTCAGGTTTCGTACTTCATATTCTTTGGGTGGTCAAACAAATTGCCTCCAGCAACAACTTCCTGTTAGCTCTTGAAATGTTTGTTGTGGCTGATCTTTCTTTAATTACAGAATTCTGGCCAAATTGCTCCTCTGGATGAAATCATTAGGTTGAAGGAAAAACATCGGTTCCGTGTAATACTGGACGAGAGCAATTCTTTTGGTGTTCTGGGAAGTTCTGGTAGAGGTTTAACAGAATACTGTGGAGTTCCAGTATGTTTCCATGCACCTTTTGGGTATATTAACTATTAAGTTGTTTGTCCATGTAGTTATTGTGCTACTTTGTTGCAGGTCGAGAAGGTAGATATAATAACTGCTGCAATGGGACACGCATTGGCCACCAAAGGAGGATTTTGCACTGGGAGTGCCAGAGTCATTGACCACCAGGTAGGCATATGCATCTTATTCTACTTAACCTACCCAGTTTCTGTAAGATCAAATGATCTCGTTAGCCTTGTTGACTATATTGACTAGAGGGGGCTGGCAACAGGACCTTTTTGTTTTTTGGAAAACCTGCCTAAAATCATTGAGTACTAACAATGGTAAAGTTCGGGAACTTGTGGTGATTTCGCATACAAGTTACCTATAGTTAGGAAATGATTTTTGAGCATGAGGATTTGAACATGGATGCAATTTCATCTATTCATGTATTATTATTCTTTTGTCAAGTATTCTCTGTCTCAACTAATAGTGGAATGACTCTCATAGATTATAATAAAACAAAGTAAATAACAATATGATGGGATTGCGGATATATTGTTATAAACCTATAGAGTAACTTACAGGGTTTGGGAAAATCTTGTTAACTAAAATCTATTTAGGTTTCAGGAAAAGGAATTTTAAATGTCTTGGGTACCTGACTCATTGCCATTTCTAATAGCCACAATCTTCTATAGGCTTGCTTCTGCTTCTTTTCCATAGTATCTGATGTGCTTCATTTGGCAGCGCCTGAGTAGTTCTGGTTATGTTTTTTCTGCATCTTTGCCTCCGTATCTAGCGAGTGCTGCAATTACTGCAATTGATGTCTTGGAAGGAAATCCGGATCTTATCACAAAATTGAAAAAAAATATTGCTACTTTACATGAAGGTTTTCCTCTAATTCTTCTTCTTCTTTTTCTTTTTCTGAAAAAAAATTAGATGGTGATTTCTACTAACATTTCTTTATGTTTCAATATATATATATATATATATTTCTAATATCGTGTAACAATCCAGGTTTATCAGATTTACAAGGTCTTGAGATAGTGAGTGATATACAATCACCAATTGTTTTTCTCAAACTGAAGAACTCCACAGGATCCATAAAGGGTGATCTTCAGGTTCTTGAAGATATTGCTGACCGGGTAAGTGATTTGAAGCTTAAACCTAAAAATTCTACTTTACTCTGACTTGGATTTTTGTTTTGTTAAGCTACACATTATACTTTGCCTGAGGATGAAACTAATGTGCTTTTAGGTATTGAAAGAGCACTCAGTTTTCGTTGTGACTTCAAAAAGATCAACATTGGACAAATGCTGGGATTAGATTGTTCGTTTCGGCTGCTCATACAGAATCTGATCTGGTGACAGCATGTGAATCATTTAAAAGAGTTACTGCAGTGCTATTTGCAGGTTAGTGATTCAATCACTTATGTCAGATGAGTCTCATTCCCAGAAGGATTTTGTAGCTCGGCGGTTCTGTTGTGTTGGTTAGAGATTGCTCAAATACGCCCCCAGAATGGGTGATTCATTTAATTTGAGTTCTTTTCTTTTTTGTGTTCACGTAACTGATGCAGTAAAGACAATAGGAAAGTAGAATGGTTTGGAGTACATTGTGGTCAGTGGAGATTCTACTTAAAGAGTTAGTTATATACTTTGGTTACCAGGGAGATGTAGATTAACACTAGTCCTTGCTGCAACTAATGTGATAAGTTTACTTAATTTGACATGAACGTCATGGATTTGAATTAGACTGCATTATATATGTGTGTATGTGTGTGTGTGTGTGTGTGTGTGTGTGTGACCCTCGGCCTAGCACTCATAATTGCACAGAAACCTTTTACTGTTAGCTATATTGAATAGATAGAGATACCTTTTTGTTTCCATAATTCTTTTTTTTTTTTGGAAACTGAGTTTTTAGCTCCAGATTACTCAGATGTAAACGGCTTTATTCTTGTGACCATTAAAATTATGGTATATTCTTCATGTTTATTGCGTTGAAGAAACTAAATTATTTTTTAAAATAGGTTTTGGTTATACTATTTTGCAGATACAGAACATGAGTTAGGGTAGTGGTTATCAAAATATTGGAGTGTTGGATTTTAACCTTAGTTTTATTTGATTATTGTAGCTTTTTTTTTTTTTTTAAATTCAAACTTCATGTAATTCTGTGGGACCTATTAACCTGAAATGCCGAATGGATCGATAGATTAAAAATTTTCATTCCCTTTTTTTCTTTTAGAAAAGCGATCAATATTGTTTGACCTTGAACTTTAGCATCTAGTCTAGGGGGTGGCAAAATGGAACCGAAACCGGGTTCCAAATTGGAACTGGGACCGGGACCGTGGTCAACGGTTCTGGTGACAGTTGACCGAAATTCGGTTCCAAGACCCGAATGGGAGCTGTGTAAGCCGGTTTCAGTTACGGTTTCTCATTGTAAAAAATCGTGTTTAACCGCCAGTTTCAAGGTTATAATCGACAATTTTTATTTTTTGGGTAATGATATGCTAGAAGATATATTAAATATTTATTATGATGTTTTATATTTGCAACCGCATGAGCTACGTCTTAAACCAAATGTTGTAAGCGAGCTATGTGGACTTTGATTCATCTATATCCGAAAAGGATACACATGCAGTTTAATATTACTATCAACACAAAAACTCCTGTCAGACCGTCTAACGGGTCTTTTCCGTTAGACAAATCCAACCCGACCCAGGTTTTTTCATAATTTCATGCACCGGTGGCATTTTTGTAATATTCTGGGACAATGCAATCGAAAAGTATTATTAGTTCCTCGAAAAAGTATTAGTAGTTCCCTGGAGAGTATTTTAGTAGTTCTCCTAAATATAATTAACTTTTTTTCCCGAAAAGTATTAGCAGTCCCTCAAAAAAATATTAGTAGTAACGATGAAAGTATTAGTAATCTGCTTGAACAGTTTTTTCAATTATCCTCTAGAAAAATATTTATTTTTTCCATCAAGAGTATTAGTATTCCTACTAAAATGTATTAGTAGTCTTATTTAAAAGTATTATGTTTTCCGATTAAATGTATTTTAGTATTCCTCTTGAAAAGTAATAGTTTCCTCATAAAAAATATTAGTAGTTTCCCATAAAAGTATTAGTTCTTCCACCATAAAGTATCATTAATCTCCTAAAACATATTCGGTAGCACCTCTAAAAATATTAGTTTTCCCTCCGAAAAGTATTAATAGTTCTCCTAAAATGTATTAGCAACTCTCCTAAAATGTATTAGCAGCGGCCAACGGATGTGGTATTGGTACTTGTGTGGGCTGTTGGTGGGTTGACGGGTTGGATATTTGGATCCGTCTAGCGAATTAGATCCGTTAGACCATCTGACATGAGACTAACCCTATTATCAATATTTAGTCCAAAGCTTAATTTTAATCTGAATATTAATTCCGAGTCATTTTTTTTCTTTTTACTTTTTTTTGTAATTGAACTTGATTAAATCATTATTAAGAAAAAAAAATCAAAAAATTATCAAAAGCAAAAAACGGTTGTGGTTAAATCGGAACCGAAACAATATAGGAACCGGGTTCTAATTTGGAACTAAAACCGTAAACTGGAATCGAGAGGTAGCAGTTCCGATTCCGGAACCGTGGTCACCCCTAATCTAGTCAATGTCGAAAAAAACTTTGTACAATATGATACTCTAATTTTATAATTAATGATGATTATTCATTGGGTGGCGCTATCACACCCCATTTTTCTCTAAATACACTCATCCCTATAATTACATAATCGCCATGGATTTAAAGTACTATAATGTCTGTACCACAATAATACATTGAATGGCACGATCGTGCCATAACAAAGTGATAGACGATATAAGCATTTATAAAAAAAAAGCAAGGCAACATGAAGAATCCTAACTTTTGAATCTAACATCAAGAATCCTAACATTTCAACCCAATATTTCTACTCGAATCAACCCAATATCAAGAATTTTAATAATCGACGCCTCTTTCATCATTGGCGTCGTTTGTTGTGGCATCACATTTCATTGTCTTCCTTATTAATAAGCAACCTTCTTCTCTGGTAGGTCGCGTTTGTTTGTTTTGATAGAGTACATTGCACGAGAGCAAGAATCACACGATTCTGTGTTTGTATATTACACGATTGGGTGTGGGTGTGTGTTTGGGGTGAAAATTTTGGGTTTTTATTGGGAGAAGGGTAAATTGGGGCAATGTTGGGGTGTATTAAGTAAATAAATTATTCTAAGTAAAGGTATGGGGTGTATTAAATAAGTGGGTATATTAGAAAAATAGGTGAATCGGGCCACCTTATTCACTTCAATTATGGTTTAAACATTGAATTTTTCAGATTAGTTGTTCCCATGTATTTGATTAAAATATTATTTAGATTCGATATTGGTTTGTATTTTGGATACTTTTTCCTATTGCAATAAACTCGATTTAGGTCTTTCTCCAAAAAACAAAAAAATAATAACGATTTAGATCAAGTTTTTCTTTTTAAGGTCAAGTTCCATTACACTAAATTGAAATCAATTCCGGATCAGATCCAAGTTCGATCCATTGACAACAAACAAACTTTAACGTTTCAATAACATAAAAATAATCGTCGGCCAATGATGTATAAGTAAGAGGTTGTGAATTGAAATTCTGTCAAAACTGCTAGATTTAATTAAAAAAAAAAAGACAAAAACTTGGGTTAGACCGTCTAACAGGTCTTTTCTGTTAGACGGATCCAACCCGGTCAGAATTTGTTTTTGTAATTTCATTCACCGGTGACATTTTTTTAATATTCTGGGCCGTATTATAGGATCTCCGGACTGGTGGCATTTTTGTAATATTAGGGGCCGTTAAAAATATTAGTTTTTCCCCTAAAAAATATTAATAACACATTCGAAAAGTACTAGTAGTACACCTGAAAAGTATTAGTAATCCCCTCAAACAATATTTTTAGTAGTCCTCATGAAAAATATTGATTTTTTTATCTCAAAAGTATTAGCGATCCACCTAAAATGTATTAATTGTCCCCTTGAAAAGTATTAAGCAGTGATGCAATATTAGGCAACCTTCAAAAGTATTAGTTTTTCCCTTGAAAAGTATTAGTAATCCACTGGAAAGTATTAGTAAACCCATGAGCAAATTTTTTAGTAATCCTCATAAAAATTATTAATCTTTCCTGCAAAAATATTAGTATTCCCCCTAAAACGTATTAATAATCTTGTTGAAAAATATTAGGTTTCCCGATTAAAGGTATATTAGTATTTCTCCTAAAAAATATTAGTAGTCCTCCCAAAAAGTATTAGTATCCCTCATAAAAAGTATTAGCAACGATCAACGGATGTTATTGTTGTGGTGTTAGTGGTTATGCGGGTCAATAGACGAATTGATCGTGGGCCAGGTATTTGGATCCGTTTAACAAAATAGATCCATTTGATGGTCTGATAGGAGACTAACCCAAAAGAAAATGGGAGCTTTGAGGTTCAATCTAATTACAAAAGAATTCAATTATCTTTCAAAATTATAAATATTCCATAACATTTGTTTTTATTTTACACATCCCACTCTTAAGGTCATATTTTGTTAAGCAACAGACAACAAATTAGAGACAACCCTTAAGGGTTGTTTGTAATACCATCGAGGTATTTGTAAATTTGAGAGATAACTAAATTTTTTGGAATTAGATTACAATTCAAATTAGATTACAATTCAAGAATATTTTTTGTAAACCAAAACTATTATTATGAATATGCTTGACTGCACGTTTATTTAGCATATAGGTTGCAAGCTTTATAACTAAAATAGACGTATCCCCTTCTAGGGTAGGAAGTAGGAGTGGCAAATTGTTTGTGTCGGGCCATTATTGGGCCGGCACGATAATAACCTTGACACGATAAGCTCAAATACAAACACGATACGATGACTTTATCGGGCGCAAAACTTAAACCCAAACACAACACATTAAAAATACGAAAAGCACGGCACGACATAACACACAAAAAACAAAATTGTCCAATTTATTTAGTTAGGCATGTTAGGTCCGTTAAGACCATTAACAAATAAAACTTATAATTTTTTTTTATATTTTTTATATTTGATACTTAAATCATATATTCAAATAATTATCAATAAAAATATTCAAATACAAATACTTAATTACTAGTAAATTACCAATACAAATAATTAATTACCAATAATTACAAAATTAATGTGCCTAATCAGGTCATATCGTGTTTATCGACCAACCCCATGACCCATTTGTGATTTATTATTATTTTTAATTTACCAAGAAAGGTTGAGAGTAAGAGGCGCAAACCTTTCCAATATATCTAGTAACAACATGAAACTCAACAAACAAAATCCTATATGAATACTCTCCTTTTGAGTTTCGATTTTGCTCTACATCAAAGTTCATGTTTACCTGCGGCCTTATGTAAAATTCTTCCATTTTTCTTTCATTGTATTCAATTTTTTTATCTTACTAGAATAACACCCGTGTGTTACACGATTTTTGTCCAAATATAAAATTTTAGTGTCACAAATTTTAAATATAACAAATTTAAAATTCATTATGATTATGAAATTGAAAGGTGGACAATTAAGTGCCAAGGAACCTGGTATCCCCCAATTTGGAATGCTACTAACGCCTGCTTCGTGATTCACATTTCTCCACAATCACTTAACCACTACAATTTATAGGGTTGTGGGTGTTTCACGTTTGAATCCCCAACTTTTCCACCAACGTCGTGCTAGCTACGTTAGTACAACTACCACCATCTATAATCACACTACACACCTTTTCATTGACAAAACACCTCGTATGAAAGATATTTTCTCGCTAGACTCCCTCATCTGACTTAGGCTGAATACTCAGCACCCTCCGAGACACTAAAGCTAACGCATCCCCTCTTGCCAGTTCCACTACTTCCGGAATATCCTCCAACTCTGACATATCACTGTAATCTTGCTCTCCCTCACTTTCTGACTCTAATTCCACATTCTCTCGCAACACCAATACCCTTTTATTTGAACATTGACTAGTAATATGCCCAAAACCATGACATTTAAAACACTTAGTATCCCTCGCTCGAGAAGTAGAAGGTTCGAATTTACCTGCGGGTTTAGGCTCGGCCGCCCTCCCCGTTTGCTCCATGGTTTTCGAACTCTGCTCCTCATTTTTGCTGGTGTTCGATTTCCATGCACTGGAGTTAGAACTCGGAGTCTGTCAGTTAAAACCCCTCCTCTTGAGTTGTTGCTCAACTTTCACTACCATGTGCACCATTTCCTCAGATCGACATAATGATGTAAGTCGACGGCATCAACTATAGGCGTATTTAATCCCGCGATGAATCTTGCCATCGTAACCTCCTGATCCTCATCAATATTAGTAGAGATGTTAAATGGTGGCCCCTAGCCTTTAGCGGGAAACCGGGTTAAATGGTCTTCGGGCTAAACGGTAGGTGTTAAATGGGCTAGCAATATTGGAACCTAACCCTAACCCTAGCGGACTTCGTGCTAAACGGGCCATTATTGGGCTATAGTCAAAAAATTAAAAAATTATATATTTAAATTTAAAATTTTAAACTCTAATATATATAACATTTAAGTTTAACATTTATATAACATTTAACATTTTAAGTTGAACTATTCATCATAAATAAAATTCAAACAAAGTTTGTAATTACATTGCATTAACAAATTTATAAAATTAAATATTTTATGATCTAAATTTTGAAAATAAAATAATAATAACTAAAGCTAACCAAAATTAATAATTTTTTGTAATTATTCATATGACTATAATAATAATATATTTAAATCTAAAATTTCAAACTTGAGCATATATAACATTTAAGTTTAACGTTTAAAGTTAATCTTAAAAAAAGTCATGCATGTTTATATATGATTATGTTGCATTACAAAATTATAAAATTAGATTTAGCACCATTTAGAAATATAATTTATATCCTAAATAATCTAATAAGACTATGTGACATTTTCTTATTCAGAATAAAAATGAAAAACTAAATTAAGTAATAAATAAAATAAATAAAAAAGAAGCTTTTCAAGAATTTATAGCTTGTTTAATAAAGTTAAGTTTAAAGATGAGGGAGATGTGAATTTGAAAAATAAATTTACTAGTAATAGTAGGTAATAAAAGTAGATATAAAATATTAGAATTATATTTTTTTAAAAATAAAAATAGCGGGCTAACGGGCTAGCCCGGTTAACCTTTGGGCTAGCCCTAATGGGCTTCGGTTTAAACGGTCCGGGCCAAAAAGGCCCTGATTTAAACGAGCCAAAATAATTCGGCCCTAACCCTCTTTTTTTCTGGTTTAAATGGTCCGGGCCAATGGGCCACGACCCTTTTAACATCTCTAAATATTAGCCCTCGCCATCAGCATCTCCATCTCCTTATGGTAATCCTCCACGCTCCTAGACCCCTATGTCAATCTCTGCAACCTTTGATAGACGCTTCTGTAATAATGATTTCGTTCGCCGTTCCTCCTCCTCGAAACCAGTAATTGATCCCATCAAACACTTGCGTAATCTGAGAATTTGGTTGAGGCCAATTTCACCTTTTTCAATTTGGAATAGTTCTGGCAATCAAACACATTCTCAATTTTCCTCTCCCAATCCAGATAAGTGTCCGGATCACTCTTTCCCTAGAACGATGGAATTTGCAGTTTGATGTTACTCAAATTGCCATCATTCCATTCCCTGTCACCCCTGTTTCCACGTCAACCTCCGCCCGGATTGTAATTTTGCTCCCTTTGGAATTAAAATCGTCCATGTCATCCGCCCATTCCTCCAATTCAATCCTTCTGGGCCTCCGTGCCCTGGGAACAGGTTTCTCTATTTTCGGCGCCTCACTCAGATCTTCATACATCTCGATCATCACTTTCTTCATGAGGCTTGCAAGTGCCTCCATATGCAATTCGTTACTCAAATCTAATGGTTGTCGGTTTTCTTCATACATACTTAGTTCACTCCCTCACGTGTATACACTCGGGTTTCGCTCAACTCAATTTCCAAGTACTCGCACTTGTTACGATTATAAATCAACAGTCAATCGCAAGTACGCCCCAACAAAACAAGATAATTACCAAGTGAACAATAGATCTCAATAAGATGAATTTAGAAGACTAGGGTTTGTAAATCCCAATTCCAAAATTTTCAATTGTTTTTGCACGCACATTAGATTCTTTATCCGCTGATTTTTCTGTGCAAATTTCGAATTTTTCTCTCTCTTTTCTTTCTTTGGTACCCTTGAAGAACTAGGGTTTATAAGAAAATCTAGAAATAACAAGGATAAAAGAAACAAAAATAGATTTAACCTTGCTAGACGGCTCTGATTACTAACTGATGTGAACCGTAGCAACTATGTGTATACGACCCAAACAATAATATGTTGTTAACCCAGGATCTTCACTAGTTCGATTAAAGATGATGAAAACCTCGACCCGTTGCTTAGAAAAGCAAGAACCTTGGTATGCGAAGACGCCACAAGCAATTATGGATTATTTCCTGATAAGTTGATAATTGCAACAAGAAGCTTGAATCTTGAAGCACTTGAAAAAACACTCAATTTTGAGAGCAAAATATGAATTCAATTGATTGATTAATGAAAAGAACAAGTGTTTACCCTTATATAGGTGACTCAAAACAAACCCAAAACAATCTAGAAAGAAAAGAAGTCTTTAATATGGTTGACTTACAAATACAAAACCTAATCTAAGAAGGAAATAAAAATCTGCAATTTTCGCCATTTTGGTGTAGCACATAAACGTCTTTGAAATTTTGAGCCACGGCGTGAAACTCTACTATCCAGGCAAAAGTGCGCTCTTGTGCCACGACACCAAGTTTAAGCAAATTCTTGCGCCGCGACATGGAATCCTGTTATCCCCAAAAGCTGTATTTTTGTGCCACAACATCAATATTAGCACACATTAACACAAAATGACTCAAACAACTCACATAAACAACTAGCTATGATAGCAGAATACAAGACACTATTGAGAACTTGATTACAAAGTCTTCAAGATACAAAATGACTTGTATTCTCGATGTTGCATCCTTCACTTGTTCAATCTAAGGCGGTCTTTTGAATGTTGACGATGCGAACCAATTGGACCACCCAAACATCTTCCTCCCTTGGTAACACACTCAAAGTCTCCGTTTGAATGACTCTAATCAACCCATTTAGTGCTTCCTTGAATCCCCTTGCTCGAGCCCTCGTCAACGGCCCAACTGGAACTGTTACAGTGTCTTTCGTCCATGGATTCTCATCAGTACCACTTGTAGGTCCCAAAGGGTGTCAGTTAAGTCTAGAAGGGGAGGTTGAATAGACTTAATCAATTTTCCGATTAAAAATAAATCAGAGTTTATTACAAGAAAACAACTAATCTCTTGAGAGACAACTGAGTCAAACTTCAGCAGGAGAGTTAACCACTGAACATACTCTGAGAGAGCTGTTGATAGAGTAACTCAACTGAGTGAAGTTAGCTATTTATAAATTCATTATTGGTTTTTAACAGCGGGAGTCTTTACACCCTTTTTAAGATTCGTTGTTAACACTTATTTCAAACTTGTTATTATCAATTGGACAGCAAATATGAATACAAGTAAATAAATTGCAGAGAGTAAAGTGCTGAAAGTAAATGACACAAATAATTATAGTGGTTCGACGATGGGGCTATTCCTCAACTACACTCTTCTCCTACTTTAGGAAGAATTACTAATGCAACAGTGACTTCATTACAAAAGTGAAAAAATATCCGAGCAAGCCTTGATCACACAACTGGCTTCACTCTTAGGACCCAGCTCTTCGCAAGGCAGCTGCCTCTCTACTTCAACTCTTTAAATCGTTCGGACTTGATTACTTAGCCCTCCGTCGAATTTGAATCAGGTTCGAACTTGAATCTCACTGAACTTTCATCATTTCTTAGAAGAACATACCCCTTTGTTCTTGAAAACAAGTTTCATCTTCAACTTTGGAGTATTACTTCTATCTTTCACGGGAATGTGTTGGATAAAGTCACTTTGAGTTTAGGGAGAATTTCGCTTGAGAGGTAGTATTGCGGATGTTTGCTTGTTGTGTCACTTGTTCATTCTTGTCTCTCGTGTGTCGTATCTCTCTCTCGAAAATTCCTCGCCTTTTATAGTGAGAGTTTGAAATTTGTCCGTTGAAGAGAGACAAATTCAAACTTCACTTCTTGTTCGTTGACTTGTCTTGTTCTTGTAGCAATTGATGTTGACACAACTTTTGCATTAACTAACTGCAGTGCCCGAAATGCACACGAGTTCTCAGCGTTCTATTGGTCTCAACTACTTGCACTCTTTCACCAAGAGAACTTTTAAGGTTGCAGTCTCTCTCTTACCAAAATGGGTAAGTCTTGACTTTTTTTTACAATGGACTTCTTTAGCTTTCTCTAAGTCCTTCAGCTGCTTTACCCCATAAGTTGAGTCTCTTCCTTCATTCCTTGGATGACTCTGTTGTTAGTCTTCTCAAAGACACAAGTGATGTACTTGACTAAAGTTCTTCTTGGCTACTCAACTGCGACTCAGCTGAATCTTCTCTGCACTTCTTCAGCAAGTCTTCTGCATCTTCAACTTAGCTGCTTGATAACTCAGCTAATATTCTAACTATTACAAAGTTGAAATACATATAGAAATTGTGGTGCCAACTTCCTAATTCTAAGTTTTCTAAACATCATTAAAATCTATACAATAATTTTCTAACAAATTCAATAAAAGTACCAATCTATTTTGTATTTCTCATTTTTCATATCTCCTGTCATATCACAGTTAAACTTCTAAAAATTAATAACTTTGAGACTGCCAAAATCTATTAATATAACGAAATGTTAAATAATCAATAAATTAATAATATATTAATTTATAAAAATGTGACTTGTAGAAAGGTTTTCTTTTGCTTGTTGATTGTCATGTCCACATAAAAACTATTGAAGAATTGCAAAATATTAAATTATTTTTCTTTCCACACAAAAATCAAAAGATTCGACCCTCAAAGCTGAGAATTGTTAAGAAGAAGCGAGATAATCAAGAATGACATATGAAAAAGTTAAAGATGATAATTTTACTATAGATCTTCATTCTCCAAAAAGAAGTTCAACAACAATGACATTGAATAATTTTTTTTGTCAAGCTACGAGAAAACCACAATAAAAGTTTTACTACCTCAACAAATCTCAGAGATAAGATTCCAGGTGACATAAAATTTTAACAAGAAACAACTAGCAATTGAGTTATTTTTTATAAAGTCTTCATATATAAATTGTAAAAGTATTATATAGTAAGGAATTATTGATCTATATATTGCATGAGGCCAACATGAATTATTGTATATGTATTATCTTATAAATTTAGCGAATTATTAATTAGCATGTTGTCCCGAGTCGGGACCAGATACAAACATTATTTGAGCGAGGTATTGATTAATCGTATTAAATTTTCGATATTCTGTTGTACCATGCCTCAATCTATTTATAAATAAGTTAAACAAGATTAACCCGTGGTTCAATGATTAAAAAAAATCCAGTTATCTTACAAAATTACAAATATCTTTTTAAAGTATTACAAACACCTTCTTGAGATTTGTATTTACAAAATAAATACCTCATCGCACAATTTGTAAAATTGAAACAATATCAATGGAGTATTTGGCATTTTAAAAGATAGTTGGTTTTTTTTTTTTTTTTTTTGTAAATAGACTGAACTTTAAGGGTATTTTTTGTAATTAACATTTATAATATTCATTTATTTTTTGTACCATAAACTAAAACTAAATAAAAGAGTATCAAGGATTTGTGAAAAAACATTTTTAATAAAAAATTATGTTAACTTAAAATTATAATTTCATTTATAAAACCTACTACCTCTCCATCCCCACCCCTCTTGTTCCTAACACCGGAACCAGTTTGGATTTGGCTTCAATTACGTATCTATTTCAAACGAAAATAGCTCGTAACATCAAATTGGTTATGAGCCTAATCAAGAAACAAGAAATGGAGGGCTTCAACATTCCAATGTAATATCAGGTGACTAAATCCAATCTTGCTTGTGTAAAACTGACGACAAACATATATGAAACTAAAACAGTATCAGCAGGCTGTCTAAGTTGATTCAGTCTAACCAAACCACTTGATTCTACAGTAAACCTTGCGCAACATTGTTTCAAATTAAATAAACCACTTGGTTCCAAATATTCATCAAGCATTTTATTGTAATATAACCTTTCTTACAATTTACACAAATAACAAAATTCCCAGTCTAACCATGAACAACACAATAACATTTGCTCATGTAATGTAGCATGATATGATCCATTTATCTTATTTTCCCTCACAAAATTGAAAATTCAAGAAAGTGAAAAAATGCAGCAGCATGATGGAGAACCAGACTTCCAATATCACCACCTATGCGTCCCATACGGCGTAGCAGCATCATAATAACTTGCATTGCCAGCAATCTTGGCCAATCCCATTTGGCCTTGCATCCCATTGCTAGCATATTGCTGCCAAAGCTGCTGCTCCTGTGTGAGCAGCTGCTGTTTCCTCTCCATTTCAGCAATCTGCACGTAAGAAGGCGGTGGTACCGAAAGAGACGCCACAAAAGGGTCTTGTGGGCCCACCAGTTGGACCGTTCCATCAGGGGCAGGCAATGCCAGCACCTGCGACGTAGTACTATTTTTACTAGTCCCGGCTAATGCCACACTACTTGCACTTCCGCCACTCACCTGTGAATTATTCACGTGTTGTCTAACGGTTCCCTGATCATACATGCCATTTAACAGTAACGAATCGAAACCTCCCGCTAAATCAGCCTTCGGCTTTGATAGATTGCTGGCGATTCGACCAACACTAATTCCCAGTCAGCTTTACCACTTTCAGCGGCAGGATTCTGCCATGCTGACGTCACTTTTGCCTCTCCATTGCTTTGGAATTCAACCCATTTATCATTTGTGTTGGCAGAAAATAAAGCCAATGCCAAATTATTGCCCTGCTGATCGGCTGATACACCGTCATCTTTCAGATTCACTAGGTCTTCTTCATTAACCGTCTGATTTTGTGGCTGGTTTAGTGGCTGAGGGATAGTTTGGGGATTGTAATTCTCTGGTGGAGGGAGAGCTTTGATTTTATTCATGTTTTGTGGAGTTTCCTCTTTAATTTCCGAAAATATTTCTTTTTCTTCCCTGGTTTCCTTTGGACTCTTTGGTCTTTTTCCCTTTTCTCTCAAGAGCCCCTCAAGTGTCCCCAAAAGCTTATCACTAATTTTCTCCACTTCTAGGAATTCGAAGACCGCACTACCCCTATATCCTTACACCAAATGTGAAACCTAATAAGTTCATCAATCATCTTTGCTGCACTAACATAAGCATCGAAAGCCTTGACGCAGTCGGCATATTCAAGCTCTAAGAAACCGTCTAGCAAATACTTTAACGAGTCCAATATATCGGCATAAAGCTTAAAACTATCCTTCACAAGCAAGTAGACTGCTACGAGCACCATCCTAGTGTTCTTTGAAGCACCCGTTGGTTTAGAAGCCAAGAATCGATCAAGAAGTCGAAGCAATTGGTTCAACCTCTCCAAAACCTTCACAGGCCTCAGTTCCTTGACCGGTGTCATTTCATTGCTCTGCTTTCGTGAATCATTCGAATCTCCATAACCATCGACGTACTTCGTTCTTTCATCATCACCACCACCACCACTTAATTTCCTCTCATACACCATAAATTCGAGCTTCTGATCCAGAAACAACGCGAAGCTCCTGACGAATCCCGAGTGGTCCCACGAATTCGAGTGCGCCTCGTATCGGAAATCTGACATGTTCAGAATCCTCGTCCCCTTCTGACTGGAGAGCATCATTTCCTCTCCGAAAAACAGAGTCCCCATCATTCAACAGCTTATGCACAAGCATCAAAACCTTCAAAGCCACTATCCAATCATGGGTTTTGCTCAACCTCTTCGAAATTGCGAAAACGCAAGCACTTACATATCCTCTTGAATACGATATCATATTCAATATCTCCCGAGCATACTTCTCGTCTGCAGGCTCGTTGTCATGGGTTGTGGCCTTTACAATCAAGACCTCGAGATCAGGCGCAACGTTTCCGGCCACTTTGGCTAAACTTATGCTTGTCTGATCCTTCACTGCCCCTATAGCCTTCCTGAATGTGCTTGATGCCATCACTAACAGTCACAACCACTTCTTGATCTCTGTCTCACTCAATTCTTGATAATCGGTTCCCTACTAATTGGCTTTTGTCTCTAGTAATTATAAGTCAACAAAACGAAAATCAATTGTAGACTCACAAGATACTCACATCACAGAAAAAAGAAAACAGGGATAAGCACATCATTAATTTTTTTTGTTTCCTATGTTTCTTTAAGTCTGCCAAGAAATGCACAACATTAAACTTGTTTCAGTTACACATACGCACACACACACTCTCCTCATATATCATCAATTGAAAAATAAAACTGTAAAATAATGGGATTTAATATAAAAACCGAAAATTCTTTACGCGTAATCTGAAACTCGGTCTTTTGATAGAAAAGTAAACATACGACACATATGCAAAGATACGTATATAGAAAAAAGAATGTAGGTCGAAGACTTACGGTGAGTGAGATTAATCTTTACGAAAAAAACTGCGATCTGATCGGAAAATGAATGATCGGCCGACTGCCACCGGCACCGGAAACCCTGTACATCTATATGCCAATATGAAAATGGATGTGATGCACAAAAAAAAAGAAACAAATGAAGAGAGTGAAGAAATGTATGTAGGTTAGACTGGGGAAAGCAAGAAAGAGTAAAGACTATTTAGAGAGAGAAAAGGAAGGCAAAACGCGTGGAGAGAGAGAGACGAAGTGAAAACCTTCATATGATGCCAATGGACAATGGCGCAATGTATCATTAAACCTCTTGACGGGGTTTACGTAATTTTCCACGGCTTAATTGCAAAAGATGCCCTGTAACTTCTTGCGGATGGCGTTTTATTTGATGACAGTAAGATCAAGTTGGCAAAATATACCCTATAAGTTTATAAAGTTTGGCAAAATTGGTCCTATAAATTTTTACTTAAGCAAAATATGTCCTATAAGTTTTGAATTGTTGCAAAATTGGTCCAATGGTATAATTGAATATTTCCATAATACCAATTATACCCTTATTCATACATATTGCTAATTTGATTTTGAATTATGAAGCATTTACAGAAGTATGTCCTATTGAGTTTATAGGCTGGAAACCTGACATGATCCACTTAAAACCTCCGAATAGAGACCGGATCTAAGTAGGTGTAACAATGCCACGGAATAGGTATCAGAAAATGTAAATTTTCATAATCCTTGAAATTGGGTTTTTTTTGAAAATAGCGGGGTATGAAAGGATTGAAATTGCTAAATTTTGAAAGTTATAGGACTATAATTGCTAACTTTGAAAGATAAAGGACCTAATTTGCTATTGGGCCATAAGGGCAAAATTGTCCAGGGCATAAATTGCCACTTAAACAAAATAAAGTCCTCTTTTGCCACTACTTAAAAGTTACTGGGTATATTTTGCAATTTGGCCAATTTTCCACCATTCTGCATTTATAAGCATACATTTATCTTTCCCATTGTACCCACGCACACATAAATGTATGTGTACTTTTTTGGTTATATAATCCACATATATCTAAAAGAGTTGGTTTTGTCATCAGGCGAGATTTGCCTAACGGATCTAAACCATTAGACGGAGCCCCAACAACCAACCCATTTTCAGATCCAATCCATTACCAGAAAAAAGAAAAATAAAAAAACACATAAGAATAATCCCCAATTACTCTGCACATCCCTGCACCATCCCACCGCAGGCCCATAATAGAAGATGCGTCCAACACTTTGCCTCCCGATCACCCTCTCATCGTCACATAGGAACACCAAACAAACTTTGTCAGCCTTCTCCTAGATTTAATATGCTTACTTTGTGACCAAGTGATTAATAAGAATACCTACACTTATCTCTAGCGGCATTCAAGAATCATACTTTTTCCTCTTAACTTGAGAATAATAGTGCCTGGTGTAAAGCTTTGACAAACCATGAGGTTTGATGTTCTTAGGAATCTGGTTCGGGTCGTGTAAATAATATTTTTTCTTTTCTTTCTCTTTTTCTTTCTTTGTTTGTTTTTTCTTTTTTTTTACATTTATGCTACATTTTAGGGAATTATTAAAAACTTTCGTGGAATCGCTAATACTTTTTAGAGAAACTAGTATATATCTTCACTGGTGCTAATACTTTTTAGTGGGTCTGATAATACTTTTATGTGGAACTACTAATACTTTTTAGTGGAATTACTAATTTTTTCTTTCGGTGAGATTGCTAATACTTTTTCGAGAAACTACTAATACTTTTCCGAGGGACAGCTAATACATTTTGGGAGAAAAATTTAATAATATTCAGGGAAACTACTAAAATACTCTCCAGTGAACTACTAATACTTTTTCGAGGAACTACTAATACTTTTTTGAGGGACTGCTAATACATTTTGGGAGTATATTCATGAGAAATACTAAAATACTCTTCAGGGAACTACTAATACATTTCAGAAGAATTGCTAATACTTTTTTGAAGGACGACTAATACTTTTCAGAAGGACTGTTAATACAGTTCGGGAGAAAAATTTAAATATATTCAGGGAAACTACTAAAATACTCTACAGGGAACTACTAATACTTTTTCGAGGAACTACTAATACTTTTTTGAGGGACTGCTAATACATTTCAGGAGTATATTCAGGAGAAATACTAAAATACTCTTCAGGAAACTACTAATACATTTCAGAAGAACTGCTAATACATTTTAGAAGGACGGCTAATACTTTTCAGAAGGACTGTTAATACCGGTGGTCCCTGAAAACTACTAAAACACCACTGCTAATATTACAGAAATGCCACCGGGTCCGCGGGTCAGATCCGTCTAACAGGTCAGACCCGTTGGACGGTCTGACAGGAGTTTTTGTGATACCTAAATATTATAGAGTGAGTCTCCTGTGAGACCGTCTCATGGATCTATATCCAACGGATCCAATATCCAAACCCAACAAACCAAATCAAACCCAACTTAGAAAGGGAAAACAATTCAAAAAAAAAAAAAAAAAAAATGAAACGCTTCTCTCTCTCACTCTCTCCCCTCAATTATAGCACCAGTAATCTGCTTCCCTTATTCTCTTCTCTTTCTCAATTTATGTTCTCTTCTCCTTCACCATAGCTACTTAAGTTTTTCTTCCTTTTCTATTCTTCCTTTTCTTTCTTTCTTGTTTTTCTTCTTCTTGTCAAATCTTCTCTTTCTTAATCTGGAAAAAAAAAAATCCCAAGCACACTCACACCTACCTTTTAAAGGATAAAGTAATACTTTTTTCGTACATCATCAATTACATAATTTTAAATAGAAGTAATAAAAATTGATACTTTTTAAATAAAAAGTAATACTTTTGAAGCAAAAAATAATACTTTTTTTACATATTCCAATTGTTTTAAGTGACAAATAAAAAAATATGATACTTTTTGAATAAAAAGTAATACTTTTGAAGGAAAAATAATATTTTTGTATATCGTCAATTACGGCCAGAACCACCATTTAACACCATTATCATGTCTTCGTCTTTAACACCCTATAGTAGCCATGAAAACAACTAAGAAAGCAGGAACATCGCCGCCCTCCACCACTACCACTCTCTACCACCGGCCATACGCGATCGGCGTGCTGCCACAATTGGAAACAACCTTCACCATGTTCAAAGACTTCAAAAAATTTAAATTGGCATACCAGATCACTATGGCTGGAGTGAAGACATCTCTCTCTCACCATCTTTCATTTTTTCCCCAAATTCTTTCATGTTTCCCATGATTCTTGCTTTGATTGTTGATTGTGACTGAAAATTGGGAGATAATAAAGTAAGAATGGCTTGAACAGAGAAGAAAAAGAAGGAAGAAGCGAGAGAGAAAATACAACGTGAAAAAGAGAGAGAAGAAAATTACAGTGTGAACGAAAGACGGAAAAGATGAGAGAAAAAATGAAAAAATAAATAAAAATCAAGTTAACCCATATAAGTATTGGAGATGGGCCGATGGGGCTCCGTCTTATGGAATAAGATCTGTAAGACGGTCCTATACAAGTTTTTGCCAATATTATATGTATAAATTGAATAAGACAAAAACTCCCGTCAGACGGTCTAATGGGTCAAAATTCGTTAGACAGATCCTAACATATACCCAATGAGATGGGCGGTGGTATTTTTGTAGTATTCTGGGGACCGCTCATTTTTGTAATACTAGGCAGTTTTGCAGTATCACTAAGGCCGTTAAAAGTATTAGATCTTTCCTTAAAAAGTATTTCTTGTTCTCGTGAAAAGTATTAATAGTTTCCCTGAAAAGTATTTAATATTCTCCTGAAGGGTATTAGTTTTTTTCCCCAAAAATAAAAAAATATTAGTAGTTCCTCTGAAACGTATTAGTAATTCTCCTAATAAGTATTAGTCTGAAAAGTATTAGTTTTCCTCATGAAATGTAGTAATTCCACTGAAAAGTATTAGTTTTTCCTCTAAAAAACATTGGTAATCTCTATGAAAAGTATTAGCAGTTCCCCTAAATAGTATTAGTAGTATACATAGAAAGTATTAGTTTTACCGTTTAAATGTATTATTAATCTCCATAAAAAAAATGTTAGTAATTCCTCTAAAGAGTATTAGTAGTACACCTAGAAAATATTAATTTTCCTTCAAAAGTATTATTGGTCCTCCTGAAAATTATTTAGTAGTCTCCCTAAAATATATTAGTTTTACATTTGAAAAGTATTAATGCTCCTCTTGAAAAGTTATAGTAATTGGGAATATATAAATATAGGTCCAAGAAGTCAGTGTAGAGAGAAGTACCTACTAGTAAATGGAAATATATACATACAACTTTAAAGGTATATACAAAGTTGTTTCTTCACCATTTCTTCCTGAAACTTGCAGCAAAAAAAAAAAAAAAGGGACGAGTTTGGTCAATTAGCCTTCATCTTCTTGTATCCATGGATATTCAACAACTCAAAAACAGAAAGGCATTGGGAAATAAAACAAGTGAACATTGCTTCATGTTGTGCTCTGGATCTGGTTCTTATGCCATCTCTAACATCTCCAATGATTACTCAGGTGGATGGTCTCTCAGCCATCTTACATTAGGTTCGAGTAAGTCTGTTGGATTCAGTCTCGCAACTAAGTTATCTTGTACAACTTCTTCATCTTCATTCAATTTGTAGACTTTCCACTGTCTTTGAGATTCATCTATCTCATCACCATCAGGGTTGAGTGCTCTCACATCTGCTTTAACATAAAGACTCTTCTGCATAGTTGGCTGAGTCAGCTTATCAGCTAACTCATCAATGTCTTCTTCATTCACATTAGGTTCATCAAAAACCACATGGATAGACTCTTTTGTGACCATAGTCCTCTTGTTCAACACTTTATAGGTTTGACTTTCAGCTGAGTATCCCAAAAATATACCTTCATCAACTTTAGCATCAAAAACCTTCAAGTTATCCTTGCCATTATTATGGATGAAGCACTTGCATCCAAATATCTTAAAATATCCAACATTTGGCTTTCTCCCTGTCCAAATCTCATAGGGAGTCTTGGTCAATTGCCTGTTAATCATGCATCTATTCTGAGTGTAGCATGTCAGCATTTTTGTATTTATAGCTTCAGCCCAAAATCTCTTAGGCAATTCGGCTTCAGCTAACATTGTCCTTGCAGCTTCCTTGAGAGTTCTGTTCCTTCTTTCAGCTCCTCCATTCTGCTGCAGAGTCCTGCTACTGATAACTCATGAGCAATACCATTTTCAACACAATACTGAGTTATTATCCCATTGACAAACTCAGTTCCCATGTTAGATCTTATCTTTATAATGGTTTGACTCTTCTCATTTTGAACTCTTCTCATCAGCTGAGGTAACTCCTGCATTGTTTCCTTCTTTTTACACATGAAAATTGCCCATGTATATCTTGAATAGTCATCCACAACTACTAAGGTGTATTTCTTTCCACTGATGCTAGCTGGCTCAACTGGACCAAATAAATCCATATGCAACAGATGCAAAATCCTTGTTGAAGAAGGACTTGGCTTATCCTTGAATGATGATTTGATTTTCTTTCCCATCTGGCATGCATCACATATACTTTCTTTCTTGTACACTGAGTCTGGCAATCCTTCAACAAGATGACTCCTTGCAAGCTTGTTGATTGTCTTGAAGTTCAGATGACTCAGCTTCTTATGCCATAGTCAACTTGATTCGGCTGTGCTCCTTTCTAGCAGACATGTGCTTGGTGTAGCAGTAGACCAATCTACCACATACATATTCTTTTGCCTTGTTCCTTGCAGCACAATTTCATTTGATTCAGCATCTTTGATCTGGCATATCCCCATATTAAATTCTACATTGTAGCCTTTGTCACAGAGTTGGCTGATGCTTAACAGGTCGAAGTTGAGGCCTTCGATCGCAATTATCCAGTATATTGTCTGCTCAGGGAGATTTGGAATATTCTGAGATGGTGAGGAGGGCACAAGAAATAGAGGCAAGTTTGGTTGATGATGATGAAGTTCGGAAACCGGCCATGGTATCTGAAAAGAGAAAGTGGGACGAGGTAAGGCAAAACAAGAATGGAAATCAGAATAAGCAGGCAAGGACTGATGGGAATGTCCTCCCAAATACTCAAAACAATAGGGCGCTATGTCCTAATTGCAAGAAAAACCATTACGGCGAATGTCTGGCTGGACAAGGAAAATGTTATAAGTGTAAGAAGCCAGGACATATGACCGTTAATTGTCCTCTTTTAAATGATGTTGGAAACAGAAATGGTCAGGCTGGTGGAGGAAGAGCTCGGATGTATGCTTTGACCCAAGAGGAAGCAGACCAGAACCCAGGTGTGATGACATGTATGTTAAACGTATCAGGAATACCTGCTTTAGCACTATTTGACACTGGTGCGTCACACTCGTTTATATCTGCTAAATTTCATGCCATAATTGGATATAAGAATGCTAAATTAGATGAATATCTTGAAGTTAGTTTACCTTCCGGGAATTCAATAACTACTGATTCCATGGATAAATGTGTAAATTTGGATATAGGGGGAAAACATTTGGAAGCTGATTTATATGTTATTGGGATGAAGGATTTTGATTTAATTTTAGGCATGGATTGGCTCAGCAAGTACAACGCTGATATTAAGTGTCAGGAGAAGGAAATAACACTTAGACTGCCTGATAATGACGAAATAAAATTTTATGGTGTTAAGTCTAAGTATATGCCTAAAGTTATAACGGCAATGAAAGAATTGAAGATGCTGAGGAAAGAAAATTTCCAAGGTTATCTGGTAAACTTGGCTGGTACCTCGATGACGGAGACGTCACCTGGAGATGTACCTATTGTCTGTAAATTTTTGGATGTATTTCCAGAGGAATTGCCAGGAATTCCACCAGATAGACAAGTTGAGTTTTCAATTGATTTGGCACTGGAGCGATCTTTATAGTATCTAAGGCACCTTACCGGATGGCACCAAAAGAGTTGCAAGAACTAAAGGTGCAAATACAGGAACTCTTAGATATAGGGTTTATTCGGCCCAGTGTTTCTCCATGGGGAGCACCAGTCCTTTTTGTGAAAAAGAAAGACGGGTCACTTAGGATGTGTATCGATTATATGGAACTTAATCAAATTACCATGAAGAATAAGTACCCGTTACCAAGAATTGAGGACTTATTTGATCAATTAAGGGGTGCTAGTACTTTTTCTAAGATTGACTTGAGATTCGGATATCATCAATTGAGAATTAAGGAAAGTGATATTCCGAAGACGGCCTTCAGAACTCGTTATGGGCATTATGAATTCGTTGTAATGCCTTTTGGATTGAGTAATGCACCAGCAATGTTTATGGACTTGATGAATCGAGTGTTCCATCCATTTTTGGATCAATTTATCATAGTCTTTATAGATGACATACTGGCGTATTCTAAGAATGAGGAACAACATAAAGAACATTTGAGAATACTGTTGGAGACACTTCGCAGAGAAAAGTTGTATGCAAAGTTTAAGAAGTGCGAATTTTGTATTCATCGAGTTGTATTTCTTGGGCATGTGATTACTGCTCAAGGAATTGAAGTAGATCCAACTAAAGTTGAAGCAGTCAATGAATGGAGGGCTCCTAAGAATGCGAGTGAAGTTCGCAGTTTTCTGGGTTTAGCAGGGTACTATCGAAGATTCATCGAAGGATTTTCAAAAATAGCTGGACCCATGACCCGACTGACTAGAAAAGGGGAAAAATTTATTTGGACAGAGAAATGCGAAGAAAGTTTTCAAGAATTGAAACAAAGATTGACCTCTGCACCAGTTTTGACAATTCCTGACCCTTCTAAGGAATTTGTCATTTATAGTGACGCATCTAAACAAGGATTAGGTTGCGTGTTGATGCAAAGATGGCAAAGTGGTTGCCTACGCCTCAAGGCAATCGAAGCCACATGAATTGAACTACCCTACACATGATTTGAGCTAGTGTTGTGGTTCACGCCTTAAAGATTTGGAGGCATTATTTGTATGGAGGAAGGTGTGAAATTTTCACTGACCACAAAAGCTTAAAGTATCTGTTTACTCAAAAAGAGTTGAACATGAGGCAGAGGAGGTGGCTAGAATTGGTTAAAGATTACGACTGTACCATCAACTACCATCCTGGAAAGCTAATGTAGTTGCTGATGCTCTAAGTCGTAAAACCAAAGGAGAAATATCGAGTTTAATAACTGAACAAGAAGAACTAGTGAAGGAGTTTTCCAAAATGAGGATTGAGGTAGTCATACCACCAAAGAGTATGGAAGCAGTATTAACATCTTTAGTGGTGCAACCTACTTTAAAGGAGAGAATTAAGGAAGCTCAACCTCGGGATAAATTTCTGAACAAGATGAGAGAACGAGCCCAAAAAGGGAGTGTTAAGGGGTTTATTTTAACAGACGAAGATGTTTTAACTTATGAAGGGAGATTGTGTGTTCCTAAAGAAGAGGAACTTAGGAAGGAAATTCTTGAAGAAGCTCATTATACACCGTACACGGCTCATCCTGGGGGTACAAAGATGTACCGCGATTTAAAAGAAATATTTTGGTGGAGAAGTATGAAGAGGGATATTGGAAATTTTGTAGAGAAATGTTTGACTTGCCAACAAGTGAAGGCAGAGCATCAAAGACCGTCCGGTTTGCTAAAACCACTTGAAATTCCAGAATGGAAACGGGAACATATAACTATGGATTTTGTGGTTGGACTTCCGCGATCTGTTAAAGGAAATAAGGCAGTTTGGGTCATAGTAGATCGGTTGACTAAGTCGGCTCATTTTCTACCTGTTAAAATGACATACAATATGGAAAAATATGCTTAGATATACATGAGGGAGGTAGTGAAATTACATGGAGTGCCGGTGTCTATTATATCAGACAGAGACACGAGATTTACTTCGAAATTTTGGAGTCTGCAAAGTGCAATGGGTACAAGATTGAAATTCAGTACAACTTATCATCCACAGACAGATGGGCAGTCCGAAAGGACTATACAAATATTGGAAGATATGTTGAGAGCTTGTGTGCTCGACTTGGGAAGTAACTAGGAGGCTTTACTGCCTTTAGTGGAGTTCGCTTATAACAATAGTTATCAAGCGACGATCGGGATGGCTCCGTATGAAGCATTATACGGACGAAAATGTAGATCGCCGTTGTATTGGAATGAGGTTGGTGAAAAGAAAGTTTTGGGGCCAGAATTGATTTAGGAAACTGTAGAAAAGATAGCCAAGATACAAGATCGAATCAGAATGGCTCAAGATAGACAAAAGTCATATGCTGACAAAAGAAGAAAGCATATACAATTCGAAGAAGGGGAAAAAGTATTTTTGAAAGTGGCTCCTATCAAGGGTGTTATTCGCTTTGGTGAAAAAGGAAAGTTGAAGCCAAGATATATTGGACCGTTCGAAATCCTTACTCGTATTGGAGATTTGGCTTATCAATTGGCATTACCACCAAGTTTGTCGAGTGTGCATAATGTTTTCCATGTTTCAATGCTGAGAAAATATGTTCACGATCCAAGTCACATCGTGAACTATAAAGATTTAGAAATTAACAAGGACTTGACATACGAGGAAGGGCCAGAGTCACATCGTGCCAAGTACCCGAATTTCATTATCCAAGGTAAGTTAACGAATTTCGAGGACGAAATTAATTTTAAGGGGTGTAGGTTGTAATACCCATAAAAATTAGGGGTAAAAATCAAATTAGGGTTTATAATTAGATTCAATTTGGGGATTTAAATCCCTAACTTTTAATTTGGGACATATTAAATTTAGAGTTTTAAATCTTAATTTTGTTAATCAGAATTTTCTTTAGATTATAATTTAAGGATTTATATATATTATTAACAATTAGCCTATTAAATACAAAATGTAGTTATGAATTAAAAAGAAAAGACTTCAGTTAATGAAGGGAGATGAAACAAACATATTAATTATAACGTAAAATTTAATAGGACTTATTCCAACTCCAAACTTTTCTATAAATTACTCATTCTTCAACTTTTATTTTCACAGTTTCACAAGAAAAAAAAGGGTGAGATTTTGTTCTTCACATCTCAAATTAATAAAACCCAAATTTACATAAACCCAAAAACCCATAAATGATCATGCCCACTTTCCAGTGATTGTGTGTGTGAGTGCCGAGTGGTGATGGTGAGTGTGGGTAGGTGTGTGAGAGATGGTAGTGTTTGGCTTGAGGTGTTGGGGTGTTTTTGAGGGAGGATAAAATAATTAAAAAAAAAAGGGAAATAAGGTACAAAGCGTGAAAGTGAAGAGAGAGATTGGGAAAGAGAGATTGGGAGAAATAGAGAATTAACGTTGGTGAGAGAGAAAGGAGGAGAGAGAGAGAAGAAAAAGGAAGAAAGAGAAAAATATGGGAAAAGTGAATTTAGTTTTTGATATTTTTTTTTATTTGAAGGATTTAGTTGGGTTTTGACTATTTACCAATTTTCAAGCCTAAATCCAAAATCCCTAAATTCTTTTCCATTTTTCATTTTTTCTCCAATCAAATTCCTTAAATAATTTTATTAATTATAAATTTGTAATTTATGTAGGAGTCGAGAATCAAGAGGATTAGGATTATTACTTTATATGTTGTCAGGATTACGTGAAATCGATTGAGGTAGGGATTTTTAATTTTTGTCTTTATATAATATTTCATGTGAGTATTTTCGTTTATATATATGATATGCAGAGGAACTAGTCAGGGGCCGTAAATAGGTCCAGGATCGAAATTGATCTTCAGGTTAAGCCCGCCGTACTAAATTTATTAACTGGCCAGTTAGAGGAAAATTTACAGAGGAAAATTACAGAGGAAATTACATGTTGTATGATATTTGATTATGCTTGTATGTTGTATTATATATTGACAAATTGGTCCCTACTGAGCAAGTGGAAGCTCAGCCTATCATTTTCAAATTTTTTTTCAGATTGAGGAGCCAGGCTGGAGATACGACAGGATTGGATGAAGACTAAATAAATTATGAATTTAAATATTTTTTTATTTTAATGTTGGAACATTTTCGATAATACTTTTATTTTAGTAACTTGGATGGATTTTACTTATTTAAATTCTAATGCTTAATTTTATTAAATAATTTTGTTAAAGTTGTATTTTTATATTCAAGTTTTTGTTAAAATCAGAAATACTTTTAATTTTTAAAAACCGGGTCGTTACAGTATCACAGTCACTATCACCTGAATCAGAATGAGATGAGTTAGAATGTACCTCATCTTATTGATCTTGTTGATATTTTTCTTTGGCCATGAGGCAGATCAAAATCTCTTCCTCTGTGTCACTTGAGTAGTCAGCTTCATTACTATCTGAGTCTGTTGTTTCTTTGCACTTGACTAGCTCAGTAGTCTCAGCAGTTAACATGGCTTTCTTCTTTTCTTGTCTTCTCTCTCTGAAGACTCTTCTTTCTTCCTCATTTCTATACTTGTTGACTGGTGGATAGGAACAATCAACAGCAAAATATCCTGGTTGTATGCAATTCCAACACAGGTTCTCAGCTCTTTTTATCAGCTCTGTCGGTTCTTTGATTATCAGCTCTCTGATTTTCAGCTTTCTTGGGCGGCCTATCCTCCATTGCTTTGGAGGGTGCTGAATGTCTTCTAGAGGTCTCACCCTTGTTTCTTTTGTAGTTCTTATTAAAGAACTTATTGAATCTCTTTACCATAAGGGCAATTTCCTCCTGGTCAATGGTCTCCTTTTCTAGACCATACTCAGCTGACACACAGCAGAGTCTTCACTCTAGTCTGCAGTTGACCTCTTGCATTCTTGACTTGGCTGACTTCACTCAGCTTATTCAGTCCTATCTACTACAGTACATAATTACAAGAAAAATGGGGTGCCAACTTCCTAGTTTAAGTTTTATATGGTATCATCAAAATCTAACAAATAAATATCCTAACATGTTTGTGTCACTATCACTATCACTTGAATTAGAATGAGATTAGTTAGAGTGTACATCATCTTCTTGATCTTTTGAATCTTATTCTTTGGCCATGAGGCAGATCATAACCTCTTCTTCAGTATCACTGGAGTAGTCTGTTTCACTACTATCCGAGTCTGCTGGTTCATTGCACTTGGTTGGTTCAGCAGTCTCAGCAGCCAACATGGCTTTCTTCTTTTCATGTCTTCTTTCTCTAAAGACTCTTTTATCTTCTTCATTTATGTATTTGTTGACTGGTGGATAAGAACAGTCAAGAACAAGTGTCCTGGTTGTCTGCAATTCCAGCACAGGTATTCAGCTCTCTGCATATCAGCTCTCTTAGCTCTCTGATTTCAGCTCTCTGATAGTCAGCTCTTTGATGTTTAGCTCTCTTGGGTGGTCTGCCCTCCCTTTCTTTGGAAGGTGCTGAATGTCTTCTAGAAGTTTCACCCTTGTTTCTCTTATAGTTCTTATTAAAGAACTTGTTGAACCTCTTTACCATGAGAGAAATCTCCTCTTGGTCAAATGTTTCTTTTGGCTCAACTTTCTTTCCTTTACTGGCCAACAGTGCAGCTGTCTTTGGCACAACTGTCTCCTCTTGCTCTTTTTTCTCAGCTCAAACTCATAAGCTTTAAGATCTGAGAACAGATCATGATTTGATGTTTTGGAGTGGTCCATGGAATGTCTCAGGGCCATGACCTTAATTTCCCATTCAGCTGGGAGGGATCTTAAGATCTTCATGCACATCTCCTTTTGAGTGTATTCCTTCCCAAGAGCTAAAAGCTCATTTGTGATCTCTGTGAATCTAGCATCAAGCTGATCCAGACTCTCACCTGCAAGCATTTTAAAATTTTCAAATTTTTGAATAGCTACAGTTAATTTATTTTCTTTAATTTGTTCGATCCTTCACAAATCAAGGTTAGCTTATCCGCATTTCTTTGGTCGATTTGCATGATTTGACTTTGTTGAACATAACCTTGTCCAAAGTCTTGTAGAGGATGTCCTTGGCAACATTGTCCAGATTGTATCTCTTCCTATCCTCATTTGTCCATTCACATCACGGTTTCTCAACCATTGCAGTCTAGCTTTTCTTTGCGCAAAGATCTTCTCCTTCACCTGGAGGTGCTCTTCTCACAGCAATGTTGACCTTTAAGACTTGAAGTGGCCCATCTTCTATCACTAGCCACATTTCATCGTGCAAAACTGATAGGTGAGCCTGCATGCGAATTTTCCAGTCATCAAACTCTTCCACAGTGAACATTGGAATACTAGTTAGATTAGCCTCCATGATAATAACTTTGCTTTTAAAATAAAAGCTTTGAAGACACAAGTGTTATATCTTTGGAAAAAGATTGAGATCTAGCTCAGTAACTAGTGTGGAAGGATCAATGAACCAACCGCTCTGATACCACTTGTAGGTCCCAAGGGGTGTGGTGTAAGGTTTAGAGGGGGGTTGAATAAACCTTACCAACTTTTCGAATTTAGTCCTTTTAAAATATTTTAATAGAGTTGACTCAAATCAACTAAGTTCTTGGGGGACAGCTAGGTTGGCTTACTTCAGCAAAGTTACCCACTCAATAGACTCGACTGAGCTGTTGATAGTATAACTCAGCTGGGTTAGCTAGCGCTTAACTTTTTAGTTGATTTGGTTTTTAATCAGCGGAAGACTTAACACCCTTGATAATTTTAAACTTGTTTTTAACACTTGTTCTTAGCAATGTTATTATCGGCTGGGTTAGCAATATAACTTATACAACAGATATAAATATAAGCAGGAAAATAAAATGTTGTAACTAAATGACACAAGCAAATTTTATAGTGGTTCGAGGATGGGGTAATTCCTCTAATCCACTCTTCTCCAACTCCTGGAGGAATCCACTAAGTAACAGATCTGGTTACAAAGTAGTTCTCAGTCCGAGACAACCTTGATCACACAACTGGCTTCTCCTGGGACTCAGCTTCTTCACAAGACAACTGTCTTGCTACTTCAGCTCCATTCGAACCCTTGGAATTGATCACACAGCCTTCCAACAATCTCAAATCTTCTAGTTCGACCTTGAACCTTACTACCGCTCCTTCAACCTTGGAGAGTAGACCCCTATAATTCTTAAAATTGTTTCCTTTTCAACTGGATGAAGTATTCTTTCTTTCACTGAGCGTGTTGGATCGAGTTTCTTCGATTTTAGGCTTGAGGAATATCTTAGTAAGCTTGAGAGAATGTTTGCAGGTTTTGCTTGCTTGAATTCCTTGTAAGAATGGTCACATTTCTCATTTGCTTCCTCAGCCTTTTATATTGCTTATTTGGAAATTTGCCCGTTGAAGAGATATGCTATTTTCGAATAACACTTCGTGGTTGTTGGCTTGTCGTTTCTTGATCTGCATCTTGTGATGTTGATATATCCTCATATTAAATGATCCTGCAGCTTTTTAGGATCTGACACAAGCTCCAGTGCTTCCCATTGGTTTATTCCTTTTGCACGCTTCTGGGACGAGCACTTTAAGACATGGCATCATGGACGTATTACTAATTTAAGTAATATCCTTGACTTGCGTGCAATGGATTAATATCAGTCGACTTGACTTGACAACTGCCTTTACCCCTTTGACTTGAGTCTGCTCCAACCTTTAAGGAAAGACTCAACTGTCTGTTCAACTGGTTGACTTGGCTCTTTATTGACTTGACTGTCACTTCTTCAACCTTCACACAACTGTTTCTCAGCTGGATTTCCTTCAGTCGAGTCTTTGCCTTCCATCTTGACTGTACTCAGTTGATACACAGATGAGTCTTCGCTTCAGTCTTCAATTGACTTCTTGCATTCTTCAACATAGTTGACTTCACTCAGCTTATGCAGTCCTATCTATTACAAAATAGAAATAAAAGGAAAATAGGGTGCCAACTTCCTATTCTAAGTTTTACATGGTATCATCAAAATCTAATAATAAATTTCCTAACAGTTATTTCTGGCGAAAGAAGACAGATATCCAACTGCAGATGATATAGATCGAATTATATCAACAGAAATACCTGATGAGAGAGTTGATACTTTTTATTATGTTGTAGTCAGGGATCATATGATTTATGCTCCATGCAGTGAAGTCCGAAAAAACTCACCATGTATGGCTGATGGTCGTTGCACTAAATATTTTCCCAAAAATTGTGGATGCAACGAATATTGATGAAGAAGGTTATCCGTTATAGACGCATGAATGATGTCAGGATAGTTGAAAAAATGGTGTGCCTCTGGACAACAGATATGTGGTGCCTCATAATCGTCATTTGTTACTCAAATATGGAGCTCACATAAATGCTGAATGGTGGAACCAGACCAGATCGATTAAGTATATGTTCAAGTATGTCAACAAAAAAAATGATCGGGTTACAACGTTATTTTATACAAGCACCAACGATGAGGACTTAGGGAAAACCATTGATGAAGTGAGCATGTATTGTAGGTATATATCGTCATGTGAAGCGGCATGTAGGTTATTGGGATTTGAGATTCAATATAAATATCCTTAGTTGAACGACTCAACTTCCATCTTTTGAATGAGCAGATTGTTATTTTCGATGATAACGAACGAATAGACGATGCGCTTAAGAAAGATTCAGTTAAAAAGAGCATGTTTTTAGCATGGATGGAAGCAAACAAAATATATCTCGAAGCCCGTGAGCTAACCTATGCTGAAGCCCCAACAAAATTCATATGGAAACCAAAACTCAGAAAGTGGATGCCAAGAAAAATGGGGAAATCAATAGATCGAGTGTTTTTGTCCCTTCAAGTCTTTGGTGATATGTACTATTTGCGGTGTCTTATCAAAATTGTCTCGTGGGGCTACGTGTCATGATGACTATAAGAAGGTCAATGGTATTCAACACTCTTCATACCGTGAAGCTTGTTATGCTCTTGGTTTGTTAGAAGACGATAGAGAATATATTGATGCCATCACTAAAGCGAGCCGTTGGGCTTCCGCAGAGCCTTAGAAGTTTGTTTGCGTCGTTTCTCTCATCCGAATCTTTGAGCGGCACGGAAGCGATTATGGGATGGGATAAGTGTTGGCAATATCTTTCTAATGATATTCTATATAGACAACGACGTCTTCTCCAACATCAAGGTATTAACTAAAGTATTATTATATGTTGAATATCATAAATTTTTTTCTAATGACATCATTTTATATATCGTAGTATTTTTTAAATTAGTATTATTCATCCAATGCCGTATTTCTCTTACATAACTGATATTGAGTGAGAATGAAATAAAAAATCTTGCTCTGTTGGAAATTGAATATTTTTTGAGAAGTTGTAGCACGAGCCTACGTGATTTTAACATGATGCCATTTCCGGATGCGGACAATACTGGGAATAGCCAAAACAAATTGATATATGATAAGCTGCGTTATGATCGTAAGGCTCTTTTGGTAGAGCACAAGAACCTTATTTCCAGGCTCTAAAATAATGGTTGCGGTGGAATCAAATAAAAGTGGTATGTTCTTTGTATACGGATATGGGGATACATGCAAAACATTCTTGTGGAGAGCTTTATCTGCGTGTTTGGGATCAAAACGAGAAATTGTGTTGAATGTGACATCGAGTGGAATAGCGTCTCTCTTGCTGCCTGGTGGAAGGACTGCACATTCCCATTTTGTTATTCCTTTAAACCCAAATCAAGACTCAACTTGCAATAACAAACAGTGGAGTCCGCTTGCTGAGTTGATTGTTCGTTCTAAACTTATAACTGGGACGGCAAAGAATGATGCACAAGTATTGTTTTGAAGCACTGGATGAAATTTTACGATCTCTTTTAAAATTAGTCAACCCAAGGAATGAACATTTACCATTTGGAGGGAAAAGTATTGTGTTTGGTGGAGACATTAGATAGATCTTGCCTGTTATACCTAAGGGAAGTCGACAGGATGTAGTCAATGCCACGATAAATTCATCGCACTTGTACAGTACTGCGACTGACTAGGAACATGCGTCTTCAAAGCCTCAGTCAAGCCGATGATTATACGGATTTGGCGCAATTCTCAAAATGGATAGCAAGCATCGGAGATGGAACAATCGGAGGATCTAATGATGGTTGTGCCACTATTGATATACCTGAAGATATTCTTCTCGAATCCTCTGTTGATCCAATTGCCACAATTATAGAGAATACTTATCCAATGTTTAAAGACGCCATTGATGATCCTACCTACTTGAAAGAAAGGGTGATACTCGCACCGACCCTTGATGTTGTTGAGTCCATAAATCAATATATGACGTCTTTAAATTCATCGGAGGGGCATACTTATTTGAGCTCAGATAACACGTGTAAATTTGATGCTAATGTTAACTTCTTGCATGATCTGCATACACCAGAATTTTTGAATGGGATAAGATGTTCCGGCGTTTCTAATCATGAGTTGCATTTGAAGGTTGGGACTCCAGTTATGCTCTTCAGGAACATGGACCACTCAACTGGATTGTGTAACGGAACTAGATTGGTGATTACGAGGCTCTCTAGAGATGTACTTGAAGCTAAAATTCTCACTGGAACTAATGCAGGGCAGAAAGTGTTGATACCGCGAATGACACTGACACTGTTGGACCTCAGAATTCCATTCAAGTTTCAACGTAGAAAGTTTCATCTGATCGTTTCTTATGCAATGACCATAAACAAGAGCCATGGCCAATCTCTCTCCAATGTCGGTCTGTATTTGAAGAATCTGGTATTGAGTAATGGCCAACTATACGTTGCTATTTCCTGAGTCACCAATCAGAAGGGATAGAAAATATTAGTCTGTGGCGACGATAAATCAAAAAATAAACAAACGACAAATGTGGTGTACAAAGAAGTTTTTCAAATTTGTAGTAATTTGTTTTTGTTCGAGACGATGTTTGTACATTTTCTATTTTTATTTAATGTATAATAAATTTTATATACATTCAATTTATATGTTCGGTCACGAAATACCTAATATCGTAAGACACAATAAATTTCATATTGTTCAACATTACATTCACCGTGCATCGCACGGGTGTTACACTAGTTCATGTTAAAAAATAATATCTCATCTAGATTTATAGAGATAGTAGTTTGAAGAGTACAAAAAAAAATCATAAGGATTAATCACAACCGCTCACATTATATAATTGATAGCTGAGGATAGAATGAGTAAAATTAGACTAAATATTTAATTTAATCACAAAAAGGGTAACACTATAAAATCACAATAAATATAACATCCTTACCATTAAATACGGGTAGATAAAAAATGAAATAAAATCAAATAATATCAGTTACATTACACACATATATCAACCCCACAAAAATTGACATCAAATCCGACAATCAAATCTCTCTCTCTCTCTCTCACACACACATAATCCACCATTAATTTTCGCAAGAAAAATAAAAAAACAAAAAATCCACCATTTAGAATAAATATTATGATTATAGTGCATATTTAGAATAAATATACTGCATAGATAGTTATCAGACACTGCACAGTTAGTTGTTATTTAATGCATACATGGTTATAATATACTACATATTCATATTTTATTTGGTGCATATATAAGATAATGTTAAGTTAATTGTTGTTTGATGCATATATAGTTATGAGACAACACATAGTTAGTTGTTGTTTGATTCATATATAATTGTGAGACCATTTGTAGTTAGTTATTGTTTGATGCATAATTATTTGTTGTTTGATACATATGTAACTGTAATACAATGTATTGTTAGTTATTGAATGATACTCGATATAATGTATACTTGGTTTGAATAAATTGCATATTTAGAATACATATATTGCTTTTATTGTAGAAAACTTACTGCATAATTATGTTCATTTTGGTGTATACATAAAGGGAACATGTTGCATATTTAGAATCAATATGATGCATATGTAACATAAACTGAATAGTGGGAGATTTCATATTAGATATCCAATCCCTTAAATCACAGAAGTGAACGTTTCTAAAAAAAACTGCCAAATAATAAAAGTTCTAAAATACCCTTAATGAAGGAAAATAAATAATTAAGTAATTAAAAGTTTGAAATAATCTCATCCATTGGTTTTGAGAAATAAATGGTTAGGATTAGTTCATACTGTCTTACACAGAGAACCCTGCCTCATTTGATCAAATCCCTATATATACATATATATATATATATATATATAAAACATTCCCAACTCCCAATAGACTATTTAAATCTAAAGAGCATCTCTTGTAAAATAAAGAATATTACCTCAAATATTAGGAAAATGTCATTGTGGTTGGGCATGACCCGTTTGACGGGTTTAGACTCGTTGACGCTTTGACACAAATTTTTGCCATCCCATATCTTTCATGAATCTCTTTGTAAATTGAATTACATGTTAGATGTTTATCAAGGCTATGCTAGTTTCAACTCCAAAATTTTGAAGGAATTTTGTAGGATTTTTAAAGTAATAACATAAATACCTCTATGTATGGATTATTTCATTTTGAGTTCATTCTTCAAGACTTATTAGAACTTAGAAGTAAGATACAAAAAATAAAAGAGAGGTGACAAAGAGTGAGTGAATGCACTGTTTTTTCATGCTTTCTCTAAAAATGAAATTCTTTATTTCAAATGATGTTTTGTCATGTATCTCAATATTGTTGGGGACAAAAACGGTAATTCATTAATTATATATATAATTTATTTTATATATGTTTATTTAATATTAATTGCCTAATGGGCTCTTAATAATTAATCCGGCCAAAAGGAGTCCGGGTTTGGCCCAATCGGCCGTTTTCTTCTACGCGTACTGGCCCATAGGCCAAATTCTCCTACATGACCCATGGGGCCCATCTCTGAGGTATAAAAAGATCCCTCCTATTATCTGTAGGTGAATTAATTCATTATTCTCCTACGCATTATTTTACAGTATTCGTTTACTGTTATTTCTCTCGTTCACCGTGCTGACTTGAGCGTCGGATGGGCCTCCCTGGGACAATCTCTGGGGCCCTCTAACATTTGCGTGTTTGTGCAGGTAAGTTCCCATCGAAAGATTTTATAGCTCAAGGGGAAGAAGACGAGAAGACTTCCTCTTCAGGAAGAGGAAGAGGACTAGCGTGAAGACTTTCCTCTCGAGAAGAGGACTAGCGTGAAGACTTTCCTCTCAAGAAGAGGATTTTGGTCAACTCAGTTCACTTGGGTGATCTGCCTTGAAAAAGCAGCATCATTTTGGTGCTGTCTATGGGAACTTCCAAAGTACATAAAGAATGTAAACTCGATTGCAAGCACGTGATGTCGGATCTCAAGTTGCAGGCCGAGGCGCGGAGACCAAGAAGAAGAACGACCGCTTGGAAGACAGGATCTAGCCCTCCTCCTCCCGGGAGGAGTGCCGCCTCTTCCTCCATTCGCAAGGGGTGTCATCCCCTCCTTCCTGGGGGGCTCTGCCCATTGAAGAAATTCGTCTGTCCCGGAAGCCCTCCAAGTTCTCGTGGATGAAGCTGCCCGGAACGCTTTAAGGCATCAAACCACAACATATGTTGCAGAAAGACCAATGCGGGCTCCGCCCGCCGCTAAAGACCTTGACCTAGAAGGGCAAGGAAAAAGAGATGAAGGATGCAAACAACCAAGAACGGTCGCTAGTAGCAGAAGGAGCTCAAGTGACACCGTCCAACCATACTCTTTTACAAGCTACCGCTTTGAAAAAGGGGGGTCCATTGAGCCCTGATATCCTGGCGGAATAACTACCCTTGGGAATTAGGACATCTAGTCTCCCGAAATATGATGGAACTTGAGATCCTCAGGAACATTTGAACAAGTTCTATGCGGAGGCAGACCTCTATGAGATGACGGATGCTGCCTACTGCAAAGTCTTTCTAAGTACCCTGACCAAGCAAGCCCATGCTTGGTTCGATCAGCTCCTGGAGGACTCCATCACCATGATGCACAAGTTCGCGGAAGCTTTCATACAACAGTTTTCCGTTAACATGAAGAACCACGAGACCATCACAGACCTATTCCAGCACGAGGTGGGAGAGTCGTTACGCAATTTCATGGGACTACTCACGGAGGCTGTAAATGAAGTAACCAACATCCAGTAAGAAACCCTGACAAGGATTCAACAACGTATCGCCCTCCAAGAGCGTGCTCAGGACGAGATAAAAGAAGGATCCCTCCCCACTTCGAGTAAAATCGTCCACTGCAGCAGAGCACCCACGAGGGAGATGAAGCATTAAAGCCACCGCGAAGGAATACACATAAGGCCGAAGAGGATATCCAGAGCCAGCCTTGAAGCCGTGAGAAGAAATCGGGGCAAGTAACAATTCTATTGAATGCACCACTATTTGTGATACTAGCCACCGTTCGGAGACGGAAAATCATAGAACCCCCACGGGAGATGAGAGATAGTTTTGGACGACGTCAGTCCAAACATTTTTGTTACTTCTATTATGACAAAAGACACACCACTGAGACTTGCATCCAGTTGAGAGCCGCTATCGAGAAGTTAATTCGGGGAGGCCACCTACAAGAGTACGTGGATTGCCTAGATCATGATCATAGTCGAGAAGATAGCAGCTGGGGACGCCCTACATCACACGAGGAGAATAGTCCGACTCACCACTTTGAAGATACTTTGCCCTCACAACATGATCTTCGGACGATACCTCCTAGTTTGGCTTCAGATAACTTTACCCGCCCTTTCCCTTTCGCCATAACTCGCCAAGAAGCAAGAGACATGCGACACTACTGGGGACATAGGGACTATCCGAAAACATTGACCGACGACACTGAAGACCAAGTGAATTCTCCCAGCCAACCAGCAAAGACATCACGCCTCCATGAAAGTCGCAGATTTCCTTAGCTTCCGCCTACACCAACTCTCATCAGCCTTTCGAGGGCTTAGTAATTTTTACTTTATTTATCGTTAGCAGTTTATCTCTGCCCAAGAGGCGTTAAACATTTATTTATATTTAGGTCTTGTTTCCACCCACAGGGCGTAAAGCTTTTCATTATAATGAATAAAAATGCTTTCACATTTCTACTTTGATGTGATGAATGCAGTTAATGGCCATATATGGCCAAGGTTAATGACCGTTTGGGCGCTCTCCTCAGCAAACCCCATCTTTCCGGCTAAGGTCCCGTATGGGAGGGGCCTCTTCAAGTGGGTCCTTGTAAATAACCTCCTCCGGCTAAGACCCTGGAGGGGATGGCCTCACCCGGCTAAGACCCCTAGTGGGATGATCCCTTCCGGTTAAGACCCCGGATGGGAGAGGCCTCCTCATGGAGGTCCTAGTAATTAACCTCCTCCGGCTAAAACACCGGAGGGGATGGCCTCACCCGACTAAGACCCAGGGTGGGATGACCTCTTCCTGCTAAGACCCCGGATGGAAGGGGCCTCCTCATGGAAGTCCTAGTAATTAACCTCCTCCGGTTAAGACCCTGGAGGGAATGGCCTCACCCGGCTAAGATCCCGAATGGGATGACCCGTTCCGACTAAAACCCCGGATGGGAGGGGCCTCCTCAAAAGTAGGTCCTAGTAAAAATTCTTTTTCCTCTAACTAAGACCCCGTAGGAATGGGCATCCTCATAAGAGTCCTCGTGAATTCTTCTCCATGGTGAAAATGTGCAAGAAAAAGAAGGCAACAAATGCTGACACATATGGAAAAGAGATCGAAAATCTGAAGCAAAATTTTTAGTGAAAGCTCCAGAAGGGTCCCACTTCCAAGCTTCGGAAAGGCATCCCATGAACTCCATGAGGGCAACCATTTTGGGCTTCGGAAGGGCATCCCGTATAACATTATTCCCCGACGAAAGAAGAAGGCAAAAATTCTAACACATGGGGGAAGACATCAAAAGCAATAAAGTAAAGCTAGAGAATAATTCCAGAAGGGAGCCCCTTCCGAGCCCCTTGGGCTCCGGGAGGGCGCTCTCAAGGACTTGCAGGATGGCACACATTAATCTTGAACACAAGTATTCTCGGCTATTCCGAAAAAATCAAGGTTTCCCTCCGAAGGGAAGATCCACCTCAACATGAAAAATGAACGAGTCTTCTACAGAAAAGAGTTATATCAAATCACTACATAAAGCAAAGGCTTGGGGGAAAATCCAAGGGGAAGCTTCCTTCCGGGCTGTGGAAGGGCGCCCCCGGAACCCCAAAGGAGCGCCCTCCTCCGAGTTCCGAAGGGCGTCCCTTGGTGTTAAAAAGCAATGTAAAATCTAATTGCCCACAAGAAGTCACATGCAGATAGCACAAGTAAACCATGACAAAAGGAAACTAGTATGAATAAACAAGATGGAAAATCATCCAGCCCTATAGGTCAAAATCAAACATCTCAAGACTAGAAGAGAGGGAGAAATATCCAAGTGCACGACATGAAACATCCAAGTGCATAAAAAGGAATATCCAAATGCATAAAGCAAGCCCTAAACATGTGGACAAGGAGCAAAGGTCATCAAGCCAAGAAAAGACTATCACTGTTCAATAGCATCTCCATCGCCACCAACATCGCCGAGAAGATCCACCAAGGCCTCGACCTCTTCATCCTCCTCATCAGAAATGCCACAATCCAGGATGGCGATCAGCTCACTAGAAGCCTTTCCACTCTGCCATAGACGTTTCCGGCAGTGGCGCACCGTTTTGTCGTAGTAAGAGCAAGACTCTCTCATCATGTCGGAGCGATAGGACAAGGAACCTTTGTAGGCTTCAATCGAATCGACCTCTCCTTGGCCAACAACAACGCAACTTCAGCGGGAGACTGGAAGAACAACTCAACCGTCTCAGCCTCTTGGGCAAGCTGACTCTTCACCCGGGCGCACTACTTCGACAAATCTGACATCTCACACTTATGATGGCTAGCTGCGGCCTTAAGCGCCTTCACCTCAGCCCGAAGTCGATGGTTCTCCGCCTCGGTCACCTCGCCTAGATGGTTCGAAGCTGCTGCGAGGTTCAAAATCTACAAAAACAATCGTACAAGTCTTAACCAAGTAAAGAGACAAAGCATGAATAATGGAAATCGAAAGAAACTATGGAAGCTTACCTGAGCAATGTCCCTACAAAGGTGATTCTCGATGTCCTTGAAGGACAAAGACCCAAGGCGGGACTGGTCATCAGCCGATAAAGCTCCTTGTGTACTGGCATAGCCCGAGCCAGAATCAGTATAGTCCCAATGGAACTGGATCCCCTTGTGACAATTCACTCCACCAGAGAAGAGAGCTCGGTGACCAACACTCTCAGAAGCAGCAGCTCCAGGCTCCACCCTCGGCCTCTTCCCTCCGGAAGGGCCTAAAGAAGGACGAGGAGTCGGAACAACATCAACACAATCATTGGAGCGCGAGCCAGGGGGCCTATCACCTTCTTGGCGGGAAAGGGAGCCTATCACTCTCATAGGTAGAAGGGCGCGACCTATCACATCGTGCCGGGACACTCGAACTCCCGCCAGCACCAGACTTCCCCTTGGCCTTCTCATTATCCTTCTTCTTAAAGGTCATCAACTCCGCAATGCTGTAACTCTTATTACTTGGAAAGCAAGTAGAAGCAATATCAGAAAAGGAAGTAGTCAACATGTACAAGTAAAGCGGGAAGCAATGTAAAGAAGTCGGGCAAGATGGGATACCCAATAACTCCCGAACATTCAGAAGGTTTTTAAACAATCCCCGAGACCTATAATCTTCTGCCATCTCCTTTCGGGAAGTCGGAGTGTCTCGGGCAACCTTAGCCTCCGAAACCCACTCGTGAGGAAGCTCCCAACCATAATCCCTCACATAGAATAAATCATCCTTCCACAGCCCACTAGGAGAAGAAAATACATCAAGAAACTTGCACTGAGGACGTGGGAAGAAGTGAAAGAAGGTGTCATCCAGAGACTTCCGGGCATAAAACAAGGAATGAAATCCATCTACAGTCGAAGTCAAGCCCAACTACCACATAGCATGCTAATAGCCTCGTATACATACATATGCCTGGGGAATCAACTGACCAACACATGCTCCCACCGACCTAAGAATCGAGATGAGGAAGGCATCTGGAGGAAGCACAAAGCCAACTGAGAAGCTATAAAGGGACACTATGATGAAGCCCTCGAGTGGATGAGTGAGTCTGTTGCCTGAACCCGCGGCCAACATCATAAACATCGAAGAAAGCTCAAGTCACTCACGCAGCCTACGACGACAAACGGAAGTCACTCGACTGGCCACTCTCCCGGGACAACTGCTCGACTCCCGAGATGAGGCTTATGCTGATACTTGGTAGGGCGGACCTCTTTGGGACTATCTCTTTTAGACTCCGCCTCAGAAGACCATCACTTGAGCTCGAATCTGACTCAAGCTCTACCTCCCCATCACCATCAAAACATAACTCTAGAGCAACGGGAGGAATATCAAATTCTATGGAGAAGTGTGGACATGGAATAACTGAACCAGAAATGGAACGCCCGGTAACACCTCGGCCTCCAAGCAGAATGGAAGAAGTAATTTAGGTTATGGCTCGAAACATACGAAAATTCGGGGGAAGTCAGAAAAAAATGGGAAGCAAATGGATCGGGGGGCTCGGGACACCCTCTGGGGGCACGCCCTCCTCCACCGCGGAGGGCGCCTGGGCGCGTCCTTGTGGCCCACTCCGGGGAGGCGTCCTAGGGCACCCTCTATGGCTCTCACCTCTCTCTCTCCGCTCTATGCACTCCACCTCTCCATGAACTCTCACCTCAAGTCTCACCTCAAGTCTCACCTCACCTCTCACTTGTATGAAATTTCCTAAGTCTTCTACAAAGAATTTTTTTTCAAAAGTTGAGAGGTAGAGTGAAAGAATTTACCTTTGGAAGACATGGTCACAAGCCTTCTTTCCAAAGTATCCTTGTGCAAAAAGTGGTCAAAGATTCTCCATAGGCAAAGACAAGATATACTACAAGACAAAGCCAAATATTTCTACACCGGATTAGCTCCCGCACTGCTTCATCCCTCCGTAGCACTGGAGCTTGGGGGCTTATGTTGAGGAAAAAATGGTATTTCATTAATTAAATATATAATTCATTTTATATATGTTTATTTAAGGAAAAATTAGCCAATTCGTCCGGTAACTTGGACTACATAGATATTTAGTCCTCTAATTTGTCAAGATTGAGTTTTTGCCCGGTAATGTTACTATTTCAGACATTGAGTCCGATTTTCACCAGGAGTAACTCAATTCGCTTGTAATTGTTGAGTTGGCATACCAGAGTCCTACCTGGCAATTCAATTTGGGGATTTTGGAGGTAAAATTGGCTCCTCAATGATGAGGTGGAAAAAACTAAAAAAACTAAAAATTAAAAAACGAAATTACCTGGCAACATTTTGGGAGGGAAACAATGTATCCATGTGCAAATCACATGCTGTGACTGTTGGAATCCAAAAATCCCAAAAAAAACCCTAAACAAAACCTCAGTAAAAAATACAAAGTGAAAAAATCAAAGGGTTCCAAAAATTCCAAAAACATTCCAAATCCCTGGTCTGTCAAAAATATCCATCTTTGAAGAAGAATCCAAATGCAAGATAACATAAAGTTCACTATGAATCTCCGAAACCTAGTACACTTCGATGAGCCCCCACTGGAATATGGTATGATTTTTCATTTTTTTGAAGGGTTTAGGGTTTGTTTAGGTTTTATATTGGTAGTGTTTGTCTCTATTTGAGGTTGTTGGGGGGGAATAAATATGTTATTCAATGTGTTTTGAATTGTATATGTCTAGTAGTTGAAAAAGTAAAAAAACTGGTCAATTCTCTTCTTTGTCTGAAATGGGGGACTGATTTTGTGGGACTTTGTGTTCTCTAAACAGGAATCTCACATGGTCCCCATGTGATATAATGGTATTTTTTAATGGTATTGTACTGTTGTTATGGAATATTAAAATGTTAGGTTTATTTACCCTCAAGATTTTTAATTTTTTTTTAATTGCAAATCCACACAGCAAACTATTCACTTTATGCCTTAACTTTGGGACTAAGTTCACTTTTGGTCCTACATCTACTTATGTGGGTGGTGAAGTATAAATTTGATTATGTAGACCTTGACTTGCTTGTGTTAGAAGCACTTAAAAAACTGGCTAAACATGAAGGTGTTCTTGAACCTATGAGGTTCTACACTAGTTTTGAAGGCGGTGGTTTCTTACTTGTAAGTACAGACCTTGACTTGCAAAAAGTGTGTGAAGATAAGCTAAGGACTGGTAGGGAGGTACATATGTTTGTTGAGGAATTTTCTAATCTGTGTAGTCAAACTGACTCAAATAGAAAGACAATTACTTTTGTTGGTACTGGGGATGAAGATTTGGTAGGGATTGATGACCTTGAAGTAGCTACTGAACATGGGGATGGGGACAATGGGGCTAAAATGAACATCCGAAGAATATGAAGATTTCTCTGATAGTGATTATATGGTAGAATAAGAACCACAAGATGATTCCAAACTTTTCGATGACAAGGTGGATTTTGATTGTGAATGGTTGAATTTGGATGATGATATTGAAGGTCAGAATATGGCTGATTGTTGATAATAGGGGGGAATGAATCCGGGAAAGAAGATTTGGCACCCATTGGGCCATCTTCCTAAGCAAAGAAATCACAACCTCCATTCTGTAAAAAAAAAAGAAAAAAATAGTATAAAATCCAGATGTAAAGTCGAAAATATGTATTAGTAACAAGAAGCAGAAGATATTTTTAGTAGTTTTAAGAGCTTTATGGATTTTGCAGATTTATCTTCTGTATTTTCGTTCTCTGCTGTTCAAAATATGGAAGATTTGTTTAGTTGTTGATGGATGAAGAAAGAGAAAATTAGGTCAAGATGATTTAAGTAGGTAGGGTGGGTCTTTGTTTGGAGGGAGGAAAAAAACAAGAAGTTGGACACAATTTTCCCTCCCAAAATGTTGCCAGGTAATTTCGTTTTTTATTTTTTAATTTTTTTTTGAGTTTTTTCCACCACATCATTGAGGAGTCAATTTTCCCTCCAAAATCCCAAAATCCCCAAATTGAAATGGCAGGTGGACTCTGGTATGCCAACTCAGCAATTACAGGCGAAATTGAGTTACTCCGGTGAAAATCAGACTCAATGTCTGAGAATAGTAACATTACCAGGAAAAAACTCAATCTTGACAAATTAGAGGACTAAATATCTATGTAGTCCAAGTTACCGGACGAATTGGCTAATTTTCCCGTTTATTTAATACTAATTGCCTAATGGACTCTTAATAATTAATCTGGCCCAAAGGAGTCCGGATTTGGCCCAATCGACCGTTTTTTCTTACGCGGACTGGCCCATAGGCCAAATTCTCCTACACTGCCCATGGGCCCATCTCTCAGGTATAAAAAGGTCCCTCCTATTATCTGTAAGTGAATTAATTCATTATTCTCCTATGCATTATTTTACAGTATTCGTTTACTATTATTTCTCTCGTTCATCGTGCTGACTTGTGCGTCGGAGGGGCCTCCTTGGGATAACCCCCGGGGCCCTCTAACGTTTGCGCATGTGTGCAGGCAAGTTCCCATCGAAGGATTTTCCAGCTCAATGAGAAGAAGACGAGAAGACTTCCTCTTCGGGAAGAGGAAGAAGAGAAGACTTCCCCCTCGGGAAGAGGACTAACGTGAAGACTTCCCTCTCGAGAAGATAATTTTGGTCAACTCAGTTGACTTGGGTAATCTGCCTTAAAAACACAGCATCCATGGTATCAAAAGCGTATTGATATTATTGAAATACAGGATGAAATATAATAAGAAATAGAGAATCCAGATTGTAATTGTGTGGGGGTTATGAAGGGGATTGATTAGTAGTAATTCTTCTGAAAAATATTTGTTTTCACCTACAAAGTATGAGTAGCATCACTGAAAAATATTAATAATTTCTCTTAAAAGTATTAATAGTTTCCTGAAAAGTATTTGTGGTCCCCTGAAAAATATTAGTTTATTGAAAAGTATCATTAGTCCCCTAAGAAGTATTAATTTTCCCTAAAAATATATATAAATGATAATTTGCTTTAGCAATTAACCAAACCTTTGTGTTTGAACAATTATTACACAAGAAAACAACTTTACGATCTCTGCAATTAAATGATCAACTGGGCTATAAACATTATCTCCTTTTCTGGTCAGTAATATTCATGTGCACTTCTTCTCTCTTCATGAACTTGAGTGGCACTGATGAGAATTGAAACTTAATAAAGTGAACTGGTTCCAAATCCTTGGAATCACCTCTCTCCACTTTTCCCATAACTTCTACAACTCCTTCAACCATGTATAAAGAATCACCATGACAATGTTTTGTTCTCTTCTTGATCAGCAAAACCTCAAATACCAGCTTGACATCTTCCTTCGAAGAGGAAGAAGCATCATTGATACTATTTGGTAGGGTTGCTCATAGGCTTCTCTTGGGGGGCAAAAACAAAGGAATTAGGATTTTTCTCAGAAGCGTAGAATATCAAATGGGAATCCCATAAAGTAATGACATCCCTTTGAGTTTCAGTTAGAGGAGAATTAAGAGTAGAGAAAATCCCATTGGAGAATGCATTGCAAAAGGAAAAAAGGTGACTTATAAAGAAAGCAAAGGAAAAGAGACGGATAAAATCCGCCGAGTGGAATTGTAATTTAATTCAAATGCCCAATACGGGTTGGGTTTGCGAATCCGTCAGACGGTATATTGTTGTGGCCTGTGGGGATAAAATGAGTTTCACGTGGGATTTTATGGTAAAATATTTGAAATAACTATCAAGGTAAAAGTGTAGCATCCACAAGACTCCAGAATCCTGTAAATTAGGAGACTAAAAGTTCACAACCATAACCCGTGGGACTAAAAATGTGTTGAAGAAATGCTGCATACCCAAAATAAATATCTTACATACGTGACCTGACCTCTAATATAAAGGATAAAATACAACACAAAAACTGGCCAACTATGACTCTGCTGGGTAAATATCTCCAGTATCTCGCCATGATATTTTCATACTACTGACAGTAAAACATATTAAGTAAAACACAACAAAATTAAAATTTCACACGTCCCGTATCTAAATTCTCAACACACCAGCATCTAAATGTTAATAGATAGAAATTTCTTCTCCCTTCTCATTATGAAGGGAAAAGCAGTCGAGAAAAGCTGTGGAAATCCTGAAATTGCTATAAGATTTTCCTAAGCTAAGCTAACGGCCAGTAATGGGAGTGTGTTTGCAAACACTAAAAAAAAAAAAGTGCTTCTCAATTTCCAGGTTTTTTGACCTAGAAGTTGAGAAGCAGTTTTTTTTAGTGTTTGCAAACCCTCCCAATATCAATCTGAAGACATTTCCCCCCTGATTAAAAAAAAAAAAAAAAAAAACGAGATATTTCTAAATTATGTCCACTTATCTTTATCGAGAACTCGACAGAACCTTTGTTCGAAAAAAAAAAAAAAGAACTCGACAGAACCTTCACAAGAAGTTCATCCTGGCGAACGTAGACAACCTCCCGGTAAAAGAAACTTGAACTTGTCTGCATTCTCAATCAAGGAAGCAGGGATATGAACAGCCGAAGCTGACCGAGGAATCGCTCCCATCTTTTTGATCAAATCCTTGAAAGAATACTCCTCAGGCAACATGTCAAACAAATCATCTCCCCGACAGATCAGTTTTTGAATCCTAGAATACTTCAAAAACTCTTTCCGCCTCACCCGGTCCGCGTGACTATATGCTGTCATTTTAAATACAAATTCTCTAAGATATCGGAAGCAAAAGCTACAATGCCAACCTGCATCAGACAGAATAACATCAGTTTGACGCGAATGTCGATACTGAGTCCACTGATTGTAAATGTGGATGGTTGCACGCCAGCTGCTATAGTCGACTGGGAACTCGAACGAGTACAAATAATGCTTTAACTCGAGATGAAGTACAGGTGGCACCCCATCACACCATTGCAAAAGTTTCACAGTGTGAGGACTCGGAATTTCGTCGGTATCTGACATAATAAGTAGGTCGCCAAAAGATATACCCGCACGACGAAGCAACTCGTTCATAGCTACACGCTGCTCCGATTCGAGTTTAAACGGGTCTTCATTTGACCCGTATGATGCAACACGGCCAGGAAATACGCCGTGAACGATCTTGTTCTCGGCGAAAGCGAATCTGTTACGATGTGTAGCAAAGTAGAGAGGCTTTGGGATTCCTGTGAAAGTAGTGTTGGCTTCCAAGATAACGAATTTAGTAATGCAAGGGTTGAGTTCTTTCCACCTAATCTCTAGCAAGTCCAATTCGTTGCTGAATATAATTCCGTCGAAAACACGGCGTGGTTCGGATCTTAAGGACCAACCATGGAGACGACAAAGGTAATCCATTGAAACGTTTTCGGCATAATAATGCGGTAAATGCTCAAATGAGGGTGGAGGTTTGTCCCAAATGGGGCGGAAAAAATAGGAGATCTTTTGACCGTGAGTTAAAATCACAAATATACAAATTGGTAAAAGTATTAACGGTAGAATGAAAAAGAACTTTCGAGACCCACGCCTAGAGGTGAAACGTGAAGGTCTTGGGGCCATGCTATGAAAGACGTTGCTCAGGATGAACGACTAATATGCAATCGTGTTCGACCAATCATGATCTGCATGATTGAAGAGTAGAGTGAGACAAGGCAATCAACAAATGCTGTTCATTTCAGTATTGAAAATGAGGTTAAAGCATTAAAAATCAATGAAAAATTAAAAGGATTTCACCATTCTAACAGGACAAAAATAAAACTAAAGGTGCAAGACTGCATTTTTTTTTTTTGTCACCACGCACTCATATGTGTTTTGATTGAGACAAAATAGAAATTAGACATCAGCAACCCCCAATCCTCGAGGCAGATCTGATTCAGGACCAAGCATGGAAGTTTAAAACTTCCAGTTTTGGGTCAGATCTACTTTTTTTTTTCAGGGACCATTGAACATTTCTTGCCAAAACCGTAAATCAAGTGCAAAACTAGGAATATAAACAAAATCTCAAAACATATAAAGATTCTGGGCACTCAATTGAAGGTCCAAAATACAACCCTTTTGCATTTGAATTCCATTAGAAGCTTTAATAATTATGCTCCCTTGTTGACATGGTTAAGTAGCAGAACCAAAAGCTTTTAGAGAATAGCTTCAAGATGAGAACAATTTTGGAAACCCTTTAAAGCACTCAAATGAAGACATTTCATAAAATGGATTGTCAATCTCTTTTGTAATCCTTTGGGAAAGTTAATTATTCTTTTGTAATCTTTTATTTTAGGATAGTCAATTATTTTAGGATTAGACTTTGATTTGTATCATTCAATTTAGGATAGTTAATTATTCTTTGAACATTTCTCTCCAAAAATCAAATCTTGATTTGTAGCCTTTGTAAAGGTGGACACAACTCCTGAAACATGGAACACCCTCGTCATAGGTTCTCAACAGTAAGGTCAAATATTAAGGCATCAAATATTTCAATACTATCTATCTAACCATGGCAAAACTAAGTGCCTCTAAAGATTTATCCTCAGGCAACTCATAGAGACAAATGCTTCTCAAAACCTTTTACTTGGATAAAGTCATGACAAGAAGTCAAAGAAATAATTTTGTTACCTTCTGTAGTTTCTGTCTTTAGAGCTGAAGCAAATGAAATATGGAGACAAACTCTGCACCATAGCAGGAGTCATATACCCTATGTAGTACCTATTTTGACTAGGAAAGTCAAATAAATGGTGAAGGCCCAGAACCACTGTGTATTATGCCTAGCATCCTAACAAGAGCTGAATTGGGTAAACCCTGAAAAACTCTTGGAGGTTCTCTCGAATGCGTGTAGAAACTTCTTTTCAAGTACCGATTGGACACTACATCATAAAAATCATTGATCGAACATTTTTTCCTAGCTTTTTAACACCATTATGGTACTATACCAAAATTATAACAAAGAAAAAATAATTAAACACTAGAGTTTGAAAGTTAACCCACACCACCTGTGGTCATGTTGGCAACACTTGACAGGGACAGAAGATCACAAGAGTGGCTAATTTCATGGAGAAGAATTACTTTAATAGATGCTGCTAAGCTAAATTAATAACTAGATCTCCCCTCTAATTTGCTTTTACTGTATGCTATGCTAAAAAATTTGCATTGTAAGGGAAAAAAACATGGGATTCAGAGAATACGCTTTAAAATGCAAGAACTGTCTTTAAGTGAATCTATATCCAAAAAGTAAGCGTTTTATCGGAAAATCATTACCAGAATATAGTTAATTGAGCACATTTCATTTTAACTTTTCAAGCTAAAATAAGATTTCCCGGAACTCACAATGGAGGTTGGATCGGCATTAAGGCGACTGAACTCATTCATGGTTACTTCATGACTGAAGAATCATGGATTTTAGTATGAACTTATTTGAGATGCCAGCTTAAAGAGAGAGCAAACAGAAAAACAGACGAAGAAGATATTTTACAAAACCTTGGGAGATATACAATCAATTGTCTGCTTATATGAAGGATTACAAAAAATGGAAATTGATATCCAAATCAACTATGTTTCTAAACAAGTATCATAATTCATACGAAAGATGTTCTACGAATATGATTGAACAATTGTCGCCAATACATTATTCTTGTCAGAAACAGCTATTTTAAGGACTCCAAATAATAGTTGCTCACAGAACATCAACTGAGAAAGTAGCAAAATGCATGACTGCTTAAGGATCACTAAGCTCAAGTCAACTCAACTACAAACTGCATTGTTACATACTCCACTAGGGTAAACTACAAGAATAGGGACCATTTAAATAGTTTGGAACAAGTAAAACAGGAAAAAGTAGGAAAAATAGAAATATTAGTAGAACCTGGAGAATTATATATATAAATAATTTTGTAATCAACTTGAGATTTACTTCGTTTCGGTGGAACGAATATATGCAATATAGAACAAGATATTTCTCTAACGAGACGCATCAGTTCCCGAAATACTCTCTCTTTCTTTTCCAAAACTGTTGTATTTAGGACTCCAAGTGAGAGATCATTCGGAAAACAGAAGCACGATTGTGGATCGCAATTACTTTTCAAGCATAACTCAATTCGACTCAATTAACAGTATCTAATCAACCTAGGTTTAATTACAGGACTCTCTTGTTTGACACTAGATTCCATTATTAAGGATCACTTTGTGAACCTCATAAACCTAACACATTATGAACTTCGAAATCCCCTTCTCATCGCTGTTCACTTCAATTAAGCATGCCATCTTTCTTTTTATTATTTTTGTCTCAATTTTAACATGTTTCCTATCTTACTAAACGCGCCACATCCTTTTTCACTTCCAGTTACCTCTTACACAGCCAAATGTTCCCACTCCATATACACACAACAATTATAACAAAAAAAAAAACTCAAAAATGATGAAATTTATATTCCTGAATACGCTCAATCATGAATTCAACTGAATCTCTTGCACGCAAAATACTAATCTGAAAACCGACAAATGCGGATTTAAAGGACAGCTAAACTACCTTTATTAAACCTAAATTTTAGACATATTACCTAAAACTACAAAAACAAAAATTAATAAATACAGGACTCAGACAATCAACCACAATAAAAATTAATTGACATGATTTTTTTTCTAAAGAGACATATTTTGAAATCCTTGGGGCACAAAAAAAAAAGTCAACGGGTAACTCCAATTCAGGTGAAAAGATCACATTTTATCATAGTAAACTTGACGAGATTGTTCATAAATACTGTATAGCTGGATCGTGTACCTTTCATTGCGATTCTGTATACGAGCGCGTACACGCATATCCCTGCAGTCCTTGTAATACTATACGTACATAGAGCGTATATGTATCTACATGGGTATTTATGTACAGAGAAACAATAAGAAATATACTTCGAGCCCGAGGAGAGAGAAGGTAGGCATTTCGAAGTGGAGAGATCGCTGAATAATCATCATATGTGATTTGTTATAGTTTTCCTTTTTAAAAATTGGGAGCAGCTATTTGTACCCAAATTCTTATAAATACAACCTATCTCATATTTTCATAAAATTAAAATTACTATCATGCCCTTATTATTAAAAATTCTAAATATACCCAATATGTTTTTCCAGATTTTTTTCTTCTTCCCTAGGGTTTCAATTGCTAACATTTTTTTTTACTATCGTGCTATTTTAATTATAGCATTAAGTGCGAAAATGTGTTATTTTTAATAGATTAAATATTTTATAGATTGGGTTGGAAATTGTGTTACAATTTTTGGGTTTTTATATTTCAAGTTTGTGCATTTTTTCGCTATTTTCGAATAGGCACGATCGTGCTCTATTTTAATACATGGCACGATCGTGCCACATTTTAAAAAATATCGTGCCACACTTTTTACATCGGTTTCTTAAAGAAAATCGATGCAAAAAGTGTGGCACGATGTGGCACGATCGTGTCATGTATTAAAATGGAGCACGATCGTGCCATGTATTAAAATGGAGCACGATCGTGCCATGTATTAAAATAGAGCACGATCGTGCCACACTTTTTACATCAGTTTCTTATAGAAAACTGATGTAAAAAGTGTGGCACAATCGTACCCTATTTTAAAGTGTGGCACGATCGTGCCATGTATTAAAATAGGGCATGATCGTGCCACACTTCAAAAAAAACTGGTGGGGTGTATTTTTTTCGACAATAAGGGCATAATAGTTATTTTAAGTCATTTTAATTTTGTAAAAATAGGAAGAGGGGTGTATTTATAAGATATTGTGGTGCAAATAGCGGCTCCCTTAAAAATTTAAATTATTATTGAAAGTAAAAGTACAAGTATATTAAGCTAATTTATTAAATTAAAACTATTTTAAAATATATTAAAAAATTAACGCCAAAACAATATTAACAATTAAGGTGAAAATAGCGTTTCTGACTCAAATCTGTTTTCAGTTTATCCATTAGAATAGAAAACAGAGTTCCTAACTCTGTTTTGTCAATATTGTTTTTTAATTTTAGAAAACACAGTTCATAAATATGTTTTCTAATTTCTTTTGTTTTAATTAACATTTTGAGAAAACAGATTTCGCTTTTGTTTTTCATTAATTTTCAGAATTATTTTTCCTTTTTAAAAATTTAATTTAATTGAATTTTTTTTATAAATTTGAAATACATATACCATTTTTCGGATAGTGGAATTGTTTTTTCCTTAAAATTTGAAAAAAAATTTGAATTTAGAATTAATTTAAAAACACAACTGGATTAGGAAACATCAACTGCATTAAAATTGGGTTACATAATAAAATCTAAAATACGATTACTTAATGAAAAAAAGTATTGGATTCTATAGTTAAAAAACAACTGAAAAATAGAATTGGATTACATAATCGTAAGATAAGTGCGCAAATAATCGGAACATTGCGCGATCAATCATGCCATTAGAAGAACTTTCTTGCTCAACATTATCTCTAAATCTAGGTCGTAGTGGCAAGTAGCGTAGAGGGTGGGCCGGTAAGTTGTTTGAGCATTGTGTTTCTGGCTCCGAATTCTAGAAAAGTGTTTCGAGATTATTAAATAAAGGCTCTCCCTCTAACATATAAGCATTTGGAGAAATGGTTGGATCATCATACAAAAACAAAAGAATATGAATGATTAAATATACTTAGAATAAAAAAGGGATATTATACACTGGAGGAACAGAATAATATTTTATTTTATCGAGCGCCAAGAAACCCAGTCCTTATCCATTGCGTGTACGAAATTTAGTTTATGATCCCAATATACACCCGGCGTACTCAATATTTTGGCAAACAAAGTATAACGAGCTTCAAGATGCTTGACTCGTTGATTGACCTCAGCGAACTTAATGTTGCACTCAAATGTGCCTTTCAGAATAGCACTGACCATCAAGATGGATTGATTGTTGTTGGCTTCACCGACAACCCAAATGCCCTTACTCATCTCGTTTAGAAGGGAATCGACGAGGATGATGTCCATCGGCATTGTCCATGTTGATGTTTTTTTCTTGTACAATTTCATCATAATTGTGAGTTTGGCTTCTGTGGGGATGGTAGGGAAAACCAATTCAAGTTATCCATTTCTTAGTGGATACAATATGGATATAATATAATTTATGTGGGGTGGTAAAGAGGACCATTTGAAGATGAAATGTAATTTTTCTGTAAAATTTGACCATGTATTTAAAGGCCGAGTGAAATATTTCTAATAGCAGTTTTTTGTGAATCAAATTAAAATTTTTGACAAGACCCAACAACTGCATAAAGCTAAAGACTGCATAAGATACTATAGACAAGATTTACCACTGAAAAGTTGATTGGGTACGTCAGACAAGACCACACAACTGCATAAAAGCATACATCTGATATAGTATTGAAGACAAGACAAGACATATCAAAAGTAAAGCTAGTGAAGGTACATCAGACTGCATAAAGATAAAGTGATGAAGACAAGACCAAATAATATAAAGCTCTCTGAAAGTGGCAGTCTGTAGGTGTTTCTTATAGGTTGAAGCTCATTGCCTTCATAAATGTCTTGCACATTTATAGTCAAAAATCATACTTCATTGATTTCGAAGTATATCGTCCTTGGACACAGTGCAACGGATTTCCTCAGTTGACTTTAGTCCTTTAGCTGCTTTACCCCTTTAAAATTGATACATGAATCTTTTGATAGAGTCATCAGATGTACTCTATTGTCAGTCTTCTGAAAGACTTGGCTGACATACTCTGCTGAGAGTCTTCTGACAACATACTCAGCTGTAAATTAACTGAATCTTTCCGAACTCAGCTGCGAGTCTTCTGATACAGTCTTCAGCAAGTCTTCTGTAATTCTACTAGGCTCCATTTGAGTCAGCCTACATCCTATTTATGACAAGAGCAGAAATTACATAAAAATGGGGTGCCAACTTTCTAATACATAGTTTTCTAAGCATCATCAAAATCTATACAATAAATTTCTTAACAATTTAGATTTTTTTGAATGACCAGGTAGCTGGTTGGGGTCTCGTTAAAACCTCCCAAGGTAAAACCCACCTTTGTGGGAAAAAACCCTGGCAAGAAAGAGTACCCCCCATAAAAATAAACGTCCCGAAAGATAAAAAATAAACACTAGGATGTATTATCTAACAAATCTGTAAGTTGATTGACCAACATAATCTTCCAAGAGAAGGGACACGATATCCTCAGAAGGAACGCCCCACCAAGACGTTGATTGCGATTTCTTACTCAGTAGGTCTGCCAGTCTATTGCCTTCACGATAAATATGCGAAACCACCAAGTCCATCTGGGAAATCAAATGAAGAGTATACCGCCATTTACTCAAGTGTCGCCAGGGGACAACAAAAGATCTTTTATGAAGCAGATCCACCACATAAGCAGAATCCGACTCTAGCTAAAGATGAGTCCAGCCCTTATCAAATCCATAGTGAATTGCCCACATGGCCGCCACCAACTCTGCCTCAAAAGCATAACCAGCACCACATCGCTCCACGAAGCAACCCCAAAAGAAGCCTCTGCAATTCTGGAAGACCCCAGATGCCGTGAGACTTCCCGGCGCTCTCGAAGTGCTACCATTCGTATTCACCTTGATCCATCCAGGAAGGGGTTTTTGCCAATCAACCTGCACAATTTTTGGAGCTTTTCTTGGACGACCAGGAACGTGAAGTCTTCGAAGGATGAAAAGATCCCTTTGATCATTATCCATGCAATCCTGATCTAAAGATGAAGATTCAACAATGAGAACCCGGAGTTGGACAATAGCAGCGTCCACCGTCCATGTGTAAGTCCAAGCGGCTACGATAATCTAGAGGGGGGGGGTGAATAGATTATCTCCATCTTTTCGATTTCGCCCTCTTTTTCCAACCGAATGCTCAAAGATAATAACAAAGGTGCGGAATGTAAACAACACACGACGATTTAAAGAGGTTCAACCCACCTAGGGCCTAATCCTCTACCACCCCAAAGATATCAGGGATGGATTTGAAAAGAAAAAGAATTTTATTAATTACCAAAATTAATACAAATTCAACTTACAACAACTTGAAGAGCACCACACTCTTCTTCGACACCACCTTTGGAGATTACCACAATCTCCCTTTGAAGATTACCACAATCTTCCTTCAACGGCACCTTGTGAAGATTACCACAATCTTCAACCTTGAAGAATACCAAATTCTTCAACACCTCAATAAGAAGATTACCACAATCCTCTTCACCTATCACCTAGATCATCCAAGTATGTTCTTACCACAAGAACACTCACAAGGATATCTTGTGTTTGAATGATAACCAAAAATCAAGATTACAACTCAATAATGAATAATACAATTTGAGTGCAAAGTGTAATCAAGAATAGCCTAGACCTCAAGGATGTGAAAGTGATAAGCTAGGCAAATTTACAACAAGAATAATAACAATGAAAGACCAAGTATTTGCTTGAAGTGTATCTTGTTGTGTTGTATCACAATTGTTGTTTTTGGTTGCTCCAAAACTTCCTCTATTTATAGGAGATGATTGATCAAGCATAGGCTCCTCTTGGGGATTGAAAATCTCTGAGAAAAATACAATTAAAATCAAGAATATAGCTGTTAGAAATCAATCCCACAATTTAAGGAAAAATGTGTCTTTTGTCAAACGGTCATAATTTTTTGTTTGTCGATACAGGCATGCACCGGTCGCACGTAAATAAGAGAAAATGAGAATACTTGAAAATTACAACAGGCGACCGGGTCGACGTAAGCTTGACGGCCGGTCGCCCCTGTCTCAACCGGTCCCCCTAAACAAAAAAAAAAGGGGTTAAGTTCTGCGTTTCAACATGAAACTTGCAGTACGGCCGCACTGGCGGACCGGTCGACCGCCGACCGGTCGACGCCGAGCGGACGGTCGACCTGCTTGTTTTTTGCTTCCGTCTCATTTTCTGTTTCTAAAAACATCTTGGTACGGGTTGCCCTATGGGGCGGCCAGGTCGACCACGAGACAGTAAATATTGTCCAATTTTTGTTGAAAATAAAACTCAAGAAATACTCCGAAAATTGTGTAAAAACATTTTAAACCGATCGAGAGTATTTAGACAACATTTAGGAACCTGTTATAGGAGTAAAAACTCATTGATAAAAGTGTTGTCCATTTTTAATAAACTTGAGAAAATACTCCGGAAAATATTAAAACTATTTTAAATCCTTTAGGAGTATTTGGACAACCTTTAAAAACATTGTTTTGGTGATAAAATAAAATCATCAAAATTAAGATAAAAACATGTATCAAACAATCTCCCCCTTTTTGATGATTACAAACCAAAACAATTTTTACACAAACTAAGAGAACAATTTTAGAAATGATTTTCCGGTAAAAACATTTGACCGTTTGGAAGCAACCAAAAAAAAATATTAAAGCAACCAAGTAGGGAGTAAATATTTTCAATAATAAGCACAAGCTCCCCCTATCAACAAGCACATCAAGAATAATGTAAGAGCAATAATTCATAAGCTAAAAACTTTAGCTTTTACAATTTGTTCAAGAGCTTATAAGCTCCCCCTGTCACAAAACAACATTAAACAAATAATATAAGTCCATCAATCAACAATTGGACTAAGAACAAATCACAACTTATGGCTTTTATGAGCCATAGCTTATAGCTTTTATGACAAGCTTTTATTAGCTTCTTTGAGCTAATGAGCCAATATCCTGTTTCTCCCCCTTTGGAATCATCAAAAAGAATGTTAGGATGGTGAAAACACCATACAATAATATCAAAGCGCCAAAAAGCGGTTTAATAACAGATTGAGCAATTAAGGCATAATAATCCAAGGAAAATTGGAGAATTGAAACATAAAAGATCCATGAGCTTATTAGTAAGCTAAAAACATGATTTCAAAAAGATTTTAAGACATTTTGAAGCAAGAGAATCATGTAGAAGTTGAAAGTTTCATTGCGACATTTTAACAAACACCTTGTGTGCTTTAAAAATAGAAGAGGTTGTATATAACATTTGTAAATGGTTCGAGCCAAAAATTTACATATCATCAATCAACCTCATTCCAAATCTAAAAAAAAGATCATATGCACCATATGCAACAATTTGTTCAACAAATAAGAGGCTTAAAATAGATTCTCAAGGGTTCAACCCAATTGAGATAAGCTAAGAATGATCAAGGTATTACAAATACCAAAAATTAGAGCATCCATCAAGTAATAAGTCATACTTACAACAATACATGTATCAAATGTCCCAACATATCCAACTAAGCATAATGAACAAAGCATTAAGAGAAGCACTTTTACCATCAAGTACTTCACACCAATTATCAAACAATGCTTAAATTAAAGTATTTTTACCATCAAATACTCCATCAAAATCATGATCATCCACAAGTCATTATCAACTTGCAATTTTAACCCTTTAAGAAAACAAGCAAATATCATTAGTACAAATGAGTTTTACAAAAGTTCATAAAAGTACAAAGCAACTTAAATGAAAATGCTAGAAAGTAAAGGGGTGGGGTAACATCATTCCTCATCCGAGGAGAAGCAAGATCCGGGAATTAAGTCCTTGATGAATTTCTTTAACTTGCCGGTAGACTTTTGCATTTTGGAGGTCTTTTGCTCCAAAGCCTCATACCTCATCTCATGAAAAGCCCTCATCTCATCAAATTCGGCTTGAGTATACCTCCTAGGCGGTTGAGCACCGGTATTACCCTCCGGATTGCTCGGTTCGCCCTCTTCCACCAATCTTGCGGCCCCGGCGTCATCAAAGAAGTCATTAGGATCGGGAGACTCTTGACCTCTTCCTCTCGCCATTTTGGTTGGTCGGATTTCCATGTTCTTGCGCATAGTGACTATTTGGGCGATGTTATCAATATCAAAGTCGTTTTGAAATACCTCCGAGTTACACTCCGACGAAGGTAGTCCCGATTGAATAAGAAGTTTACAAATCCAATTTCCCATAACCAACTTCTTATTACCTTGAGTAATGGACTCGATTAGACATTGAATAAGTATGGCACCAAAGTTAAGTGGTTCCCTCCTAGCAATCTTATAAGTCAAAAAATAATCCATATTGCTAGGCATCTTTCCCGACTTACCACAAATGCAATATGCGACAATGACCGATAAAATACGATGCTCAAGTGTCATTGCCAACAAAGAATACTTTGGCCATACTCCCAAATACGTCTTAACTTCTTTCATCGACACCCCCAACATTTCATCATTCCAAGTCCCACAAGAGAAATAATCCCAACCACCTTCTCTAACATGTAAAAGCCGGCAAATATCATTAGGAGTCCATCTAAAATGACGACCCTTTATAAGCGAATTAACGGCAATCGGCTTTCTTTCATTATCATATTGCACCCACATATTAGCATAAAAATGTTGGATAATATCATCATCATACAAAACATAAGCATGCTCCCCATAGATACATCCAACCTTGTTCCTCAAAAAATCCTCTTATAGTAGGATACTCATTTGTAAATGAACTAAAACGACACATTTTAGTCCGAGCAATAGATTTACCTCCCATCCCCGAATCCTCATAGTACCATTCCGCATACTTATTGATGAAATTAATAGCATTGCGGGAATTAGGAGCTTGAGTAACAAAAGATTTTTTACCTTTCGCCCAACGGCAATTTTCGAGCGAAATTGTTCCGCGAAGCTCGGTAATTTGGGCCCGAGAGAGAATGGGATTTTGAACATCATCACCTTCTTGAGCCACGTTTCTTTGAGCGGCTCGAATATCCCTTTGTTCGGCCGTCTCGCCGATTTCTCAAGTACCCTCTCCGCCCTTTCTTCTCTTAGAAGTGGGATTTTGATCGGTGGAATTTCTTGGAGGAGCCATATATGTAAGATTCTTGTGAAAATAAGAAGATTAGCAACAAGAATCGTGAAAAATGATGAAGAATTGAAGATTTTGAAGAAAAGGGGAAAAATCGCTGCTATAGGGTTTTAAGAATATGTCCTGCGTCTGTTTTAAGAGCTGAAGACAGAAAGTTTTAAGTGCAAAAAAATGGCCTGGGCGACCGGTCGAGGTAGGGGGCGACCGGTCGAGGTGCGAAGCGACCGTCGCCCCCGCTATGACCAAATCGGTGATTTTTTTTCTCCCAGAGTTTTCCAAAATTCGATTTTTCACCCAAAAAGTTTTAAAACTTTGCAAAAATATAAGTTTGGACTATATCCAACAAATATGGGTTTTGGGAAAACATATAAACGATAAAATCGAGACTAAACACGTAGTGCCTTTTTAAAAGAAAATATTTGCAAGATTAATTAGGGGCACTTAAGGGGTCAAAATGAAATATCTTGAAAGATATGTGCATAAGCATAATATCGAGTTTAAAGAAAAATACGAGTAGACATACCTCGATGGTTTAAGAAACTTGATGACATAATAGCCAATGAGTATGAAATATGTATCCTACACAATTCTTAGACAACATTTTCATAGAAAATTCAAGTGTAGGCAAATAATATGAGATATCAAAAAGAGCTTATGCTATAAGATTTCATAGGAGATAATAAGTCACATAAGTCTAATAAAATGCTCAAGAGTTTTAGAAAATCATGCAAGGTCTCTTTTTTAAAAAATTTGAAACTCATATATAAGAGACCTAAAAAAAATACTTGAAGATTCATTTTGCAATTAAGACACAATTAAAAGTATGCATAGATTTAAAAATAAAATGCATATACAAATGGGGAGATACGGTTTACCAATTACGCCGTTTCCATGGGTTGTGTCTTTCCCATTGTTGATGATATCTTCCCATTGAGAAGTCACTTTGTTGATGATGACTTCTCCATTTCCAAGATTGGTTACCTTCCCATGGTTGATGGTTTCTTCTTCTTTGAAAATCATCTTGTTGATGATGTCTTTGCCATTTCCAAGGATTGTGTTCTTCCCATTTTTGATTATACGCTCTTCTTGGAAATTGGCTTTGTTGAGAGTAGTTTCTCCTTCTTTGATCAAATGAAACGTTCATTTGATGTTTTCTTGGTGGCATGAATTTTCTCCGATTTTTGCTTTTTGCGGGTACCTAATAGCACATTGTTTTGTGGTACCCTCATGTGTTTGGGTCCTTTAAGATTAGCTTTGAGACTTTTAGGTCTCCAACAATATTTAGAGCTATTTCTAGCCCGACAAGAATTAGCCGTATGACCCTTTTTGCCACAATAAAAACAAGTAATAATTCTAGGAGCATAATGACCAATATGCATAGTGACTTGATCCTTTTTCATATGATTAACAACATTAGGCTTATGATCAAGTCCTTTATCACAATTATGAATATCAACGATATTGGACATTTTATTGGTACTCAAGTTGGATTTTAATAAATCCTTTTTCATGCAATCAATATTCTCAACAAGAGTACTATTTTCTTTTTCAAGGTTTCTAACCTTGTCAAGTGTGGTGGTGTGAGCATATGATAGTGATTCATAAGAAGTAAATAAACTATCCTTATCATTTTTCAAAATATTGAATTCCTTTTTCAAATTTTTGTATCTAACAAGTAAGCTTTGGAATTCATTTTGAAGTTCATCATAATCATTTTGTAAATCACTATAATCATTTTGAATGACAATATCATAGGAAGTAGAGGGTTTAAGACATACCTCATTTTCTTCATTGATGCCCATAAAACAATATTCAACTTCTTCATAATTGGAAGTAGATGCTTTTGTTTGACTCCTTTCATTTGCAAATACTCCATAGATGGCTTCTAATTTTTCCATACTTCATGTGCCGACTTTATTCCTACAATATGTTCATATTCTAAATTAGTAAATGAACAATACAAAATATTTAAAGCCTTACCGTTTAAGGAGATGATTTTCTTTTCTTCATCATTGAGCTTTTTGAAGCCTTTTGAGGTGTATGGTGTATCTTTCGCCGGAATGGATTCTCCATTAATGACGGTGTTCCAAATGTCGAACCCGCAACCTTGTAGATAGCATTCCATTCTTTCTTTCCAAAAATTAAAATTCTTGGAGTCAAATAGTGGTGGCTTGGTGGTGGAGGTGCCGGATAGATGAGCTTCGTTCGTAGCCGTCGATCGTTTCTCTTCACTCGCGATGTGAAACGAGCTTGCCAAAGAGTTTGGCTTTGATACCACTTGTAAGTCCAAGCGGCTACGATAATCTAGAGGGGGGGTGAATAGATTATCTCCATCTTTTCGATTTCGCCCTCTTTTTCCAACCGAATGCTCAAAGATAATAACAAAGGTGCGGAATGTAAACAACACACGACGATTTAAAGAGGTTCAACCCACCTAGGGCCTAATCCTCTACCACCCCAGTATATCCGGGATGGATTTCGAAAAGAAAAAGAATTTTATTAATTACCAAAATTAATACAAATTCAACTTACAACAACTTGAAGAGCACCACACTCTTCTTCGACACCACATTTGGAGATTACCACAATCTCCCTTTGAAGATTACCACAATCTTCCTTCAACGGCACCTTGTGAAGATTACCACAATCTTCAACCTTGAAGAATACCAAATTCTTCAACACCTCAATAAGAAGATTACCACAATCCTCTTCACCTATCACCTAGATCATCCAAGTATGTTCTTACCACAAGAACACTCACAAGGATATCTTGTGTTTGAATGATAACCAAAAATCAAGATTACAACTCAATAATGAATAATACAATTTGAGTGCAAAGTGTAATCAAGAATAGCCTAGACCTCAAGGATGTGAAAGTGATAAGCTAGGCAAATTTACAACAAGAATAATAACAATGAAAGACCAAGTATTTGCTTGAAGTGTATCTTGTTGTGTTGTATCACAATTGTTGTTTTTGGTTGCTCCAAAACTTCCTCTATTTATAGGAGATGATTGATCAAGCATAGGCTCCTCTTGGGGATTGAAAATCTCTGAGAAAAATACAATTAAAATCAAGAATATAGTTTGTTAGAAATCAATCCCACAATTTAAGGAAATGTGTGTTGTCAAACGGTCATAATTTTTTTTTTGTCAATACACAGGCGACCGGTCGCACGAGTAAATAAGAGAAAATGAGAACACTTGAAAATTACAACAGGCGGTCGGTCGACGAGGCCGGTCGGCCGACTGCCTCAACCGGTCCCCCTAAACAAAAAAACGAAGGGGTTAAGTTCGTTTCAACATGAAACTTGCAGTGCACTGGTCGCACTGGCGACGGGTCGACCGGACCGATCGACGCCCGAAGCACCGGTCGACCGCTTGTTTTTTGCTTCCGTCTCATTTTCTGTTTCTAAAAACATCTTCAGGTACGGGTTGCCCTATAGGGCGACCGGTCGACCACGAGACAGAAATATTGTCCAATTTTTGTCGAAAATAAAACTCAAGAAATACTCCGAAAATTGTGTAAAAACATTTTAAACCGATCGAGAGTATTTAGACAACATTTAGGAACCTGTTATAGGAGTAAAAACTCATTGATAAAAGTGTTGTCCATTTTTAATAAACTTGAGAAAATACTCCGGAAAATATTAAAACCATTTTAAATCCTTTAGGAGTATTTGGACAACCTTTAAAAACATTGTTTTGGTGATAAAATAAAATCATCAAAATTAAGATAAAAACATGTATCAAACACCATGTCTTATCGTTGAAAGCCAAATCATTCCGGATATGCCAAATAAACCAGATGCAAGATAATGATGCGGCTCGTCATAAAAAGAGACTTGCTCATTGAAACGAAAAAACATCAAGTGCACCAAGAATTCATTGAAACTGTGAGCAAGATAAGAGTGAACATCAAAGGTGCTAAAAATCCAGCGCCAAAGAGCCCCGACAAAGACACAAGATACAAATAAGTGATCAGTGGATTCTACATGAGCACAACAAAGGCCACAAACAGAGGGGCCGATAAAACCCCGATTTTGCAACAAATCTAAGACCGCCAATCGATTGTGAATAGCATGCCAAGCCATAATCGAACGCCTTTTCGATATGTAAGGGGACCAAATCCATGAACCCCAATTGACCATAGGAGATGATGGACGAAGATGAGAATATGCAGCTTTTGAAGTAAACTCCCCATCAACAGAGTGCATCCAAATCCGTGTGTCCTTTTAAGAAGGGGCAATAGGAAAGTGTACAATATCCCGAATAAGATCCAAATAAGCCTCAACAAAAGAGAATGTGAAGTTCCAGGAATCATCGTAGAAGTATTCAGAAATATGTTGCCCGAAGAGGTATCTGTACTCATGAGGTAATCCGATACTATCGGCAATGCAGTATCCCAACCAGTTGTCAATCCAATATAAGACCTCTGAATTATTCCCAGGAATCCAGTGTGACTCCGCCAAACTGTCCTCAATGCGAGGCCTAATCCCACCCAAATAGAAGATGGTAAAAACGTACGATGAATAGAACCATCAGAAAGCAAATAACATTTTCAGAGAATCTGAAAAACCATTGATTCTGACGTCATAACTTTCCATCCCAGTTACGTTAGAAAAGCACTAGTAGCCACAATAATAGATCGAACCCCAAGACCGTCTTTTGCCCGGGGCATACAACAACGAGCCTAATTAACCACCACAGAACCCTTAGAGTTGACATCAACAATCCAAATAAAATTACGCATGGCTTTTTCCATTTTCTTAAGTAATGATCTCGGCCACTTGTAAATCATCATAGTATGTACAAAGAAACTAGTAATCACAAAATTAACCAAGAAAACTCTCCCAGCAAGTGAAAGAGTCGTCCCCTTCCATCTTCTAAACTTCAGAATAATCTTATCAAAAATCTGCTGCAAAATGGCGGGCTTAGAAGCATCTTTAAAGATAAGGGCTCCTAAGTAAACCGTTGGAAAGGCCCCTAAATAAACACCCATAATATTCTAAATATGACTCCGCACATGATTAGATACACGGCTGCCGAAGAAAACTTTCAATTTCCGAGAATTGAAGGTCTAACCCGAAATATTAGCATAAACCATGAGGATCTGAAGAAGAATACGCGCATTAGCCGAAGAAACCTAACACATGATAACTATGCCATCCGCGTAGAGAATCAAAGCAGGGAAAACAATACGTCTTGGCGTGACAAACAATGCTAGCTGATTAAGGGACACCGCCTCAAGAAACTTGCTTAGAACTTCCTCCGCAATGCAAAAAAGCAAAGGAGACAAGGGGTCACCCTGTCTAACACCTCTAGAACACGGAAAGTAACCCACCGATGAACCATTTAATAAAATAAAAATTCAGGCCGACTGTAGAATAACCTCTATCCAATGAATAAAGGTATTAGAGAAGCCAAACCGATGTAGAACATGGATCAAAAAAATCCCAATTCAAAGTATCAAACGCTTTATGGATATCAATTTTCAAAATCATGTTATTGTCGAGACGACTGTGCAGAATATTGAAACCCTCTGAAAACAAAGCAATAATCGTGAATTTTTCTTCCCGGAATAAAACTAAATTGCGTAGGAGACAAATAAGATGGGATGATCGACCCTAGGCGTGTAGCCAAAATCTTGAAATTACCTTGAAAAGGAAATTACTAATACAATCATCCGAAAATTATCAATAGTGTTTGCATCCCTGCTTTTCGGAATGAGGGCCATAAAACTAGCGTTCAACCCAGAAGGTAATGTCAAACTCGTGAAGAAAAACTGACAGTTGTGATCACCTAGGCTGAAATAAAGTCCCAACAGCGTTGATAAAAGGTATTAGTGAAACTGTCCGGACCCGGAGAACTATATGATTCTAGATCAAAAACTGCCTCCCGAATCTCAAACTCCGAAGGAATAGTAGTTAAAAGAGCATTATCAGCCGGCACCACCTTCGGAGAAATGACTTGATCAACCATAGAATAGTCCGAAGTAGAATTCCCTGAATCCAAAAAAAGCTCCTTGTAAAAAGAAGTAATATGATTCCCAAGCACTATAGAATCATCTAAAAAATTACCATCAATTATCAGACCCTGGATCCCTGAGCGGCTCTTCTTAATCTGACAACGACGATGAAAAAATGTTATATTACGGTCCCCATCTTTAAGCCAGGCAGTACGAGCTTTCTGCCTAAGAAATTCAGATTGCAATAACAGAGTTTTGGAAAGAGAAGTTTGAGCTTCGAATTCGAGTTCACGATGATCTGCATTGTAACCCAAAGTCTCAATATCTGGCTGGAGTTGGCGTACTTTCTCCATCTGAATATCCACCTTACGATTAACATCACCAAAAACATTCTTGTTCCAACCCTTAAGGTCCTCATGTAACCTTTTGAGCTTCAACATAATACGCAAAAGAGGGTTGGAAGAAAGATATAGCTGAACCCATGAAGAAGTAACAAAATCCCAAAAGTTGTCATGAGAAAACCACATGCATTGAAAATGAAACGGAACCGGACCTCTACTAGTGGTGGACGAACAAGAAACTAGGAGTAGGTGATGATCCAAACCAATGCGTGGAAGTACCAAACCTTTAACCACTTGCCAGTGGTTGAAAAATCGACAAGTGGCAAGAGCCCAGTCCAATTTCGCCTGTAGAAAAGAAAGGGGCGATCGAGTGGCTCACCATGTAAAGATATTGCCCGTAGTAGGCACTGAGAACAAACTAGCATCATCCAAAAAGCCCCTGAAATCCTGGCAAGAAGCCTGAGAGAGAATACCACTGCCCATTCTATCATGATTACCCAAAACCGCATTAAAATCACCAAGGAGCAACAAATCATCAAGACCCGAATTCACCAAATCCAACCAAAGCGTGCGACGGTCAATGTTATTGCATAAACCATGAACCAAACCAATATGAAAAATCTGAGAAGCCAACTGCACTTGAAGAAAAATACACTGAGAAGAAACCAGTCATGCCATAAAATAGAAATCCCCTGATTACAAAACACCCAAATATCCGTCCGACCATTAGATCGAAAGTTCTGAGTTACAAACCTCAAACCCAGAATAGTACAATAGGAATCAAAAATCGAATTGATGTCAACCTTAGGTTCACAGATAGCCAGTAAAGATGGTTAATGCTTATGAAATAAAGCCTTAAAAACATTACTATAAGTAATGTTCCCAATCCCCCGAATATTCCAAAAGATGCAATTTATTTGGAGATAGGCGGGAGAGAAATCCTTGTTGGGCACATGAAAGTGTCAGAAATAAGATGGTCCTCATGATCAAGAGCGTGCTCATTAGAATCCTCATCAGCATAATCCTCCCATCGCTTATTAGCCGCAATATCTAATTACTTAGGACCATTAAAATCCACAATAATTGAAAGGTCATGAATCATTGGGGTCGATCCTTGGGTGACATTCTGAAGCAGTCGGAGCTTTGCTGAGTCTAGAGAGCTATCCCTAAAGGCTTTACTAATAGTGTGAACTGGTTTCTCCAGGTGGCGTTGAATCGTTAGTGGTAGATTACGAAGATCAGACAAGTTAGAGATGGAGCCAGGATAAGAAACCAGAGGCTTAGGAACCGGATTACGTGCGACCATAACAGGAGGAGTGTCCGAGAATTGAGTATCGGGAACATCCTCTATGTCAAGAGCCTCAAAAGAATTGCCTAAGTTAATGTTTGTAGGGAAATTGACTATGGCACATGATGGAGAACCAGCACGCATAGCCGAACCCATTTTTCCATTGAGTTATCAATGGTCTTGCCCTTGTCCGTAGCCCGATGCACTGGACTATAAACTTTCCAAACTCTAGAATGCCCCGTTGCAAACTAGGGCGTCCAGGAGGAACAAAAGTCCCCGTGGAAGCAAGAAGGCAAGAAGCAGTTGGGTGACCCATAATACAACATATAGAGAAAAACTCATGGAGTTTTTCATAGCTAACCGACACAAAAGATCATTGACCAACCCGTACCACCATGATGTGATCTTCTAATGGTTTAGCAAGGTCCAAGTAAACTCTCACACATATGAAATGACCAAGGGATCCATCTAAGGAACGATGATCAATCTGAATCGGATTACCAATAGCACTAGCAATCCCCATAATAATATTCGGGTCCCAATATTCCAGACTAAGTTCAAAGATTCTAACCCAAACACTAGCAATAGAAGTATTAACCTTGTAAAGGTTGAAATCCGGAACCTAAGGGGAAAGCTAAATCATATCGGGGTTAAGAGCCCAAGTGACACGTAACTGAGCACGGGAATGATACTGGGCATTAGAAAATTTAACACAGAAATAACCCTTGCCTAAGGGAATAAGTTTCCAATTATTTTTAATACCCCATAACTCCGATAGCTATTTATGCAGAGGCATAATTGGCCATGGCTTATTACCCTTACATAAAAGCACACGACCAATCAAAGAATAAGAAAATTCAAGAAGACGCTGCTAGTATACATTTTCATCAATGGTCACGGAATAGTAGTCACCTTTCCTAACAGGTTCTGGGATAGAATTAATCTTGCCAGAAACAACATGAGAAAATGAAGAAAGATTACCTGGGGCCTGGGGAAACGTAGAATCCATAGCATTGGGATTACCTGAAATAACTTTAGCAAAAGTATTACCCATAATATTAGCTTTATTATGAGCCGAAGGTTGGGGGTTCAAAGCATTAGAGGAGGCCATTGTAGAAGAACATCATGCAATTGGAGAAATCGCTTTGGGAGGACATGACGTCGGGATGCCATGCAGGTGACAAACAGCGGCCCAGGGTCATCATCCCCCTGGAGGGGAGTGGCCTTGGTAGAATGGATGGTTGTCGGCCCCCCATAAGAGGCAAAGAGGGGGCCAGCCCCCCATAGCGTGTCGCTGCCATGGGGGTAAGGGAAGAAGAACCCGATGCCCCCCATGGCATGCGGCTGGGGGGCCATGAACCACATGCCCTTGCGACATGGATAAATCAGGAGCAACCGTCGCACGTGAAGAAGACACATGGAGCATATTGGAGTCGGCCAAGTAGGAGTTAGTGGAGATTAACCCCGTTTCAAACATAGAGCGATCATTATTCACATTGGACGGTTGTGATGCATGGGGAATAAAATTTGACGGAATAAAACCTCCATGGATGTGAACACCGTGCAACAACCTATGACAAGATTTGTTAGGGTTTTCCAAAACCCTGTCCATGGCGTTCGATCGTTGAGGTGGTGCAACATGAGATGGTATTCCAGAGTCCTGCAAATTCTTCGACAATGAACGTAAGGTGATCTCAGACGAGAAGACTGGGATGCAACGTTATTAGTATATCCGAAAATTAATATCGGCCATCGTATGCCGGATAAAGACGAATGGAGATAAGCTTTAGCGGTGGTCGACGGCCGTCAAAAGGGTAGGGTTAGGAGAGAGCATGTCGACTATTTGAAAATTAAAGGGATTCTTCTTAACAATTTAGATTAACACCTTGCATACTTAAACACAATGTATTTTATATGTTTTTCAATATTGCTAAAATGCATTATATTTTGCATCAAAATAGAACAACATTACATTACATATTGAATGTGAGTGAAATAAAAGAGGTTGTAATGTGCATTTTATTTGCAAAATACATATTGTTTGAATAAAAAGGCACTTTACATTTTACATATTTTTTTGTCCTTTTCTTTTAAATATCATAACAAAAATATATTAATTTATCAATTACATAATATTTTTTTTATATTAAAACTGTCCACTACCACCCGCCACCACTTAAAACTGCACACTCAATTTTACTTAATAAAACCGCGATTTGAAAATATTATTTAACCAAACTGCAGATAACAATTATGTTTGAAATTATCTAAAAAAACACAAAACCGCACCGCAATCACCCCTAGAGAGAAGAGGATGAATGGAAAAAGTAAGGAAACAAATTTGGGGAGGGGGGGATTAGGGTGTAGGTGCGAAAACGTGAGGAGGAAGTGATAAATTGAGGAGTTAAGAAACTATTAGTAACAAAAAAAAGTGTCATCGCAAATAACAACATAAATGCTTAATTTTAAGTGCAAATTATTATTGACAACAAAGATGTCATTTCTAATACTGAACTTTTAGTAACGATTGTGTCGTTACAAAAGATTTATCAACTATTTTAGAAATGAAATGATATAGTGACAACATCGTTGACGCAAATAACTAACTATTTGTGACAACAACTTTCATAACTCGTCACTATTGGTATTAGCAACAAATGTTTTTGTCAATTATTAGTAAAATTATTTGCAACGGCTTGTCGTCACAAAAGGTCGTGTTTTAGTCACAACATTATGTTGTTACTCATACATTCGTGGCAAAAAGCCACATTTCTTGTACTGATGGCGCCTGAGATAAAAAAAATAAAAAATTAATAATAATAATAATAATAATAATAATAATAATAATAATAATAATAATAATAATAATAATAACAACAATTTGTTTTATATATTTTTATATTTTTATGCTACTAGAAATGTAGACCACTCCTTTAAAGTAATTGGTCCAATTGTCCAACAGTCCAAGTCCAAGAGTTTAAGGTAACTGCAGTAGCCAAGATATGTCACGTGGAGGACCAGCTTGCAATACGACTAGACAGTTAGAAGGGACCCGAGTTCCCGGGGAAGCCCCGTCAATTTTGAGTCAGCAATAGTTCTAAATATGATCCAAAGCGCAAAGTGATAAGTAAGTTAATTTATAGTTCTTACAAAAGAATGGAGAAGGATTATTTATACTCGAGACATTGGGTCTCGTGAGTCTTGCTTAGTTGACTGGTCCTCATGAACCATGTACTTAATAATAATTACGAATTAATCCATTTCATAATAATTTTTGGCTAGTAACAATAAAATTGGGGTTTAAGTAATTTAAAAAATAAACAATAATAAATAGTCTTTATCCTCATCACAGCTAGGGGTGTCAATTTGAGGCACGATATGATTGACCGACATGAAGACATCACGAAATTATAGGGTTTGGAATGGGTCTTATCGAGTTTGGGCCGTTATCGGGCTAGGACGATAAGGGACGATAATAATCAGGTTGATATCGAACTGACCCAATAAACACGATAAGGCACGATATTTTCTTATTTATTGGTAATTGATTATTCATATAGGTAATTTACTAGTAATTGACTATTTGTACTTAAACATTTTTATTGATAATTTATTAGAATATTTATTTTAAGTATCAAATATAAAAAGAATATAAAAAAATCATAAGTTTTATTTGTTAATGGGCTTAACGGGCCAACCAGGCTTAACTAAATAATTTTGACAAATTTGCTTATCGTGCTTATCGTATCGTGTCGTGTTTTTCGTGTTTTTAACGTTTCTTATTTGGACTTAAATTTTAGGCTCCTTAAAGTTATCGTGTCGTGTTTGTGTTTGGGCTTATCATGTCTTGTTGTTGTCGCCGGCCCGATAATAGCCCAACACGAACGAATTGTCACCCTTAATCACAATTGTATTTTAAAAAGGGAAAATAGTTTTTTAGTACTCTAAGTGGACCAACTTGGAGATTTGGTCCTCGTTTTTTTTTTGAAATTGGTCCATTAAATAATTTTTTTCGGAGATTTCATCCTGTGACCTGCTATAGTAGATTAAAGTTACTTTTAGGCTGATTTTGAATTTAAATTCAGAAAAAGTTATTTTTGAAATTGAATTGGCGCCTACACAGAGCTTGGGAAGAGGGAAAAAAGGCACATTGACTTTTAGGGCATATGTGGCACATTAAGTTTCCTCATTTTTCGCTTCAAATTATTTAATTACATAATATATTTAAAATGTAAAAAAATTAACTATTAGTTCAACTACTATAAAATATATAGAAAAACATATTAATAAAACTATATATAAAATAAAAATAAAGTACAATTCCAAATAATTTGGTATCTTTTAATAAATGACTGCTTATACTTCTAACTAAAAGTTAAATTAAAATTTTCAACTAAATATTCTACTTTTTAACATAGAAAAATTATTTTAAACATTAAAATATCTGTTTTATTGACACATGTTATTAACTTATTTTTGTAGTTTAGTAATTAAAAAAATAGAAAAATGGAATAAAAAATCCTCACTCTAGCCTCTCCACCGATCGGCCAGTCCCAGTCTCAATCTGTTGTTGCACATTAATGATTGCCAGGGGAAATGTTTACCCATGGAGAAGCGACGAGATTGGAGGTGGCATTCCGCGGCAATGACGTCGCCGACGAAGAAATACTGGTGCACGCGAGTTTGATTTTCTATTTTTTTGGTGTCGGAGGTTGCTAGGCATTGCTCGATTGGGTTGGGCATATCACGGGATGGTGTTTTTGAGTCATTTTATTTTATTTTGCGAGACAAATCATGTGTTAAACGGCTGGGGGTTGTTGAACAAAAATAAGGAAGAAGGAACATAAAGAAAAGAAGGAAAAAGGAAAATTTATCCAACTAACCAAACAAGCCATTAGCAAATTCACCCATTTGATTAATTGTTTGTAAAAGAATTACATGTCACCATTACCAGTCACAATTACCTGCTACAGTAGGTCACATGACGAAATCCGAAAAAAATTCAGTTTGTCATTTAGAAAGTACTGATATATAGAGCTTTAGGCAATGTTCGAACATTACACTTTTAAATAAAGTGACTTTTATTTTAGCAAATGGTAGAAAATTAAAATTCGGATATATTTTATTAGATATTGCATCCATATCTTTTATATATTAGGAAAGATATTGAGCATCATAATTGATTAGAATGAATCTTGGGATTGCATCTAATATGGAAATATCTAATTATAATAGGAATTGAGATATATAGTTTTGATCTCTCCATATATTATCAGTAGTAGAGACATTAGATGTCTCCTACGGAATATCAGAAATCTCTCTCCTACAATTTTTCTCTACGTTCTTTCTTGGATCATCACCAATGTTCTTAAAGGGTTTAAGGTATGCACAACCAAGTAAATAACTCTAGTAGTTATTTACACCAAAGATAGTTCGTGATCTTGTTTGTGGTTCAACCAACCAACGGGGTTCATTCGTTGTTCGTTGTTGAATCAAAAGGAGACTTGTAGATGGCTAAATTCTAGATCAAAAGGAGGCTTGTAGACGGGCTTAATCATGACTATGTTAATCGACAGTTCTGTTGTAAATAGGTATACTCGATCCACCTTATATGTGTAAATATGTGATTTATGTTTTAGTCCATATTTCTAACAGTGGTATCAGAGCCATTAGGGCTCAATCTCGCATATTTGATGTGCTACAGTTTGATGATCTATGATTTTTTTTAAATAAAAAAAAGTAGCGCTGCATATACCAATGGACAACTCGCATAACATCAGCCGCGTAGCGGCTCCTAGCGCCATGCGCACAACAAAATCAATTGTTCAACTATTTGTGCATACAAACAGCAAAAGAAAATCAACATTAAACATGTAGCGCACAGATTTCAATGCAACTTATTGATTTTTTTCTTAAAAATTTTAAATCACCACAACTTATTCGTTTCAAATTTGCTTTTTATAAATAATATATAAAATTAATCGTCTTTTTGAGATGTACGATTTGACATCAATATTGGATACACAAAGAATAAAATTCAGATTCGAATTTAAAAAAATAATAATAATGCACAAAAATAGTATTGCAAGCTTCCCAATGCGCAAAACAAGTATGTGTCATCAACAATAACAAAAAATAGTAAGTGGCCTGCCACTAAGTAGTGCCTAAATGGTGTATTTCCCTTTGATATAAAAAAAGGGATTGTTGGTTTAACATGAATTGGAATCCCAAACCTTTTAGTTGTTATATGTTATTTTTCTCATTAGGCCACTTACTATTTTTTGTTATTGTTGATGGCACATGTTTTGCACATTGGGAAGCTTGCAATACTATCTTTGTGCATTATTATTTTATTCCATAATATAATGAATGTAAAATATTTGCGCATTAAAGTACTTGCAAAACATTAATTTTCGCGTATGAGAATGTAAATAAAATTATTTTTTTGTGCTTTAATGATGCATTAAAAATAATATTTTTGCACATAGGGTGCATGAGATTTTTATTCCGCATTAGGTGCAGGAAATAAAATTATTTTTGCGCATTAGCTAGCTACTTGCAAAATTTAATATTTTTATACATTGTGATGCATGCAAAAATTATTTTTGCACATTGGTACATAGAAAATATTTTTTCCGCATAAGGTGTCTGAAAGAAATTATATTTATACGTATTAAGTACAAACAAAATTATTTTATGTGATTTATGTATTATATGAGATGTATTCTTGCTTTTGTGTATGTAATTTTTTGTGATGCAATTAATTAAGTTGATGTGAGATGAATTATCATATGTTGTGAATGAATAGACGTTGGCATATGGGTGCTCATGTATTTGAGTGTTAACTGTTATTTTAATATTATTATTGGGATATAATTTGTCATTATGGTGGTAATTCGATATCCCCAATTTTATTTTGTATTTTCTTTAGATTGATGTAATAGGCCTTGAAAATATGTACTTTTTTATTTTTCAAGGCATGTATTTTTGAGCCAATTTTTGGAGGCTATGTAGTATCAATTTTATGGGGATATTTTTTATTTTACCACCATAGGTCTAAGTTATCTCAACATGATGCACCATATATCAATGTCGCCTATGGGGGGTATTTTTCGTAATTATTCATATCGCATGGTTGCATGTATGATTTATTTATGGACATTGATAATTTTATTCATGGATCAGTAATTTTTATTATGATCTTCAATTCGGTGGGAGACGATTAGTAGCCTTGGTGGCAAATTCTCGATCTCATTGAATTGAAGAAAATAATAAATATTACTTGGACATTGATAATTGTATTTATGGATCGATGATTTTTATTGTGATCTTCAATTCGGTGGGAGATGATTACTAACTTTGGTGAAAAATCTTCGATCTCATTGAATTGAAGAAAATAATAAATATTACTTGGATCCAGAATAAATTTTTTAAATCAGTACCTAATTGTTTCCGCAATTTATTGAAAAGTTTTTTAGACCAAATTCACCAACTTTAGTTTAAGCCAATTATCACGGAAATGGATAAGGTATCCAATATTGTCGCGACTTAGACAACAGACAATATGTTTGTGGATTAAAAACTATTCGCGCTTTAATTTGTTTAAGTCGAAAATGTAAGAACTTAATTGACCAAAATTGTTGCATCTGAGATGCTGACAATATACTTATGGATCAAGAATTAAGTTTGCGTTTTAATTTATTTAAGCTGCAAATTTAAGAATTTAATAAAAGAGTTTAAGCTCTATTTCCAGAATATGAGCTTTCCTCACGAGTAAAAACCCTAGTTGTCAAAATTCGTTATGTGAGTTGAATTAAGGATATTAGTAGATTTTGCTATTATTAATGAAAATCGCATCTCTAGAGGCTGATTATAAAAAGTTGAGATATACGCAAGTGCAGTTGTCGCTTATGCTGACCGATATAAACCAATTGGGGTGAATGTTGGAGCAAGCAAAATGTAGCTTGACAAGAGTACAAGCTAAAACTAGAACCATAAATTGATCCATCAAGTGACAAAGAGGACTACACACTCAACTTAACAAACGAATATAGACTACATCCCCAAACTTATGATGAACATTGTCCCCAATGGAGAGGTGAGAAAGAGGACTTTCCTGGTAATCGAGGAGCTAGGACTCCTCATCAGAATTATGCGGTGGAAGGTAGGTAACGGGTCCTGGTGGTGGCGGCAGCAGAAATGGGAACTGAGGGTACATCTGACTGTAAATCTGGGCAAGGACCCCGTCGTGTTCATTTTCGTACTCCTCCCGTGCAGCTCGGTGGCATTGCTCCACCTGGAAAGCAATGGCTAGGGGGCGATGGGCCCTTCTTAGCTCCCGCATCTCAGTATATAACATGTTATAGGAGTCAGACAAATGAGACGAGATGGCCACCAAACTAGATGGAGCATCAACACTGTGTGTTGGGGCCAGCATGTCAGGTGTAGCAGTGGTAGAGACGTAAGCAGGGTTAACAATATATCCCGCACCTTTAGGTTTAGGCACGCCGCCCTCCCAATCATCATAAGAAGCGATGATAGCAAGTCAATTGGCCCCTTAGGGCGCTCCATAGGCTCGTCATTACTCCAAGTAATGCCATTGTTCTTGCAAATGCCGCTGATCAAGGCCGACATACAAAGTCCCCCAGCAGTGCAGTGGCGAATGACTTAGTGGATGGACTTGGAAATAATCACCGCTGGGTCGAATTGGATATCGTGGATGATGGAATATAGAAGATAAACTCTTTCTTCGTGACATTGGTTACGTGTTTGGTTGGCATCAGATTGTGGCAAATGAAATGGTACCAGGCACGGCCGTACCGACTGAGTGCAGTGTGATAAAATGCAAGAGTACTACCGACGGCTTGAGTGGGTCACCATTCGGTGCCTGGGCGACATAGAGCCTGTACAATCGTGTTTAAATTAGGCGGCTGTGAGACAAAGTCAGTGTATGGATGGTGATTTACCTCGGGTAATGCGTAATGTTCTTGAATAAATGCAGGTTCATATGAGTATACAGGGTGACACACACGGATATCCTTTGCCAAAATGTTTTGAAAGCGTGCATTAGCATATAATTCCTAAACCAAGGTAGGTGCATAAGGCTCAGGTTGGGCGGCTAGTTTCTTCCAACATCGCTCTCGATCATACATCTAAAGTCTACGTCTTATGGGTCCGGTTGAAGCCCCCGTTCGGTTCTGATACTGCGTGCATTTAATTTCTTGTAAAAGAGCGTTTGTGCCTCCAAACTAACAAACATGTGGGTGTTGTATTCCTTCGAGGTAGTGGCCTTTGATTTCTCTTTTCTCTTCCCCGTGCCCTTTTATGTTTTCATTTTTTTAACCTAGCAACATAAACACGAAAATAAAGCACGTGGAAACATAGAATTCGGTTACGAGTGAGAAATTGGCAACCAAAGTACGTAATAATGCACCAAAGCGAGATAATTAGTGTCAATGTATAGGACACAAGCATGAATATGCAATATGGCAACCATACAATGTAAAAAATGTCAATGGAGCATTTTGTCGAACACCTTGTGGGCATGAATTTGGGAAGAGATTGTAAATGCATTGGATAATTCATTGTAATCCCAAAATTCAATACCAAACCAAGTGCTAGTATGAAAATTCAATATACAAGTCAATACCCATCAAATATGAAACCAACACCACCACATTCTATTGACATAAAATAGAGAAAATGGGGAAACCATGGGGAAGGGTTTTGAGTGAACTCATCTTACCAATTGTGGTGTAAAAGAGATGATAGAGGTGCTTGACGTGTGTGAGAGCTCCCAAATTTGAGAAAAACCGAGTAGATTGTGTGATGTGCGCGTATAAGAGGGTGAGGGGTGAGAGAGTTGTGTAGGAGAGGGATAGGATTAGTTGTGTCGGGGTATGATGCAACTCAACTAATCCTAATAATGCAAAATTTACTACTATGACGAATTAACGACGAAAGCAAATATTAAACTATACTAAAAACTAATAAAGCAGTAAAAGTGCTTGGGTTGCCTCCCAAAGAAGCGCAAAATTTACAGTCTACAGTCAGACTTTGTCAGAATTTCAAGAATCCGCCTCTCCTAGTGGGAGATTAAGGATTTTCTGGTCTTCATCTCCAAAATAGTGTTTCAACCACTGCCCATTGACTTGAAACGTACTTCCATATTTACTCTGCAGCTCTATATCACCAAATGGAGAAACACGCTCGATAGTAAATAGTCCAGACCATCTCAACTTTAGTTTGCCGGGGAATAATTTCAATCGCGAGTTGAACAATAATACCTACTGTCCTGGGAGAAATTCACGCCTCAAATCAATTTATCATGCCAGTTCTTGGTCTTTTCCTTGTATATATTTTCATTCTCATAGGCCTCATTTCTGCATTCCTCCATATCGTCAAGCTGTAGAAGTCTGTTCTTACCGGCTGCCTTTAAGTCAAATTTAGCTTCTTCACGGCCCAATATGCATGATGCTCCAGCTCCACCGGCAATGACATGCTTTTCCAAACACCAAGCAATATGGGGACATACCAATAGGCGTTTTAAAGGGCGTTCGATATGCCCAAAGTGCGTCATCCAGTTTATGATCCCAGTCCTTGCGATTACAACTCACAGTCTTCTCAAGAGAGAGCTTTGCCTCCCGATTTGAAATTTCAGTCTATCCATTAGATTGGGGGTGGTAACCTAAAGCAACCTTGTGCCTCGCACCAAACTTAGAAAAAAGGTTATTGAACAGTTTATTGCAAAAATAAGTACCTTCTTCACTAACAATAGCCCTAGGAGTGCCAAAACGAGTGAATGTGCTTGTGTAAAAATTTTAACACTACCTTGGCATCATTAGTTGGTGTAGCAATTGCCTCCACCCATTTGGAGACATAATCAACTGCAAGTAGGATATATGCATGGCCAAATGAAAGGGGGAAGGGACCCATTAAGTTAATCCCTCAAACATCGAACAATTCTACTTCTATCACGTTAGTGATGGGTAGCTCATGGTGTCAAGAGATATTACCAACCCGCTGGCATCTATCACAAGTCTGCACAAAAGTGTAACAATATTTAAATAGAGAGAACCAATAAAATCCAGATTGTAATACCTTAGCAGCAGTGCAGATCGGGCCAACCAGATAGTACACAAAATCAACATACCATGGAGATGAGCTTCAATAGCCAAAATACGCTCATCATGGAAACACTCCTGAATAGGAGCTTCAATCAATTCATCAGGCTATTACGATCTCGATAATTGTTCGGCTACCACATTTTCACTACCCTTCTTATCCATGGATCTCAATATCAAACTCTTAGAGAAGGAGAATCCATCTTATCAATCGAGGTTTCGCATCTTTCTTCGCAAAAAGGTACTAGATAGCAGCATGATTAGTATAGACGATTACCTTGGTACCCATTAAGTAAGCCTGAAACTTGTCGAAAGCAAACACTACTACTAGCATCTCCTTTTCCGTGGTCGTGTAATTTTTTTGAGCATCATCTAATGTCGGCTTGCATAATAAATGGCCTTGAAACTTTTTCTCTTCTTTTCCCCAAAGCGCCCCTCTTTGCATAATCACTAGCATCACACGTGCTCAAAGGGTTGTGTCCAATCCGGTACCACCATAATGGGAGCGAGAGATGAGTGCATACGGATATCCTCAAAAGCCCGCAAACAAAGATTATCAAAGCAAAATGGCACATCTTTCTCTAGAAGATTACATAAGTGCTTGAATATTTTTGAAAAATCTTTAATAAATCTCCGGTAAAAACCAGCATGCCCTAAGAAACTTCTAATCCCTTTTATATTCGCCGGTGGTGGTAATTTTTCAATGGCCACTATTTTAGCTCGATCTACCTCTAAACCCGCAGTAGACACCCCGTGACCTAGTATAATGCCTTCTTTCACCATGAAGTGACATTTTTCCTAATTATGCACTAAATTGGTGTCTTGGCACCTTTGTAAGACCAGAGATAGATTATGGAGGCAGTGATCGAAAGAATTATCAAATAATAAAAAATCATCCATAAAAGCCTCCATAATCTCCTCCACGATGCCATAAAACATTAACATCATACATATCTAAAATGTGGCTGGTGCGTTACACAACCCAAAAGGCATTCTCGATGCAAAAGTACCATAAGGGCATGTGAATGTAGTCGTTTCTTGGTCCTATGGAGCAATAGCAATCTGATTATAACTCGAATATCCATCCAGAAAGCAGTAATACTCATATCCAGCTAACCTATCCAACATCTGATCAATAAAAGACAAGGGGAAATGGTCTTTACGAGTGGCTTTGTTCAGTTTTCTATAGTCTATACACACTTGCCACCTAGTCACCGTACGTATAGAAATTAATTCATTATTGGAATTTTTTAGCGCAATCATCACCCATTTTTTCGGAACTACTTGGACAGGACTAACCCATGAGATAATAGATATGGCATAAATGATGCCAACTTTAAGCCACTTAAGAACTTCAGCCCTAACCACTTCCTTCATTGCAGGATTAAGCCATCTTTGGTGCTCAATAGAGAGCTTGTAAGAGTCCTCCATGAGAATTATGTGCATTACTATGGAGGGACTGATGCCCTTCAAATAAGCTATGGACCAACCTAATGCAGACTTATGTTTTCTTAGAATACGCAACAATTTATCCAGCTCTAAAGGGGATAGAGAGACAAAGACTATTACCATTCTCACCCAAAAATGCATACCGGAGATATGCAGGAAGTTCCTTCAATTTTGATGTGACCTTCAGGGTTTGCTTAACTACTGTGTCTCCTAAACTCTCCTTCAAACCCTTGCTCGTGTCAACCTGTGTGGCATCAAGAGAAAACACGTAATCTAATAAATTGATATCATCAAAATTAGAGTCCATACCTTGCACCAGAGATTGGGTGAGGCATCATTCCAACGGGTCAAAAGTAGCTTGTCAAGTCACTTCCGAGTGGGCACACTACTCGATAACATCTATCAAATGACCTATAAGGTGTTCCTCTTGAAACTTCATCGCATGATAAATGTTGAACACCACTTCTTCCTTATTAACCCGTAGAGTCAGTTCTCCACGTTGAACATAAATTAGTGGTCGACCAGTATTAAAAATGGTCTTCCCAGATCAGTTGAACCTCTCGATCCTCCTCCATGTCAAGTACCACGAAGTCTGCTGAAAATATGAATTTGTCCACCTTCACCAAAACATCTTCAATTACGCCTCGCAGATATGTAAGTGATCTGTCCGCCAATTGTAAGGTGATGGTCGATGGTTTCACCTTACCATGACCTAATTTCCTGAAAATAGACAAAGACATAAGGTTAATGCTAGCGCCTAGATCACAAAGAGCTTTAGTGAAAATAAAATCACTAATAGTACAAGGGATAGTGAAACTCCCCGGATCTTTCAATTTATATGGTAGCTTCTTTGCAAGATAGAGTTGCATTCCTATGTGAGCTATACAGTGTCAAACTCGCCCAATTTTCTCTTTTTCGACGTCACATCCTTCATAAATTTAGCATAGTTAGGCATTTGCTCGAGTGTGTCAGAAAATGGGATGTTGATGTGAATCTTTTTGAAAATTTTCAAGAATTTAGCAAACTGAGCGTCTATCTTCTTTTTCTGAAATCTCTATTGGAACAGGAGTGAATTAGGTACTTAAACTGCCGAATCAAGAGTAGGGACAGATTTAGGCTTTTCAGCCTTCGTCTGCTCATTACTCTGTTGATATTATTCTTGTTTCAACTTCTCCTCAATAGGCAAATCATAATCAGAGATCTTCTCATGGGTGGTATCAGAGGGAAGCTTAGGACCATCATATGCAGTGCACCACTCCTCAACTGGATGGCTTTACAGTGTTCCCTCGGATTCACCTCAGTATTACTCGAAACATTTTCTTTCTTCTGCTCAGAGCATATGGTAATTGCTAACTGTCCCATTTGTGTCTCCACTGATCTAAGATGCGTCTCCATAGTAGTCATCTTCATACCCAAGTTATCAATCTGTGTCTCACTTCTATTCAATCAATTCCTAGTCTCTCCAATAAACGTGCCGAGTATCTCTTCTAGCAATTGCTTCTTTTCACCTACGGGTGCATTGGAACTGGATGGGTTAGAATAACTCGGAGGAGGGTTCAACACATTTTTGTTGTTGTTGTAAGAGACATTCTCACGATTCCGATGTCCAGACTAATAATGAGTCGGTAATAGATTACCTCTATTGTTAAAATCCCGATTATTCACATAATTTGCTTGCTCGACATCGAGTGTGGCAGCTTCTTAAATGGCCGCTGGTGGTATCTCCATTTGTTGCGGTGTTCCTCCATAATTCATGATGGCTAATTTCTTAGATAAAAATGAGATTTGAGCTGCTAAACCCAACATAGTATCCAGCTCAAGAACACCAACAACTTTCCTTGGCACTGACCCCTTGGAGGGCCACTGCTAGTTGTTTGTGGCCATTTCTTCAAGTAGAAGTAATGTCTCGGTCGGAGTTTTAGCCATCAATGTGCCTCATGCTGCAGCATCTAGTATCGTCCTCGTATGCCTATTCAGACCATTATAAAAATATTGAACCATCCCCCGATCTGCATAGCCATTTGTCAGGCATCTCTTCAATGAGATCCTTAAATCGCTCTCAAGCTTCATACAATGGCTCAAAATCAACTGTTGGAACTAAGCTATCTCACTTTTCAGTTGAAGTGTCTTAATGGGAGGGAAAAACTTCGCAATGAATTTCTGAGTCAGATCATCCCAACTTGTGATACTTCCAGGTGTAAACATTTGTAGTCACTGTCTAGTTTTATCATGGAGTGAGAACGAAAATAGCCTTAGTCAGATAGACTCGTTAGATACACCATTCATCTTGATGGTGTTGCATATTTCCAAGAATGTAGCCAAATGGGCATTAGGATCGTCCACGGGACTCCCCCCAAAATGATTTTGCTGAACCATGCTTATAAAGGGCCGACTTTAATTCAGAATTGTTTGCATTGATAGGCTAGCACACAATTCCAGAATAGTTCTGATTCATAGTCGGCCGAAAGTAATTCCGGATTGCCTTTTCGTGTTCCTCTGGTTGTGATGGCACAATTGGAACAAGGTTCTTGTTATTCTCATTTCCACCGTTGCCTGCCATTGGTTGATTTTCTACTTGTCTTGTTGCTCTAATCACTCGAAGTGTCCTTTAAACTCTGGATGAAAAGGAAGCAAGTTAATATCTTTAGATCGTCACATAAATAGACAATTCAATGAGCAATAGCGAGTTAATTTCACCTAAACTAATCTAGATTAGGATTAAAACTACTTAGTAAAACTATTAGCACAAAATAAAATAAATCAATCCCCAGCAAGGACGCCAAAAACTTGTTCGTGATTTTCTTACATAGCGAATGGTGTAAAGTTTTAGTATAGATTAAGAACTGGGTTATCGTCTCCACAGGGATCAATATCAAATTTTAGACTAAGTACATTAATTATAATAGCTTAACTCTATCTAGATAATCGAAGAAAAATGGTTTTGATTAAACTAAAAATAAACCTAAAATTAAACTAACAAGTTCATTCAGACAATTTATCAAAAACTTGGTAGATGTGAATTCTAGAGTGTTGATTCACCTAGTTTTCCCCTATGTTATCAATCCAGTTTATTAATCACACGTTATTAATCTATAAGCCCAATATTCCTACCGCTTATTACTTCCTCTCTCGAGTACCAAATGATACTAGGTTTCAATCCTGATTTCAATATCTCTATAAAAATCATAAATAAAACCCTAATATTCTCAATGAATATTCTTTCACGGACGTCAAAAGATTCATAAACCTCTTAGTTCTATGAAACCCAAAAGTTATGCTATTCTATGGCCAAGAATACAATTACCTCTCTTGAGTGTGAATTCAAACATGCCAAACAATCTAAACTATTGATCAGATAATTCAGATGCAATCAATCCGAATAGCTCATGATGGATGTACATGTGAATCAATAAACTGAAATATTAAAATATAGGTTCAAACGTTGGTTACATCAATCCCCTACAAAATAAATTTTAGCTCATGATGGATGTACAAAAACTCATGAAAAAAAAGTTATACATCTCAAAGGTTCAACAAAGATAATAGAAAAATAAATTCAGAAGATCGAGGAAAGATCCTCTCTGTTTCCAAATAGATGCCTTCGATTTATATCCCAAACTCTTTCTCCATGTTCCTAGTCATCCCTACTGCTTGATAGAATGTCCAACCCTTAATTCGTAAGGCCTTTGTTGTATTTATACCAAACAATCCATCAAAAACTTGTTAAAAGAAACTTTCCAATTCCCAGTCGGGCGTCGCGTGTCGCAGCGCCCCTACACATGCGCCAAAGTGCTGCACTTTGTCTTTGCTGCCCGGTTTTGGGCCCTCGTACCCCAGCGCAGCAGCGCATTCCTTATGCTGTAGCTTTTTCTCACGTTTTCTCTTCTTCAAATGCGATATCTTCCTCCCAAATGCGTTTTTCATTGTTTTTCAATGCCCTTGGCTACCATAACATGTATTGACTCCCTAACGACGCCTAATGAAACAAAATGGACTCAAACTACTCTTAAACACCCAAAAATAACACAAAATCCTAGTCTAGATCACCTGATTTGTTGGTATAAAACCAACTTAACAGCTCCATCATAGCATGTATTCATACTGCATGTGCTTTGAGTTGACCACCTATAGGAAAGTGACTGAATGGGTCCTTGCTTCGTCACTGTGTGAGCCCATATTATTTTCTTGTACTCTTTGGGACTTTGGACTACGTCATGAGGTGTAAGATTGATGAAGCTACTTTAGCTTGTATCCAATGGCCATGCGTGATTTGGTCCGTCGGAGCATATCTAGAAAAGCTATCAAGACCAAGCTAATTGACATGTAGGGTCAACGAAAAACTAAATTTGTAACGCACTTATGTTCTATTATAGCCTGGGCGTCTATGTCGAAATGTGTTTGACTAGTCATGAATATAGAAACATATTTTAAGGATCTAGAGATGCTTGACTGGGTGCGACCACTTGGTTTGGGGTACATATCGAGTTATTTAGTTGAAGGGTTATGGTAGTTTGGTGATGACTCAATATAACTCTCCTCGCCTATTGTTTCTCGCTTGGTCGAACGACTTATTCTCTGTATGAAAGATGAGATGTGAGATGAAAATACTAGAATGTGATTTGAATGAGTTGGATCAGATATGAATGAGTGGGAGATATTTGATAGTGCACCCATATATTTTATATATTAGGGAAGATATTGGGGATCCTAATTGATTAGCATGCATATTGGGATTCCATATAATATGGAAAGATCTAATTATAATAGGAATTGAGATATATAATTTTGATCTCTCCATATATTATTAGTAGTAGAGACATTAGACATCTCTTAAGGAATATCAAAAATCTTTCTCCTACATTTCCAGGGAACTTGCTACAATTGTGGCAAACCAAACCATATGGCAAAAAACTGCCGTCAACCAAAGAAAAAGAAAACCAAGCCACAGTCAAATGCCAATGTGGTTGAACAAAAAGAACTGACCGACGTTGACATGTCGGTAGTAATTTTTAAAGCCAATCTGGTGGATAACCCAAAATAATTGTTTGTCAATATCGTTGCCACTTGCCATGTCTATTCTAATTGGGATGCAGTCTCCTCCTACATCCCGTAGGTCGAAATGAAGCTCCATATGGGGAATCACGGCTCTTCTGATGTTGTTGGCGTAGGTACAGTGGTGCTGAAGCTTACTTCGGGCAACGAGTTGAAGCTAAAGGATGTGTTGCATGTCCCAGACATCCAAAAGAATCTGGTTTTGGGTTCATTGCTGGTAAACTATAGGTTTAGGCTAGTTTTTGAGTCTGAAAAATTTGCACTTAGCAAATTTGGACAGTTCCTTGGTAGGGAATTTCTGGACAAAGCACTGTTCAAAATGAATTTAATGATTGTACGTTGTTTTGGCGAGAATAAGAGGAAGAATGAATCTTCTTTTATTTATATTGTTGAGTGCTCTAATTTATGGTATATTAGATTATGACATGTAAACCTTAATGCTATAAAAAGATTGGTAAATTTAAAATTAATTAAATTGCCAGAAGTAAACTCACAAAGAAAATGTGAAGTTTGTGTTGAAGCTAAAATGGCTAAATTACTGTTTCGTTTGGTTGAAAGGAGCACTTCACCTTTAGAGTTGATACACACTGATGTGTGATCTAAAATTTGTGCAAACTAAAGGTGTTAAAAAATGTTTCATCACGTTTATTGATGATTGCACAAGGTTTTGTTACTTGTACTCATTAAAAAGCAAAGATGATGCTCTGGAAGCTTTTAAAAATTATATAAATGAAGTTGAAAATGAACTTGGCAGTCGGATAAAATAATTTTAAGTGATAGAGGTGGTGAATATGTTGCACCATTTGAAGAAATATGTACCTAGTCGGGCATAATTCATTAAACAACGGCTCCATATTCACCACAGTCTAACGGTGTTGTTGAATGCAAAAACTGGACTCTAAAAGAGATGATGAATGCCATGTTGATAAGTTTCAGATTACTCCAAAATACGTGGGGGAAGTTTTTTTAATAGTCAAACACATATTAAATAAAATACCACTTAAAGGGAAAGATAAGACTCCTTAAGAGTTGTGGAAAAATCATAAGCCTTCTTATAAATACCTTAAAGTGTGGGGATGTTTGGCTAAGGTAGCAATATATGAACCAAAACAAGTTAAAATTGGACCAAAAATAGTTGATTGTGTTTTTATAGAATATGCATACCAAAGTAGTGCATATCGGTTTATGACACATAAGTAAGAAATCTAGAAATGGCTGAAGGTACTATAATCGAATCAAGGAACGTTGTATTCTTTGAGGATGTCTGCCCTTGTAAAGAAAATGTAGAAGTAAGTATTAATAAAAAAACTCACGAAACTTTAAGTGGTTCAACACCAAGTAGTGAAGAAGCAGAGACAATAAGAGGTCTAAGACGGCTAAGTCTTTTGGGCTCGATTTCATAACATTTATGCTTGATGGTGAGCCAAACTCAATTGAAGAGGCCCTCTAAGTGGTCCGATGTTCCGCTCTAGCAAGAATCTATCAATAGTGAAGTCAAGCCTATTCTGCAAAACCATACGTGGGAGTTAATTGATCTCCCTTTTAGACATAAACCTTTAGGATGTAAGTGGATCCAAAAGAAGAAGTATAAATCAGATGAAACTATTAATAAGTATAAAGCACGGATTGTGGCCAAAGGCTTTAAAAAAAAGAAGGGTATGATTTCTTTGACACATATTCTCTAGTAACGAGGATTGCATCTATTCGGGTGCTTCTCGCGATTGTTGACTGCACAATCTTAAGATTCATCAGATGGATATTAAGACATCATTTATGAATGTAGAAATAAATGCATAAATATACATGGAACAACTGAAGGGTTTGTTGCACCCGGTCAAGAAAAGAAGGTGTACAAGTTAATATGTTCATTGTACGGACTGAAATAAGCTCCAAAACTATGGCATCTTAAATTTGACAATACGGTGTTGTCAAATGGATTTAAAATCAATGAGTGTGATAAATGAGTATATGTAAAAGGGACATCAGAAGCATTTGTCATAGTTTGTCTATATGTAGAAGATTTACTAATCATGGGTTGTATTCATGATTATATCATGGATACAAAAAGAATGTTAAAAAGGAACTTTGACATGAAGGATATGGGGAATCTTTGATGTAATCTTAGGGATCAAAATCGCAGAAACCTTGATGGAATTGTCTTATCACAACTTGTTTGTGTAGAGAAAGTGCTCAAGAAATTCAATGCTTTTGGCGGTTCACTGTCAAAGACGCCCATTGATTTAAGTGTAAATCTGGTTATTAATAAAGTAGAACCAATGTCTCAGATGGAATACTCACGTCTAATAGGCAGTTTGATGTACATCACGAACCGTACACGTCTAGTCTTAGCCTATCTTGTAAACAAGTTGAGTAGGTTCACGAGCAATCCAAGTCACGAGCATTGGAAAGCATTAACCAAGGTGTTAAAATACTTGAAGTATACCCTGGATTATAGGCTATACTACTTGAGATATCCAACTGTACTTGAAGGGTATAGTGATGTTAGTTGAATTTTGGATTTGAAAGATTCTTATTCCACTAGTGGATACATATTCACCATTGGGGGTGGTGCAGTATCGTGGAAGTCCACGAAGGAAACTTGTATATCTCGGTCCACCATGGAATTTGAGTTTATAGCTTTGGATAAAGCTAGTGAAGAAACAAAGTGGCTTCGAAACTTTTTGGAAGATATTCCATGTTGGAAAAAGCATGTGCCTTTTGTAATGATTCATTGTGATAGTCAAAAGTTATTGGAAGGGCACAAAGTAATATGTATAATGGTAAGTCTCGACATATTCGTCGGAGATAAATATTGTATGATAATTGATCTCAAACGGTGTAATGTCAATTGACTACGTAAAATCAAAAGACAATTTGGCAGACCCTTTAACAAAATGGATGAATCGAGATCAATTGAGTGTATGATAATTGATCTCAAATGGTGTAATGTCAATTGACTACGTAAAATCAAAAGTCAATTTGGCAGACCCTTTAACAAAAGAGATGAATCGAGATAAATTCAGTAAATTTCTAGAGGGAATGAGCTTAAAGTATACAAAGTAAAATAACCATCCTAGTGGTAACTCAACCATGATCCGGAGATCCCAAGAACTTGGTTCGATGGGGAAACTAAGCTATGAATGTTATGTTGTAACACTTGGAAACAATGTTTCAACCCATCCCTAGAAAGCAAAGTCAAGTGTTAAAACACCTGCAAAGTTGTGATGAGGCTAAGTCATTTGACTTTTAATGATTCCTACACCTCGTTGAGGTTGAGTATGGTAGGATACTCGGATAGGAGATCACCTATATATGTGAGAAGTTTGGGCCCCTTCAAAGTAATACTTATGAATCCAAAGAGATGTCCATGGCCGAAACGGACACAAAACGTGAGAATAGAAGTTATTGAGATCTTATTGTGCTACTCCAAGGAGGAATAGTTCAAGGCATTGTGTCCACTAAGCCGCCAATGTACCCGATGGTATTGACTATGGAAGGTTCAAACACAAGCTACCTTTCTGAATGCAATATTATCTCTTGAGGACTGGTTTGCGTGTCTATATTAAATACATGTATTAATTTCCACTAATGTGAGGGATTGTTGGAAATTTGGTTTTGATAAAGTGGGCATCGACCGACTTTGACCAAATTTTCGTTGGTTGGAGGAATTAAATTCTAAATTATTAATCTACGTTTCAAGTAGATGTTCGTAGTATTTTTTATCTCTCAAAACTGAACTTCAGATGAGCGAGAAATTAATACACGAAGTTGGCCACATGAATATGCATTATGTAAAGGGAGTTGAAAGGCTTTAGCCTTGTCCTACAAAGAATATAAAGCACATTTTATCCTAGTATAAAAATACTGGAAGGTGTTATTAATTTTATATACTATAAAATAAGTGGATGATCACAAGTGGGCTGCACACGCGCGCCCTCCCAGCCCAGCCTGGGCTTGGGCTTGGCCGGTCCGACCTTAGCTTTGGGATAGCCCGGCCCTGGTCTAGGTCCACTATAGTTTTGCCACTCGAAAATGGGCTTGGCCCAGATTCAAGTGACTGTTGTTGGAGCCCAATGAATCGGACATTGCAGGTGTCCAGATTTGTGTGACTATTGGAGTTAGTAACTCCTGCAGTAGTGGTCACTTGAAGATAGCCCACTATTTGTCTATTATGTAGTAGTGGGATGTAACACCTGGGATGTTACATCTAGTTTAATGCTCATTACTTGGTGTTATCTTCTGCAAGTGCTGGTTGGCTATAAATCCATCAATAGCAATACCCATACCTCACAAAGCAATATTTATGCATTTTGCCCTTAAAGTCCAACAACCAGTCTTCAACACATTTTTAGTTCGAATGTGCTTCTGCGTTAGTGGTGATACTACATAGAAGAGGAAGCCGTTTTATCGTTGGGGCAATACGTCGAACCGTGAGCACTAGATATGAGCGTAATTGTCTTCTTTGGCAGAGATGTTATCTCGACTCGGCTTTCCGGTCCGATTTTTGAAGATCTGTTTCAAGCGATCCGATTTGCAATAGCATAGTTCTATTTTCTGATTTGTAATTTATCCATTGCGAAAGGTTTCTGTTGCAACCAATACTTTGTATTCAACAACTAGGACAACAAAAGTGAGAAGGTCGGAAAATTAAGTGCCTTAGTAAATAAATCTGTCTACTAGAATTTTGTGCGAATGTGAGCTGTAGCTACGACGCCACGCAAATGGATTAGCAACAATATGGATAGCTGTCTAACTATCACAAAAGAGACGAATCGGGTGGCGATGGTGAACACCTAAACGTAAGAAGAACCATAAGTCACTTCACTTCAGTGCAAGCATGCACCATTGCACGATATTGGGCTTTGGCCGAGGAACGAGTTATAGTAGATTGTTTCTTGGTCCTCCATGAAACAGGAAAGTTGCCCAACAACACAAAATAAACACTAATCGAGCAAAATGAGATGGGACAACTAGCCAATCAGAATCGAGTAGCGGAGACAAGCTGCAGACCACAACTCGTAAAATAAACCTTAACCCGGATGCCCTTTAATATACCGTAGAACTCGAATGAAAACATCAAAATGATCTTGTTGCGGAGACTGCATGAACTGATACAAGATATGCACCACATAGGAGAGATCATATCGAGTAATAGTAAGAAAATTTAAACACCCAACCAAGCGTCGATTTTAAATGCATAAAGCTTATCTTGCTTATTTAAGCAAAAACGTTGTATTCCTCTTTCTTGGTATAAGCGAGATAAGGACTAAGCCATGCTAGTACTCACAAGTGGACAAAGCAATGTGGTGATTTTGTGACAAAGTAGACTCAATGGTCTTGGAAGCGAGAAGACTCGCCCATGAAGGATATCTAATGCAAAATGTCTATTAGAAATAAGAGAGTAGAAAAATAACAAAAATACCAAAAAGCAAATAATAATTAAATAAAAATATGAACCTACGTAATTTTGAAACTTTTCTAACTACAACCTCAAAGAGTATTAAATATGCATTAAGTATGTAGATATGCACAAACAAAAATAAAAAAAAAGTATTTACTTAATATACATTAGGTCTATACTATATATGCAAAAGTGCTCTTGTAAATAATCAAATAGTCATTACAAATTTGTCTGTGAATGAATAATAAATTTGCCATAAATGAATATTTGTACACAATACTTGCTTTGAAACCTAAATAAGTACGCAATAAAAACAAACTAAACATGCATTGCAAATTTTGATTAAACAAATTCAATTGAACCAAAACACATACAAACATCCAATAACAAAGACAATCGAATTTCATATAAATTTGTCCACCAATGTGTCATCTGGTTAGGATTTTCGTCGGATCACAGTCAGTTCATAATTACCAAAAATATAAAAATATGTTCGTCCAAAAAAAGCATACTTCAAAATCCATAAAAACAAAACAAATAAATAAATCGGAGGATCACAAAACAAATATTGAGAAATAAAAATCGAAAAAAAATCACATGCAATGGTTGTGAAGAGAAATGGTGAGCCAAACCTAAATTTTGCTTCTTGTCTACTAATAATATTCTTCAATGTCGACTTGATTTTTCTTTGCAACAACTAGTGCTTAAAATTGGGAAAAAAGAAGAAAACCCATCAACAATTTGAGTTGATTTTGATTCTGTACAATTCTTTTTCTCGTAATTGTAAAAAGAAACATAATAAATTGCAAGATATCTTATGTAAAATAGTTTACAATATTGTCCTTCATAATTTATCTAGTCTATGGTAAATTAAATTACTGCGTTTAATATTAATAAATTAAACTTTTACCACCTAAATTAAAGGATGAATACTTAACCATTAAATTTTAATTATCATCCTTAGTCCATATGGACACACTCTAAGAATTGGTTCTCATTTGATCCAACTCCTATCTGCGTTCTAAAACACATAAAACTAGAAAATGGTATGAAAAATGGAAAATGTGGGGAATGAGAAATGCTCCATCCCACATAGAGTAGATAGCCAAAGTTTTCTCACTTAATAAATCCCAAGCTGGACATATGGGTTTGGGCCCTTGGTGCACCAAAGTTTTTAAAGGGGTGATGACCTACATGCTTGTGGGTTTTGGTTTAAAACACACACGCGCGCGCGGCCATTGATATTCTTGGCCATGAAAGTGCAATCCAAGGAGTTGAGACTCCGAAGGATGCCAATGTAGAAGACCCCAAGATAGCTGAGTCTGTCGAAGGGATTGTAGAAGGCCCCACATTGGTTGAGACTGCTGGGGGTAACGAAGGCCTAAAGGAGGTTGTGCCTAAGGAGTAGGAACAATAGAACATTCCTCAAGTCGAAGGAGAGCCTGCATAAGAGAAAATCAACGCCCTTCGTGATTCCCAAGAACACATTGATACATCATTTTGGGATCCGATGATGAAGCCGAGTCCACTCACCATGAAGATTCAAAAATGGACGAAGGCGAGGATGTTCTCAAATCTCGGAGCTATGTAAGTGATAAAACGGCTCTATGAGATTCAACTTTGATGATGAGCCATCACCCGAGGCCACATCAAACTCGATGATCTTTGATGAGACAGTGAGGACACGGTAACTCAAAAGGAAAAAATTACCGAGATCGAAGACGATGTTAAGATAAGTGAGGCTCGGTCCACCGAAAGCAGATCCCTACAATGCTCGGTGAAACAGTCGATTGCGTAGGCTACCATAGCTACAACAAGATAATGACTCTAATAGCTCGATCCGCAGCTCCCACAGCTACGATATCTGCGATGATCTGTCTTGCAATGAGGCACGTAGAGCTGGTACAACGCAAGAAGAACAAGGAAAGGCCCCACATCGTGGACCATCGGGGATTCCTTTTGTAAGAGATGATGTCTTTGAAGACATCTTACCATTCAATATTGAACTGCTTGATATGGAAGCTGAGTCTGCCAGAGATCAAGCAAAATACATAGTGCAAAAAGAGCCCATCATTCCAACAGATACGATTGTGCCAATGGGTTTTGATTTCGATGCAGTGTGGCCGGAAGCTGAGTCGGCTTCGACAACCGAGTTCCATGATGCCTTCAAGAAAATCCATGATGAGATTGAGAAGATGGAATTCCACCACGCATCCCTGGATCTTAGATTGGACAATTGTGATGTAACCCCAGTGTATATTTAAGAGGAGTTGTGCTTCGTATAAGGTAATGGACTGCACAACAGATTGCCATGCGCTCAGAGCAGGTCTGCTACTTCAAGGCTTTATCTTTGTTAGTATGGAGTGCGAATACGTCCAAGTTTAGCAGAGAATGAAGGAGTATATGGTCAGAATGGAAACCTCGCACAAGTCGGACATGGAGTTGCTTAAGCTGCACAACCAGAGCAAAATTGCACGTCTAGAGAACAACATGAACTAGAAGTTTGGTGTTCTAATGGCAGAGATAAAGTTGGTGGCAGCTGAGTCGAAGGCTACCCGCCGTCGAGTTTCGAATATTCCACGAGCAAACCCTTCAAGAAGGTCCGGAGATCCTCCAAAGTCTCTCCTCGATCTGACCCATTGGGAGTGGCGCAGGAGATTGCAACTGTCATTGCAGCGACCACGTCCCTTATGCATTCTCAAGAAGGCTCTCAGGGGAACGGCAATGAAGCTGGGAATGTGGGCACCCAAGCCAAGCCTAACCCTGAAGAAGGTGTTGAGACACCTACCCTAACGGCTGATCACTCAATTGGAAACACAGATGTATCTCAGGAGATGAGTAACCCCACCATCGTTCACTCAGCCGGTGCGCCTGCTGAGAGGAAAGCTCTCTCCACCACAGCAGGGTCGGAGGATGTTATGGGAGACAAAACATTGAAGTTTGGAGGCAAAGGTGAGCTAACCACTAAGAAGCAGAGTGAAATTAATAACGCTCGGACAATTGAGACTGTTTCAATGGGATTTCCTCTGATATGCAGGCCGATGAAACTGCTGATGCAGCTAAGGCAAAGAATGGAGAGGCCACGGGAGTTGAGACTCTTGGCCACTAAAGTGCAATCCAAGGAGTTGAGACTCAGAAGGATGCCAATATAGAAGACCCCAAGGCAATTTGAGCTGTCGAAGGGATTGTAGAAGGCCCCACGGTGGTTGAGACTCCTAGGGGTAACGAAGGCCTAAAGGAGGTTGATACTTCCTTAGGTAAGGAGAGCGGAACAACGAGAACATTCCTTAAGTCGAAGGAGCTGAGAAGAAGAGGAGATCAGTGCCCTTCGTGATTCCCAAGAACACATTGATACATCATTTTTGGGATCCGAGGATGAAGCCGAGTCCACTCACCATGAAGATTCAAAAATGGACGAGGCTGAGGATTTTCTCAAATCTCGAGCTATGTAAGAGATAAAACAACTCCTATGAGATTCAACTTTGATGATGAGCCATCACCCAGGCCACATCAAACTCCGATGACTTTGATGAGACTGACTAATGACACTTTGTAACTCAAAAGGAAAAACTCATCGAGACCAAAGACAATGTTAAGACAGTGAGGCTCGGTCGGTCGAGCAGAATACCTACAACTACGGTCAGAATAACATAGTTCGATTCTGATGGCTACCACAAGCACAGCGATAGAACGACTCCAATAGCTCGATTGAGTGCTCCCACAACTATGATATCGCCAATGATGCCGCGGCGAGGCACGTGAGAGAGAGTTGGTACAACGCAAGAAGAACAAGGAAAGGCCCCCCAGTGTGGACCCTCGGGGATTCCTTTTGTAAGAGATGATGTATTTGAAGATATCTTCCCATTCAATCTTTGAATCGCTGATATGGAATCGAGTCCGCCGGAGATCAAGCAAAATACACCCGTGCAAGAAGAGGCCATCATTACAATGATACAATTGTGCCAATGGGTTTCAATTTTGATGCGGTGTGGCGGAAAGGTTGAGTCAGTCCCGGCCGGTTGAGTTAAAGTGATGCCTTCAAGAAAATCATGATGAGATTGAGAAGGTGGGTGGATCTCGGTTGACAATCGTGATGCAACCCTAGTGCAAATTTAAGAGGAGTTTTGCTTCGTATAAGGGAATGGGCGCACAAATGATCGCCATGCGCTCGTAGCAGTCCGCTACTTCAAGGCTTTATTTGCAAAGTTGTTAGTATGGAATGCGAATCGTCCAAGTTTGAGAGAATGAAGTAGTATATGATCAGAATGGAAACCTCGAACAAGTCGGACATGGAGTTGCTTAAGCTGCACCACCAGAGCGAAATTGCACGCCTAGAGGACAACATGAACCAAAAGTTTGGTCTTCTAATGGCAGAGATGAAGTTGGTGGCAGCTGAGTCGAAGGCTACCCGGTCGAGTTCGAAACAGCCCACTCTAGTGCGGATATCAAGCGCATTCTACTATCACCATTGGATTTCTTTCGAGCGGATTATTCCTGGCCTAACCCTTCCATTTGGTGATCTTTGCCAAAAAGGGGGAAGATGAGGCTTTAAAAGGATTGAATGAGGAGAAGAGGAGTGATAAGGAGGCGAAGAAAGGTGACACAGGCGAGGGGAAGGAAGTTCGAAAAATCTTTCTTTAAAACTCATGTATCTTTGAAACCCCACAAGAAGGTGATGTCACTTTGCTTCTATTCTAAGCAAGCTACCGAAAGGGTGACCATTTGAAAGGTAAAGTCGAGAGGCCGTGAAAGATGCAAGAACAACCATTGAAGCCGAGAAGGAAGGTTGAGAGGCAATATGCGCGCATCTAAGATATAAGGAAACCGTATGATGGTCCTCCAGTAGGAAAGGATCACACAACTATAAAGCCCCGAGAGAACTTGCAATGCACGATCTTTGGATCTCGAACCCGGATCTCTAGAGGAATTCCAAACTCTAGAAGCGGAAGGTTATTTTCAAAATATGACTCTGTCACAAGCCTGGGATTTGTATCGGAGAAGGGACTAGAATTGTGTAATTCAGTTGATAAGCCGCCAAATTCCAGCAGTCACTCAGCTGGAAAGTCAAAATCTCCAATACAAAGATACTCCCGGAGGAAGGAGCCGAGTCAGGAAGGGAAACACATGATGGCAGTCGAGAGGTTCTCTACGCGGCCTAGACCAAAGGACATCACGTATGTCGATCCGCAGAAGAAAGGTATCATATACTGGGCTGGATTTGATCGTCTTGCTAGAAGTTACACGCAAGGTTTCTGAAGCTAACAAGAGGTAAGAGGAAGAGAATGAAAGGGTGAATCGAGAATGGGAGGAGAGGCAGCAAAGGGATGACCCCTGCTGCTAGGTGAGCATATGAGAAGAAAAAGAGAGATGAAGAGGAGAGGATGAGGAAAAGAGCTGAAGATGACAAGATGAGAGCTGATGAAGACGAGAGAAGAAGGAAGTAGCAAAGGCGTTGAAGATAGCTGCGAACCCCTTCGTGTATTTTACAAGGTTTCAGTAGTGTTTCAAATTTCTTCTTGAATATGTCAATAAGTTCATGCTCTTTTTTTTGTCATCCGTGTGTTCTTTATCTTCTTTGGATTTCTATTAATAAAGAATTCCAAATTTGTCCATTGAGATACGGAGACAAATTTGAATGTTGATAGTGCCAATGCCAGCGTGGCCACTAACTTGGTGCTCAACCTTTTTGTGAATGTTGATAGAATATACTCTGATTCTTATCCGCCAACTGTCATCTTGCAACGGTCATCTTTTGTCCTTTTGTTTGAACCTCGTACTACCTCGGTGTTAGTACCAATTATTGCACCCAAACATCTCACGTCTGTTCTTTCATATAGGGAATAAGGTGTGCGACCGAGCGAGAAAGGAATAAGTGATGAGAGTTAATCAACAAAATAATATAACCCTGCAACTCCAAAAAAACTGGCTATGTAATATATGTGATTCGAATGAGTCGAGTCAAATATGTATGAGTGGGAGATATTTGGTGCAATAGAGTGCATTCATATTTGAGTAGTCCTATTTGGATGAATCTTATCTAAAACATCTCTTATCAAGAGTCTGACTGAGATGGGTGATTGGGATATATATTGATATCTCTCCCCACTATCATTGAATATAGAAAAAATATTTATTTTCTAAATTGTATTAATTAGGTTATGAAAAATAAAGTTTGCCTATTTTTTTGTAACTTTTTTTTTCTATTTATTATTTATTTTTAAAGATACTTAATAACACAACAAAGTATGCCCCACTAATTATTTTTGATGAAGTTTATAAATGCATTTATCTTATGCCCTCATTCTACAAAAAAATCTGGATCTGTCCTTGTGTGAAATAAAGAAAATATAATTCTTGGGAGGGGGACTAAATACAAAATATCCTTATTAATAATTTTAAAATTTAAAATGACCAATAGTAAAAAAAGAAAATTTAGAAATTTTTGGGGGCCAGCAACTCCCCCCTTTGTCCCCCCTCGGTCCGCCTCTGGCTGCATGGCATCATATAAGCTAGTTAGATGACTTCTCATCCTTTGTTGCAGCCTTAGCTGTAATTTGACTCATTGTTGGTCTATCTCAGTGGTGCTTCAAGCTTCTGCAAACTTGCCGAAGACAACACCATCTCCCTTAGCTACTCTGTTAATATAGCTCTTAGTTGTACTCTGACTTGGCTGCTCCAATACCTTGGTTTTCTTCCTTTTTGCTGATCCCAAACACTTAGTTGTACTTTTACAACTTAAACATGGGTGAGACTCCTTGTTAGGAAATTGACCTGTAGCACGAATAGACGATTAGGAGGGTCTGAGTTTGTCCCAGTGAAGTCTCTCTAATGCTTAAAAAGTAAGGGCTTTCAAATTAGTCCAAACCGCGAAGTACTTAAGCAGTAAAAATTGAAATTACTTAGAAACAGTTGGAGAACGGTTATTTATACCTGGTCTGTTCGCCAAAAATATTTAGATCTTACAACTGTAAGTGTACAGTGTAGTTTATAGAATAATGGCAAGCTAAGTCGTATTCCTCAGGGATTGATTACGAAACACTTAGGCTATAATAACATCATATTCCAATTTTATTGAAGCGACCGAATCTCAAGTTTTAAAAATATCGAAAATAAAATAAAAATGAAATATCAATATTTGCTCCTGGGTCTTCATGAAAGTTTTAGCCCTTTCTCTTAGATTTCCATAGCCACTTGAATCACCTCAATATCAATTTTGTAGAGAAAGTTATGGCCAAAACACTAAACCCTTAGTTCTTGACCTATACGTTGGAACGTGATATCATTTTTATCCAATTAGCTCCATTTCCTGTAAGAAGTTACAAGAATACGCAGTATCATACCCAACAAAGGAAACCAACCAAACACATTGAATATACATGCAAATATATCAAATATATATCAAAATAAGACCCTAAATGCTCGTATATTTGACACGTATCAAAATCCCCCAAACTTAAACCATTTCTCGTCCCCGAGCAAATTAAGAAAAATCATAACAAGGGGTGAAAAGAATACACAAGAACACTATAAACATTCAATCTCATTTGACTCCATATCTAAGTAAACTATGCAATTCATTATCAAGAAGTTATCATTAATAAGTTCGTTATAATTAATTCTCTCTCGGGTACTTGACATCGCGACTCGCAAGTAGTAGTGTGTAGGTCCCAAGTGGTGTGAGTAAGGTTTAGAAGGGGGGGTTGAATAAACCTTACCAACTTTTCGATTTTAGTTCTTTTAAAATATTACAAAGTTAACTCAAACAGCTGCGTCCTTGAAGGACAACTAAGTTGGTTATTCAACAGAGTTAGCCACTCAACAGACTCGATAGAGATGCTGATAGAATAACTCAGCTGTTTAACCTGAACCTTAACTTGGTTGTGTTGGTTTTATCAGCGGAAGACTTAACACCCTTTGAATTGTTTTAAACTTGTTTTAACACTTGATTTTAGCACTTGGTTATTGATCAGTTGGATAGCAAATAAGTTTATCAGCAGATATAATGTAAGTATGCAGAGAAGTAAATGTGCTGAAAAATAAATGACACATTTAATTTTTATAGAGGTTCGAAGATGTGGTAATTCTTCTAATCCTCTCTTCTAAAACTCCTGGAGGAATCCACTAGGTAAAAGATCTGTTTACAAAGTGGTCAACAGTCTAGAGACAGCCTTGGTCACACAGGTGGCTTCTCGTCCGACTCGAACTTCTTCTTAACAGGCAACCGCCTTCCTACTTCAGCTTATTTTCTCAAGCTCTTGGATTTGATCACGAAGCCATCCAATAACTTGATACTGGTTCGACCTTGAACCTTCCTACAATCTTCCTTGGATAGTAGACCCCTTTTGATTCTTCAAAAGTTTTCTCTTCAATAGGTTTGAAGTTGTCTTTCCTTCACAGCTTGTGTTGGATCGATTTTCTTCGAGTTTCAGGCATGAGGATTTGCTTGAATATACTTGAGAATATTGCAGCTTAATAGTTTGAATATTTCTTGCTTGTTCGTGGTTTGTGTTTTCAAGGTAACCTTTTCTCAATGAATTTCCTCAACCTTTTATAGTGAACTTTCAAAAATATTCCCGTTGAAGAGATAGGCTGATTTCAAAAGTCACTTGTGTTCGTTGGCTTGTCTTGTTGCAGTCATTGATGTTGACATTTCCTCGGATTTAATGTCTTGCAGTGTTGTAGCGTTTCTGGCACTTGCTGCAGTGCTTCCCATTGGTTTGTTCCTTTTGCACACAACTTGAACTAGCACTTTATCTCTGACAACTTTAACTTGTTACAATTCTGGGTAACATTCTTGACTTACATTAACGGATCTCATTCAGTTGTCTTGACTTAACTGCATTCTTTTATACCCCAGGTGACTTGAGTCAACTTCTAATCTTTGGATGACTCATCTGTCACTTTCAACTTGAGACTTGGCTTCTTGAGTTGACTTGACTGATTCTTCACACAACTGTTCCTCAGCTGATATATCTTCAGTCGAGTTCTTGATCTTCTATCTTGGCCATACTGTTGTTCCACAATGAGTCTTTCTTCGATCTTGATTGACTTCTTGTATTTCCAGGCGTAGCTGACTTGACTCAGCTTTTTCAGCCCTATCTATTACAATGTAAATTACAAGGAAAATGGGGTGCCAACTTTCTAGTTTAAGTTTTACATGGCATTCATCAAAATCTATAAAATAAATTTCCCAACAATTTCCCCCTTTTTTGATGATGCCAAAACTTAAAAACATTCAACAAAATATAAACAACAAAGATACATACAGATAATGCAGTAACAAAGAATGTATGCATATAATAGATCGTTTTATTGATCATAGCATTCTTGTCCTTTACACAACTGCTTACATTTGGTATCAGAGCATTCTATATCAAAGCAACAATACATACATCTATGCTAGGATACTAGAATAAGTACAAAGTGAAAAATTACAGAAAACTTCCCTAAGTATACAGATGACTTACAAAAGTGTATTTACACAAGTAAATACATGAGGGGTTCAAAACAACACTTCATCGCCTTCGCTGCCTCCTTCTTTCTTCTTCACCTCTGTCGAAGTCATCAACTCTCTTCCTTTTTCTTTCTTCTTCCTCAGCTCTCTTCTTCTTCTGATAGGCTCTCTTGGCAACATCATCCTTTCGCTTCCTCTCGAGCCATAGCTGAGTTTGTCTTTCATTTTCCTCTTCCTGTCTTTTCACGGCCTCAACATTCTTCCTTGCCACTTCCCGATTTGCCACTTCATCATACCCAGCCCAGTAGATCCTCCCCTTCTTTCCAGGATCTACATAATCGATATTCTTGGGTCTTGGACGAGGTCGAGAACCTCTTCCTCCACCACTTCTTCCTCCTCCTCTGGGTGTTTACTTCACGGGAGTCTTCTGCTTACCTGCTGAATGGCTGCTGGTAGTCTGCTGCTTATCAGCTTCTTCGCACAATGTAAGACCCTTCCCCAGAGATCCCAGGCTTGGGCTAGTGACATTCCTTGGAAATAGCCTTCGGATTTGAGCGTCTTGAATTCTTCAACTTATCTTAGCTCGGATCCATTGTCAGGAATAGCATCTTGATCCTTCCCTGCCGGAATGCCGCCATATTGTTCAACACTTCTTTGATGTGGGCATCCGTCTTCTTGTCGAACTCCACCAACCCTGCTTAGATAATTCGCATTTTCTCCGACATTGGCACAACAGAGTGCTCGATCGACAGAGTCACTGGAAGTTTGCTGATAATTGAAGCCGTCACATGACCCTGCTGAGGGGTTTCAGCTATCATTAACATCAAATCCTTCGAACGTTCCCCCTCAGCTGTTTTTCCCTTCTTCTCAGCTTCAGATTCCTTCAACTTCTCTTATTCCAACTTCCTTAGGGAGTCCTCTTCCCCCTTTTTGGCATCATCAAAGGAAAGAGGGACCCCAGGGAACATGCCTGCGAGCATAAAGTCGAGTCTGCTGAGAGCGGAATTCTGTTTGGAGTCTGCTGCTGCATACGCTATTCGAAATTCTGAGCAAATAGCCTTGGACTTGGCTACCACCAACTTCATTTCAGCCATGAAAAGGCTGAATTTATCATTCGTTGAGTTCTCTAGACGAAAAATTTCTTTTCTCTGGAATTCTTGCAACAACTCCATTTCTGTTTTGTGAGATGCATGCAACCTTTCAATATACGCCTGCATCCTTTGCTTCAGATCAGTGTTGTCAGCCATCCAGACGAGCATTCTGCCATATAGTGCTTTGAAATAACATTTTGAAATAACGAACTTGCTCGAGTCGCATGGCAGATTGCTATTGAGACCATTCTCAGATCCGCACCATTACCCCTCTTAAGTCAGTAGTGAGGGTAGCATCCCTGTTGTCCAGTCTCATATCGAGTGAAGCCTGATATCTTTCTATCTTCTCAATCTCTGCACAGATTTTCTTGAAGATCTCGCGAATTTTAGTTGTCTCACTGGACTCAGCTGCAGGCCACTCTTCATCAAAGTTGAACTCGGCTGGAACAATGGTGTCAGTAGGGATGATTGGATCTTCTCTCACAAAGAATCTTAGTTGTTCAGCAGCGGTCTCTTCTTCCAAATCTGGTAGGATCGACGTGAACGATATATCAAGGTTCTCCTGGGAGTCATGAAGTGCGCTTATCTCTTTCTCTTTTCGCCGCTTTGAAGGAGGAATGTTCGAGTCTCTTGAGCTTTACCTGGGAAGTCTCAACCTCCTTGGGCCTTCAATACCTCCAGAAGTATCAATCGCTGCGAGGCCTTCAATGTTCCCCGTCGACGATTTGGTACATCTTAGGGTCTTCGGCATTCGCATCCATAGGGGTCTCAACCCTTGATTGCACTTTCACCGCCCAGTGTTAACTCCGGGCATCTCCATCCTTTGCCTCGATGTAAGAACAGTGTCATTGGCCTTTGAGGAAGCGGTGACATTTCATTTTGGGACAAACTCAATCGTCCGAGCTTCGTTAATGTCACTCTCTTTGTGGTTCTTTTTCGTTTCCATTTCGCCTCCTTACTTCAAGTTGGAGTCTTCGCAAAGATCCTCCGACCCCTGCTGCGGTGGAGAGAGTTCCCCTCACCGATGAGGTCACTCTTGAGGGGTTAGCTCAACTGGGTGCCCACGATCCCAGTGTCATTGCAAGCACTTGGATCCATCCATCGATTGTCTCTCACGCTTTACCAACGGGATGTTCGATTGTGTCTTTGCTTTACTTCCTCGGCCTCGATGCCCACCAGTCTTCATCGGGACTCTGCTGATTACCGTCAGCAGTCTTGGTAGATTCATCAATCACTTCAGGAGACACCACTACCTGAGTTTCAGTCTCGGATGCTTTATCCAGCTGAGTGGCAGATTCAATTGTCTTCTCCAATTCAGAGTTTCTTACCAGTCTCCTTTTTCTTGGGACGAACCAAAGGGACTTATGGTTTCGATTCGATGGTTTCATCACCGGTGGGGACTTGGGCATCCCTTCGGGGAGCCGCCTTCCTCGACTTGATAGTTTTTTTTCTTCCGTATGGTGGAGAAGGGATTTGGGGTACCTTCTCGCCCCAGCCGCAGGGGGGGACTCCTACCGCACGGGCAGCGACTCTACCGCAAGGAAAGGTGCATCCTTTTTCTTAGCTGCAGGGGCAACCTTCTTCTTCGCAGCTGCAGGGGCATCTTTCTTCTTTGGAGGAGGGGTAGCATTTGTGTCCTGGGTGGGGTCACCGATTCCCCTCACTTGTGTCCGCCTTCTTTGCATGGGCTCGTCCTGGGCTCCAGAGAGGTTAGCCCCGAACATCTTTTTGTTGACATGGAAGGGTGGTTTTCCATGTCGAAGGGAATGCCCTTCACTTCCATCGGTGGCCAATCACGAGGCCATATCCAAGAGATCCTCCAAAGGATCCATCCTCCTTGAACATCTTATTCATTACATTCAGGCAGAGTCTGCTGTACACGAACTCAACCCAGTTTACTTTCTTACCGTGCATGATCGCAGCCATGACGATCAGCTTAGTCTTTGGCAGCTGGTTGAAGCCGCCAAACTTCATGTCTACACACTGGAGACGACATCCATCAACTTGTAAGTCAAGCGGCTATGATAATCTAGAGGGGGTGAATAGATTATCTCCATCTTTTCGATTATGCCCTCTTTTTCGAAACAAATAAGCCAAGACAAAAATAAAGGTGCGGGAAGTAAACAACACGCGTCGATTTATAGAGGTTCAACCTACCTAGGGCCTAATCCTCTACCACCCCAGTATATCCGGGATGGATTTCAAAAAGAAAAAAGATTTTATTAATTACCAAAATTAATACAACATCTTACAACATCACCTTGAAGAGCACCACACTCTTCTTCAACACCACCTTTGAGATTACCAACAGATCTCTCTTGAAGATTACCATAATCTTCAACCTTGAAGAACACCAAATTCTTCAACACCTCAAGAGCACCACACTCTTGAAACACCTATCACCTAGATCACCCAAGTGTATTCTTTCCACAAGAATACTCACAAGGATGTCTTGTGTTAAATGATGACCAAAATCAAGATTACAACTCAATAATGAATATTACAATTTGAGTGCAAGTGTAATCAAGAAATAAAAAGCCTAGACCTCAAGATTGTGCAAGTGCAAGAACTTAGGCTTATTACAACAAGAATGTAAAATATGAAAGCTTGGAGAATTTGCAGATTTTTCTTATTGTTTTGATTGCTTATGTGTTGTGTATTGTGTCTTCAATTCATCCTCTATTTATAGGAGAGTCTTCAAGATTGGATCTCCAACATAGGCTCCTCCTTCTTCACTTTTGTCTACAAAAAGAGGATCACAAGATGTAGATATATTGTACAAAAATCAAAAGTGAATCTGCTGATAAGGATTGCAACGGTTCAAAAATTTGTTGTCAAAACCTAGCACAGGGCGACCGGTTGCCCTGTTGAAATTTCGAACATTTGAATGAAAATAGTGCGATCCAGGTACGGGTTGCAGGGGGGATCGACCGGTCAAGGGGGGTGCGACCGGTCGGCCCCCAGCTGGACCGGTCCCCCTCTTCATTTTTTTGACTTGACGTTCGTTTCAAGTTTTCTTTCTTCGTAGGTGCCGATTGTTTGCTCGACCGGTCGACCTCCAAATTGAAATGTTGTCCGATTTTTGTCAAAAATAAACTTCAAGAAATACACCAAAAAATTAGTAAAAATATTTTAAATCAATAAGGGAGTATTTGGACAACATTTAAAACATAGTTTTGGTGTGAAAACCAATTAACACAAAATTATCAAAAGGTGTTGTCCAATATTTATCAAATTAAAAACTCTAAGAAATACTCCAAAGATTAGTAAAAACATTTTAAATCATTTAGGAGTATTTGTACAACATTTATAAACATTGTTTTGGTATAAAAACTCATTTAAACATAATCATCAAAATCTTGATAAAAACATTTATCTAACAAACTCCCCCTTTTTGATGATTACAAACCAAAACAATTTTAGGAAAACGATTTTAAAAAAAAAAACAATTTTATCCAGTCTAAAAACATCTATCCATCACAAGCAACATTTATCATAAGCAACATCACAAGGAAAGGAGCAAAGAATTTTCAAAAACATTTTTGCACAAGCTCCCCCTATCAACATGCATAACAAAGATAAGTATAAGCAAACAACTACAACCTAAAAGTTTGAATTTCATGAGCTTAAAATCTCCCCATATCACAAAAGCATCATTAGTCAAGCATAGAAGTCCATAATACATCACATAGACTAAGTATTATCCATAGCTTTTGGCTTTTAATAGCTCTAGCTTATAGCTTTTCTTGCGAGCTTATTTTCGCTTCTTTGAGCGTATAAGCGTTTTTCCTGTTTCTCCCCCTTTGGAATCATCAAAAATAATGTTAGCACGATAAAAACATCATATAATTATATCAAAGTGCGCAATTTAGTCAATTTATCAAGCATATTGAACATTTAAGCTTAAATTCCGAAGAAAAGGGAAACAATTGCTCATTTGATTTGTAAAAGCTCATTTGATTGATAAAACATGATCTCTATAAACTTATAAGACTTTTCAAATCAAGATAATCATGTAGGTGATGAATTTTTCATTGAAACATTTTGTCGAACACTTGGCTTGCGTCGAATACAACAAGAGAAATATAACGCCTTTGTGATTCGTTTAAGCCAAAAATTTTCATCACCAATTGCTATACAACAATATTCATTCATCAACAGTCATCATATACAACATACTAATACAAGAATTTCATCAAAATAGCAAGATATAAGCACATTCTCAAGGGTTCAACCCAATTGAGATTAAAAGGAGAAATTCTTACCATTTAATCGGTAAAGATGAGCAATGATGATGATAATCGAGCTAGATAATCCCCAAAATATGTAATTTATGCAACAAAACACATTTGAAGTGAATTGTGTGTGAAATTTGCAAAGGGGACGAAAATAGAGTTAAAAGAGCCAAAATGCCAAAGTCTGAGAACAAAGACGAATATAACCAAGAAACCATAGTGGGCGACCGGTCTGGGGTATGGGCGACCGGTCGAGGTGCTGGTCGACCGGTTGGCCTTACCCCAGCAGCCAACATCGGTTCTGCTTCGCATTTTGAAAAACCGAAATTTGATCCAAAATCCAATTTTTTTTCGCCCCTAAGTTTTAAAAACGTGCAAAATTCAAACGTAGACCTCATTCAATATACATTATGTCATAATCAAGCTCGAAATGAGGTAAAAGACTCGTGTAAATGAACAAATGTCCGCGAGTTATCTTTGAGACTTTAATTAAACACATCTCAAATTTTCATTTTAAGAAACGCAACCCCTTTGAAAAAGATATCGAATCTCAATATGTTTAGTTTGATTATGACGAACCATATTTTGAGAAATTGTAATCACCGAACTTGTTATCCCGAAAAATATGAACGTTTTAAAATTTTGAATATACAAGTCATAAGAAGTGCCTTTCAAATATTTGAAAATTTCTTTTAACGACACTTTAATGAGATTCGTTGGGATAGTTTTGAAGTCGAGCATATAGACATAAGACATAGAGAATGTCGAGTCTAAAGGAATAAGAAAAGTTAATGAACATACCTCGAATATGTTTGTCAATCAATATGCCTTCCTCAACCTTTGTCAATTTATGCATTGGTAGCCATAGAGGTTGAAATGGTTCTTCCTTCTTTCAATGTCTAACTTCTTCAAAGGTTCTATTGTATACTTTGATTATAACCACTTTCTTGGCATTGTTTAACTTGAAGTTCAATGAAGAAATTTTAGCTCCCCCATCATGATCATCTTAAGTTCACCTTGCATCAACTTAGAAAATAACTTGCACAACAATTCATTAGTAACACCATAAATGATATCATAAATTTGTACAAGTAAACAATCTTGCCCTTTTTCAAAAACAAAGAGAGTAGTATAAACTTTACCTCTTGTGAAACCATTTAGCAAAAATAGCTAAGTCTATCATACCATACATGGGGTACTTGTTTTAAACCATACAAGACCTTTTATAAAAATCATTTGGCCTAGAAAAAATTTAAACCCCGGAGCTTATTTTATATAGACTTCTTCTTGAATAAAACCATTTAGAAAATTGGATTTAACATCCATTTGGTAAAGCTTGAAATTTTCTTAAAACAAGAATGGGCAAGTAAAAAGCAAATAGCTTTTAAACGTGCTACGAGTACAAATGTTACATCAAAATCAATACCTTCTTCTTGACAATACCTTTTGAGTTACTAACCTCCTCTTGGTCATTGAGCTTGTTCCAAAATAAAAAAAAATTCTGCAAATCTTAATCAAGGTATCTTGCACAAGAGCATAGTAATATCGAAAAATAGATACATAATAACAAGTAACACTTACTATGCTTTCAAACAAATTATCACGAGTTTCATAAAACATGTAAGTTCAAATAAGCTTATAAGAAGCTATATAAGGTCTCTTTTGAAATTTAAAAAATTCAAGAGCATATAGTTGAGACCTCATTTACAAGAAGCATATGAACAAGAGTTTTGACAAAGCAACCAAGAATAATTTTATATGTGCAATAAAATGCATAACTAAAAAATCAAATGTTTTTTATCAAAAAAATATAATCCTTTACAAATCTTGGATAAAACAAGCTATGTCAAATAATGCCTTTTAAAAATCAAAAAATCCTCTTAATAGCACTTGTATAAAATACTTTGAAAACCAAGCATGAATGACAAAAATATATCGAGTCTATAGGATGAATACCAATGACGAGCGTACCTCGATAGTTTATGGTCCTATCTTGATGAAAATATATATGTCCTACACAATTCTTAAACACGTTTTGCACAAACATAATAATACAAGTGTAGGCTAAGCAATAAGAGATATCATAAATGTGCTTATGCTATATAAAACCATAAGAGATAATAAAAGCACCTTAGTCTATGTAAATGCACAAGAGTTGAGAACAAAATATACAAGATTTTCAAAATATTTAAAAACACAAATATATATTGAAGACCTTAATATTAAGAAATATTTGAAAACTCATTTTACAATTAAGGCACAAATAAAAACATGCATAACAAAATAAAATGCATATTTAAATGAGGAGATACGGTTTACCAATTACGCCATTTACATGGGTTGTGTAGTTCCCATTGTTGATGATATCTTCCCCTTTGAAAATCATCTTGTTGATGACAGCTTCTCCAATTGCTCCATTTCTAAGGATTGTGTTCTTCCCATTGTTGATATTGTCTTTCTCTTGGATATTTATTTTGATGTTGTTTTCTCCTTTGATAAAATGAAATGGTCATTTGATGTCTTCTTGGCGGTATGTATTTTTCTCGATTATTTTTCCGCCGGGTACCTAATATGACATTATTTTGTGGTACCCTCAAGTGTTTGGGTCCTTTCGAATTAGCTTTGAGACTTTTAGGTCTCCAATAATAATTAGAGCTATTTCTAGCCCGACAAGTATTAACCGTGTGACCCGTTTTACCACAATAAAAACAAGTAGTAATTTTGGGAGCATAATGACCAACATGCATTGGGACTTGATTTCTTTTCACATAATTAACAACACTAGGCTTATGATCAAGTCCTTGTTTCAATTTATCACAACTATGAACATCAATAATATCGGTCATTTTATCGGTGACTCAAGTTGGATTTTGATAAATCATTTTTCATGCAATTAATATCCTCAACAAGAGTACTATTTTCTTTTTCAAGGTTTCTAACCTTGTCAAGTGTGGTGGTGTGATCACATGAATGTGATTCATAAGAGGAAAATAAATTATCCTTATCAATTTTCAAAATATTGAATTCCTTTTTCAAATTTTTGTATTTAACAAGTAAGCATTGAATTCATTTTGAAGTTCATCAAAATCATTTTGCAAATCACTATAATCATTTTGTAATTCATTATCATAAGAAGTGGAGGGTTTTGAACTTACCTCGTTTTCTTCTTCAAGCCCATAAGACATCGCTCGTTTTCATCGACGTCGGAAGTTGTAGGAAGCTCATCCCATGTTGGGTTTGTATCCATTTGAGAAGTAGATGCTTTTGAGTGGCTCCTTTCATTTGCATATACTTCTTATAATTTTCTTCATACTTCATGTGCCGATTTAATTCCTACAATATGATTATATTCCAAAAAGGTAAGTGAACAATACAAAATATTAAGAGCTTTACCATTTAAGGAGATGATTTTCTTTTCTTCATCATTGAGCTCTTTGAGGCCTTTGTGTGGTGTGTCCATCATTGGAATGGATTCTTCATTTACCACCGTATTCCAAATATCGAACCCGCAACCTTGTAGATAGCATTCCATTCTTTCTTTCCAAAATGTAAAATTTTTGGAATCCAATAATGGTGGCTTGGTGGTGGAGGCGCCGGTGAGGTAGACTTCATTTGTAGCCGGTGATCGTTCCTCTTTACTCGCGATGTGGAACGAGCTTGCCAAAGAGTTTGGCTCTGATACCACTTGTAAGTCCAAGCGGCTACGATAATCTAGAGGGGGGGTGAATAGATTATCTCCATCTTTTCGATTATGCCCTTTTTTTTCGAAACAAATAAGCCAAGACAAAAATAAAGGTGCGGGAAGTAAACAACACGCGTCGATTTATAGAGGTTCAACCCACCTAGGGCCTAATCCTCTACCACCCCAGTATATCCAGGATGGATTTCAAAAAGAAAAAAAGATTTTATTAATTACCAAAATTAATACAACATTTTACAACATCACCTTGAAGAGCACCACACTCTTCTTCAACACCACCTTTGAGATTACCACAATCTCTCTTGAAGATTACCACAATCTCCAACGGCACTTTGTGAAGATTACCACAATCTTCAACCTTGAAGAACATCAAATTCTTCAACACCTCAAGAGCACCACACTCTTGAAATACCTATCACCTAGATCACCCAAGTGTATTCTTTCCACAAGAATACTCACAAGGATGTCTTGTGTTGAATGATGACCAAAATCAAGATTACAACTCAATAATGAATATTACAATTTGAGTGCAAGTGTAATCAAGAAATAAAAAGCCTAGACCTCAAGATTGTGCAAGTGCAAGAACTTAGGCTTATTACAACAAGAATGTAAAATATGAAAGCTTGGAGAATTTGCAGATTTTTCTTGTTGTTTTGATTGCTTGTGTGTTGTGTCTTGTGTCTTTAATTCATCCTCTATTTATAGGAGAGTCTTCAAGATTGGATCTCCAACGTAGGCTCTTCCTTCTTCACTTTTGTCTACAAAAAGAGGATCACAAGATGTAGATATATTGTACAAAAATCAAAAGTGAATCTGCTTTGATAAGGATTGCAACGGTTCAAAAAATTTGTCAAAACCAAAGACAGGCGACGGTTGCCCTGTTGAAATTCGAACATTTGAATGAAAATAGTGCGATCCAGGCACGAGTTGCGAGTGGGGTCGACGGTCAAGGGGGTGCGACCGGTCGGCTCCCTACCGACCGGTCCCCTCTTCATTTTTTTGACTTGACGCTCGCTTTCAAGTTTTCTTTTTCTTCGTGGCGTCGATCGTTTGTTTTCGACTTGGCCGACTCTCCAAATTGAAATGTTGTCCGATTTTTGTCAAAAATAAACTTCAAGAAATACTCCAAAAAATTAGTAAAAATATTTTAAATCAATAGGAGTATTTGGACAACATTTAAAACATAGTTTTGGTGTAAAAACCAATTAACACAAAATCATCAAAAAGTGTTGTCCAATTTTTATCAAATTAAAAACTCTAAGAAATACTCCAAAGATTAGTAAAAACATTTTAAATCATTTAGGAGTATTTGGACAACATTTATAAACATTGTTTTGGTATAAAAACTCATTTAAACATAATCATCAAAATCTTGATAAAAATATTTATCTAACACAACTTATGATAGTCGCCCTTCAGCAGAATTTCTTATCAAATGTAGAGACCACCTTAGTAGCACACTCCGGTTTGGCTACCTCTTTCCATGCAAAGATCCAAATCAACATCGCCTTCATTAATCTCCTTCATGCCTCGATGGCAACAAGCGTGCTCGCAAGGTCCTTAGCATTTATCATTATGTCCTTGTGGTGGATGTAAGACTTGATTCCCTCGTCCTGCACCTCCGCGTTTATGTAGAACATCACTACCTCCTCGAGATAGGTATGCGAGTACTCCATGGTCAAAAAAGCCTTAAGACCTGACTTTTCTAGCATCTCAGTTATCTTCTTAACTAGAGTTTCATCAGAACCCTGCTTCACCATACCTTCGAAATCCACTAACGCTCCTGAGTGGATTTTCTTAGAGAGCTTGACGAAATAAAACTTAGGTGCCATTTTTAGAGATTTTTACCGATTAAAACTGACGAACTTGCTTGAGGACAATTAGGGTTTTCAAGAGAGAAATGTAGCCTGCTTGCTTTTTGCTTGAAGATGAACAGTTTCCGTATGTGAGAGAGAAAGCTGGAAAATATATATATAAGGGTTATGAAAAGACATGTCTTCGGATTTTAAAATTTTGATCGAGATGAACGGTTCAGATTTAAGATGTCAAACCGCATTTAATTCCTCACATTTAATGCGACAGCATTTATATCCAATCATATGCTTATCGTGCGACTTTTTCTGCATTCGTCATTATTATTACCGACGTCATCCTTAAAAACATTCCCGCTCATTAAAAACGACTGTGTTTTTGTCACTTAATTCATAAATGACTCAACTTATATCAAATATGACTTAACTCTGCTTCTCTCATTTCATTAGTGACTTAGCTGTCAGCTAACTCGATACAGCTGACTTTCCGTTATGGCTGATTCACTCGGCTGATGAGTGAAATTTGCTTTTTACTCAATTTTTCATCTTCTATCTCTTCTGATTAAGTCTTCTGAGTGTCAACTCACTCAATTAACCCCACTCATTCTTGAGCTCTTCAAATCTTGATTCACATAGGGGCTTGGTGAATATGTCGCCTAATCGCTTATCGTTGAGATATATTCCAAAGTGATGTCTTTCTTTTCAACATGATCTCTTATAAAATGATACCTGACATCAATGTGCTTTGTTCTTGAATGCAACACAGGATTCTGAGTGATTGCAATAGCACTTGTGTTATCACACATAATTGGAATCTCTTTTTCTTCAATCTCATAATCTCTCAGCCGTTGTCTCATCCATAAGACTTGGGCAACAAACCGCCACGCCTATGTAATCGCTTCACTATGGATGTGGCTATTGAGTTTTGCTTGCTAAACCAGGAAACCAATCTATTTCCAAGCATTTGACATGTACCAGAGGTACTTTTCCTGTCAACTCTACATCCAGCATAGTCAGAGTCTGAATAACCAATAAGCTTGAATCCACCTTCCTTTGGATACCATATGCCAACTTCCTGGCATCCCTTCAAATACCTTACGATTCTCTTAGCTGCAGTCATGTGTCTCTCTTTTGGTGCAAATTGAAATCTTGCACATACACCTACTGCAAAGGTGACGTTTGGCCTCCTTGGTTGTTAAGTAGAGCAATGATCCAATGAGTGCTCTATATCTAGTTTGATCTACAACCTTGCCATCTGCATTCATGTACATCTTGACTGATGTGTTCATTGGTATTTTCACAGAAGACTTCTCTTCCATACCAAATTTCTTCATTAAATCTCTGGTGTACTTTGTTTGACTTATGAAGGTTCAATCTTTCAATTGCTTGATTTGAAGTCCTAGGAAGAAAGTCAGCTCTCCCATCATGCTCATTTCAAATTTGCTTTGCATGAGGTTTGAGAACTTATCACACAGCTCTTTATTTGTGGATCCAAAAATGATGTCATCCACATATATTTGAACAAGTAGTATACTCTCTCCATCTTGAATTCTGAAGAGTGTTCTGTCCACCTTCCCTTTGGTGAATCCATTTTCAGTTAGAAATTGAGACAATGTATCATACCATGCTCTTGGTGCTTGTTTTAATCTATATAATGCTTTCTTGAGCTTGTACACCTTAACTCCAATAGTTTTCTGCTCAAAACCTGGAGGTTGTTCAACATGGACTTCTTCCTCTAGCAGTCCATTTAGAAATGCACTCTTCACATCCATTTGATATACAATGAAGTTCTTATGTGCAACACTGGCAAGAAACATCCTTATTGCTTCTAATCTTGCAATAGGAGCTAATGTTTCATCAAAATCTGTTTCTTCTTCTTGGCAATACCCTTTGGCTACCAATCTTGCTTTGTTTCTTACCACAGATCCTTCCTCATTCATCTTGTTTCTGAAAACCCATTTTATGCCAAAAACATTTTGATGGGTTGGTCTCCGCACCAATTCCCATACCTTGTTTCTTTCAAATTGATTCAGCTCTTCTTGCATGGCTTGAATCCAATGTGTGTCATCCAATGCTTGAGACACATCTTTTGGCTCTATTTGGGAAATAAAACAAGTGAACATTGCTTCTTGTTGTGCTCTGGATCTGGTTCTTACACCATCTCTAACATCTCCAATAACTAACTCTGGTGGATGGTCTCTCACCCATCTAACATCAGGTTGGAGCAAGTCAGCTGGATTCAGCCGTCTCGCTGCTATGTTGTCTTGAACAACTATTTCATCGTCATTCAGTTGTAGACTTTACAGCTGTCTTTGAGATTCAACTATCTCATCTTCATCTGGGTTGATTGCTCTTACTTCAACTTCAACATAAGGACTCTTCTGCATAGTTGGCTGATTCAACTAGTCAGCTAACTATTCAATGTCTTCTCCATTCATATTAGTTCATCAAAAACCACATGAATAGACTCTTCTGTGACCATAGTCCTCTTGTTCGGCACTCTTTAGGCTTTGCTCTCAGCTGAATATCCCAAAAAGATACCTTCATCAGCTTTAGCATCGAAAGCCTTCAAATTATCTTTGCCATTATTGTAGATGAAGCATTTACATCCAAATATCTTGAAATACCTAACATTTGGCTTTCTCCTGCCCGGATCTCATAGGAGTCTTGGTTAATTACTGTTTATCATGCATCTATTTTGATTATAACATGTTTGTATTGATGGCTTCACCCCAAAATCTCTTAGCAATCCACTTCAGCCTAACATGGTCCTTGCAACTTCCTTAAGAGTTCTGTTCCTTCTTTCACCTACTCCATTCTCTTGTGGAGTTCTTCTGCCGATAACTCATGAGCAATACCATTTTCAACACAATGTTGAGTTATTATCCCATTGACAAACTCGAGTTCCTCTGTCGACCTTATCTTTATAATGCTTTGACTCTTTTCATTTTTGAACTCTTTTCATCACCGAGGTAATTTCTACAAAGTTACCTTCTTTTTGCAAATGAAGATTGTCCATGTGTACTTTGAATAATTATCTACCACCACTAAGGTGTATTTCTTTCCACTTATCTTTGGCCTGGTTCAACAGACCAAATAGATCCATATGCAACAGATGTAATATCCTTGTTGAAGAAGGACTAGCTTATACTTGAATGAAGATTTGATTTGCTTTCCCATCCGCATTCATCACATATACTTTCCTCGCTTGTACACCGAGTCCGGCAATCCTTCCACAAGATGACTCTTTGCAAGCTTGTTGATTGTCTTGAAATTCAGGATGACTCAGCTTCTTGTGCCATAACCAACTTGATTGGCCGTGTACTCTTTGCTAATGAGACAAGTGCTTGGTGTGGTGGTGGACCAATCTACCACATACATATTCTTCTGTCTTGATCCTTGCAAAGACTATTTCATTTGATTCAAGATATCTTTGATTTGGCACACTCCCATACTAAATCCAACATTGTAGGCCTTGTCACAGAGTTGGCTGATGCTTAACAGGTTGAAGTTGAGGCCTTCAACATAAGCAACATCTGTGATTTCCAATCCATTCTTCTTGATAGATCATGTGCCGTTGATTTCCTCTGGAGCTTCATTTCCTCCAAATATAACTTTTGCACCTCTAATCTCCTTGAATCTTGACAGATTTTTCTTGGTCCCTGTCATGTGTCTGGAACAACAGTTTCCATGTACCAGGTTCCTTGGCACTCAGCTGTTCCTTGAACCTACAATCAAGGAAATTAGTTTTTAGGTACCCATACTTGCCTGGGTCATGAGGGGTTAGTGTTGTAAGATGATCCAACCAACCTATAGCCAAATGACTTGACTCTAAGAGGTTGCCATCTATCTCGTGCCATAATCACAATGCACATTAGCAAATTTCTTGGGGGCTTTAGGTTCATACAAATTGTCTCTTTTCTCTCAGTATTGCGTGTGTGTGTGTTTTAGCAATTGCCTTCTTTGGGTAGTTGTGATATTTCTGAGTTTAGTGCATGGGTGCATATGTGTGCTGATAATAGCTCTTTTGCCTTTGGAATGACCTTTGCTGAGGGTTAGGTCTTTGTCATTTAGGCTTGTATTCCATTGCTCTTTGCTGATATTTTACATTGTACCAATCAGCTTGGCTTGGGTAGTTTCTACCATTCCCATCATATGTGTTTCTCTAATGAAACTTCTGGGGTTTTTGGTAGCTCTGTTTATTCTTCACAGAGTACTTTCTATTTGGAGTTTGCTGAGGAACTCGTCTAGATTTCTTATCAGTTGTCCTCTCAACATACTCAACTGGCTTTTTTCCTTTTCCCTTGTATCCAAGGCCAGTTTGGTTGTGATTGTGCTTAGCAGTGAATGTGGGTGCAACATTTGGTGTTTTGGATTTTTGAGATGCTTCATTGCTTGAAGATCCTTTTTCCAAAATCACTCTTGGAGTTTGACTGTGCACAAATGAATTGAATCCTATGCCTGTCTTATCTCCACATTCTTTTTGACTCATGATAAGGTCATTCAATAATTTAGATGCCTTCGTAAATGAGGCAATCACATTTTTAAGATCATTTTCCCTCTTTTCTACAGAAGCTATCTCTGCTAATAGTTTAGTATCCTCAGCCTTCAACTCTGTGTTCTCATCAGTTATGTGACTTAGAGTACCCAGCTCTTTAGTCAGCTGTGAGTTTTGGCTTTTGAGCTGGCTGTTTTCCTCATTTAGAAGTGTGTGTGAGGATTTTATGTGCTCAAAGTCTTTCATCATTTTGCCTAATGAATCATAAAGATCAGTGGGTGATGAAGTGTGTGTATCACAATCACTATCACACGACCGAATGAGATGAGTTAGAGTGTACCTCATCTTCTTGGTCAGTTGATCTTGTTCTTTAGCCATAAGATAGATCATGGCTTCTTCTTCAGAATCACTTGAGTAGTCAGCTTCACAGCTCTCTGACTCTGCTTCTTCATTAGACTTGACTGTCTCAGCAGTCTCCGCAGCTAACATGGCCTTTTTCTTTTCATGTTTTCTTTCTCTTAAGACTTTTCTTTCTTCTTCATTCCTATATTTGTTGACTGGTGGATAGGAATAGTCAATTGCAAAATGTCCTGGTTGTCTACAATTCCAACACAGGTTCTCAGCTCTTTGATCAACTCTTTCTGTCCTTGGGTTATCAGCTCTCTGATATCAACCCTTTGATGCTCAGCTCTCTTGGGCAACCTATCTTCCCTTGACTTAGAGGGTGCTGAATGTCTCCTGGAGGTTTCACCCTTATTTCTCTTATAGTTTTTGTTGAAGAACTTGTTGAATCTTTTAACCATTAGGGCTATTTCCTTCTGGTCTATGGCTTCCTTAGGTTCAACTCTCTTTTCATCCTTGACTATCAATGCAGCTCTCTTGGGTAAAACTATCTCCTCTTGATCTTTTCTTCTCAGCTCAAACTCATAGTCTTTGAGGTCTGAGAATAGCTCATGGTTGGAGGTTCTTGGGAGATCCATTGAATGTCTCAGAGGCATAGTCTTCATTTCCCATTCAGCTGGGAGGCTTCTAAGAATCTTCATACACATCTCCTTTTGTGTGTATTCCTTCCCAAGAGCTGAAAGCTCATTTGTAATCTCAGTGAATCTGGCATCTAGCTAATCCATGGTTTCACCTGCAAGCATTTTAAAATTTTCAAATTTTTGAACAGCAACAGATAATTTATTTTCTTTAATTTGCTCTAATCCTTCACAAATTAAAGTCAGCTTATTCAAATTTTTGAACAACAACAGATAATTAAATTTTCTTTAATTTTTGAACATTGCTTTGTCCAAAGTCTTGTAAAGTATGTTCTTGGCCATATTGTCCAAGTTGTATCTTTTTCTGTCCTCGTTTGTCCACTCTGTCCTTGGTTTCTCAACCATGGCTAGTCTTGCCTCAGCAGCAGCTTCTTCTCCATCAGCTGTAGCTGCTCTTCTTACAGCCGTGTTCACTTTCAATATTTGCAGGGGCCCATCCTCTATTACGAACCACATTTCATCGTGTAGAGCAGATAGATGAGCCTGCATATGAATTTTCCAATCATCAAATTCTTCAACAGTGAACATAGGAATGCGTGTCAAATTTGCTGCCATGATAATAACTTTGCTAAAAATGAATGATTTTGAAAATGCAAGTGTCTGAAACCTTTTTGAAAAGATAAAGATCTAGTTCAGTAATCAGTGCGGAAGGCTCAATGAACCAACCGCTCTGATACCACTTGTAGGTCCCAAGGGGTGTGAGTAAGGTTTAGAAGGGGGGGTTGAATAAACCTTACCAACTTTTCGATTTTAGTCCTTTTAAAGTATTACAGAGTTAACTAAAACAGTTGCATCCTTGAGGGACAACTAAGTTGGTTATTCAGCAGAGTTAGCCACTCAACATACTCGATAGAGTTGTTGATATAATAACTCAGCTGTTTAACCTGAAACTTAACTTGGTTGTGTTGGTTTTATCAGCGGAAGACTTAACACACTTTGAATTGTTTTAAACTTGTTTTAACACTTGATTTTAGCACTTGGTTATTGATCAGTTGGATAGCAAATAAGTTTATCAGCAGATATAATGTAAGTATGCAGAGAAGTAAATGTGCTGAAAAATAAATGACATAGTTAATTTTTATAGAGGTTCGAAGATGGGGTAATTCTTCTAATACTCTCTTCTCCAACTCCTGGAGGAATCCACTAGGTAAAAGATCTGTTTACAAAGTGGTCAACATTCTAGAGACAACCTTGGTCACATAGCTGGCTTCTCATCCGACTCAGCTTCTTCACAGGGCACCTGCCTTGCTACTTCAGCTCACTTTCTCAAGATCTTGGATTTGATCACGAAGCCCTCCAATACACTTGATACTGGTTAAACCTTGAACCTTCCTACAATCCTCTTTGGATAGTGGACCTTTTTTGATTCTTCAAAAGTTTCCTCTTCAACATGTTTGAAGTTGTCATTCCTTCACAGCTTGTGTTGGATTGATTTTCTTCGAGTTTCAGGCTTGAGGATTTGCTTGAATATACTTGAGAATATTGCAGGTTAATAGCTTGAATATTGCTTGCTTGTTCGTGGTTCAGGTTTTCAAGGTAACCTTTTCTCAATGAATTTCCTGAGCCTTTTATAGTGAACTTTCAAAAATCTATCCGTTGAAGAGATAGGCTCAAAAGTCACTTGTGTTTGTTGGCTTGTCTTATTGCAGTCCTTGATGTTGACATTTCCTCGGATTTAATGTCTTGCAGCGTTTTAGCATTTCTGACACTTGCTGCAGTGCTTCCCATTGGTTTGTTCCTTTTGCACACAACTAGAACTAGCACTTTATCTCTGACAACTTTAACTTGTTACCATTCTGGGTAACATTCCTGACTTATATTAACGGATCTCATTCAGTTGTCTTGACTTGATCATCTTTTATAGCCAGGTGACTTGAGTCAACTTCCAATCTTTGGATGACTCATCTGTCACTTTCAACTTGAGACTTGGCTTCTTGAGTTGACTTGACTGACTCTTCTCACAGCTGTTCCTAAGCTGATACATCTTCAGTCGAGTTCTTGATCTTCTATCTTGGCCATACCAAATTGCTCATTCCACGGCGCATTCTTCACTTCAATCTTCAGTTGACTTATTGTATTTCCAAGCGTAGCTGACTTGACTCAGCTTTTTTAGCCCTATCTATTACAATGTAAATTACAAGAAAAATGGGGTGCCAACTTTCTAGTTTAAATTTTACATGGCATTCATCAAAATCTATAAAATAAATTTTCCAACATAGTGTATCACTCAACTCTCAAAGTGTATGGTAAGTGTTTACTCTCAAAATCAATTCATTGAATGTAGAACTACCATAGGGTTGCAAAACGTCTAACATCTCTACCACTTTTGTGTGTATAATTTAAGAATCAAAAAGGACTTTCATTGGTTGTAATGTAGGCTCTTTGGTAAGGGTAGGGAAAATTTGGATTATGTGACTTGGCTTTAGCAACTAGAATTTAAGTACACAGACTTGCAATTCACCAACCCAATTTCTTCTAAAAAGCATCATCAATATATATTTTTTTCCGACTCAACTCCACCATTTTTCTTCTTTTTTTTTAGGCATTTTTGCCTTCTTTTCTTTTTTCTTTAGCCTCAAGCTCTCAATTTTTAATTTTCAGATTTTTCTTTTCTTTCTTCTCTTTGTGCTAGATTTTTTTTTCCGAACTTCATTCTTGTTTCATTTACCTTGACACTGCTCATCCCTCGTTCTTTTGCCAACTCTCTCTCTTTTTCATAATTTTCACCACATCTCCCACAAACTTGTTCATTTTCTATAAGCTCAAGAAATTTTAGAGATAAAATCATTTTTTCAATTTTAAAGATCAAAATGTGGCTAACAATAAAAAGTTAAGGCTCAAAGTGGCTAACTAGGGAATCATGAGTTCATAGGTAGGCTTTTTAGGTTAAGTAAGCTAAAATAAAGATGGCCTTAAATCATTTTAAAACGTTACACACACATGGCTTCTATAAAGATACTGAGCAAATTCTAGAGTTCTAACAATCATGAATGACACACTCAAGAAAAATAAGACTGCATAATATAAAGCAGTTTAAGGCACAAAAGCTCACAGGCTTATTTTTCGCAATATGCTCAAATACCCAATTTTCATAACTATTGCCAAACAAATAATAGACATCTCCTCAACTATTCATCGCATTATTCACAAAAATATTTCATCTCACAAAATTAAATGTTCATAGTAAAAATCATACGGAAGCTATGTACTCTTTCGAAAATCTTGATTAAAAACACACACAAAAGCAATTAAACATGTTAAAGCAATAAATGTGCTAAAAAAATAAAATAAAAATCGAAAATTTTAAAACTTTTAATGCAATTTTATGCTTTACATCAATCCTAAATGCAATGCAAAAATGCAACAGTACTAAATTACGCATTCCTGACAATCCCCCTAAACTTAAAATATGCTTCGTCCCGAACATATGAGAAAATTATCAAAAGAAAGAGAAATGCGTAAAAAGTACTTATCTGGATAGTTCACACGGCCCGTGTGCATTTCACATGGCCGGGCCATGTAGCCCTAGTCATGGCCTCTGTTTTGCTGCTGTCTCCAACCACACAGTCATGTGCAACTCACATGGCCTGCCCAGTGATCGGGTCTCGCTGGGTTGCATGACCCGTGTGGAATTCCACATGGTCGTGTGAATTTTTTTTAACCCCAGGGTTTGTAAAAAGCCTCTTGGGTTGCTTCCCACAAAGCGTTAAGTTTTACGTCTTTAGCCGACTTGGACTTCTAATATCATTTGTCGTTGAACCGTATTTCGGTTGAAATCCTTGAGCCCTCATATTCTTTACCATCCATCATATGAATGGCGTTGCATTTTTTCTCGGATCAAGTTAAGGATCGCTTGAGAATTTTCCCTTATGATGATGGCCTCCCACTGCAGTAGCGATTTGGGCTACTTGCGTCTCCAGGGTTCTCAGTCTCGCATTAAACAAAAACGATGTTAGAAACAAAGCAATAAGAAAAAAAATTCAAAAGAAGGAAAAATCAAAAATTAAAAAGTAAATTTACAAAAATCATAAAAATTAAAAAAAAAATTACAAAAAAATCGAAAGAAAAAATTACAAAAAAAAAATAACAAAAGATATTTACAATTCACAAAAGGAAGAAAATCAAAAATAAAAAAAATTACAAAAATATAAAAAATAACAAAATATTTACAAAAAGCAAAAAAATGAAAATATAATAAAAAAAAATTATGCTTCAACTAAGATTGAACTACTTATTACTATATCTAAGTAGAATTTTTTAATCCCCGGCAACGGTGCCAAAAAGTTGTTCACCAAAAATATTTGGATCTTACAATCGTAAGTGTACGATTGTAGTTTGTAGAATAATGGCAAGCAAGGTCGTATTCCTCAGGGATTGACTATGAAACACTTTGGTTATAATAACATCGCATTCCAATTTTATTGAAGCTACCGAATCTCAAGTTTTATAAAAATTGAAAATAAAATAAAAAAGAAATAAATTTGTGAACACCACAAGTATTTTCAACAATCACTTAAGCAACCTTAGGCACATAATCTCAAAATATTTCTTCAATATTAAATCCAATTAAAGTTTTAAAAATCAAGTCATGCAATTCTATGGGTTCAATTCATAAGATAGTCTATTCCCCCTCCCAGGCGGCGCATAAGCAGTAGATTAATAACAATTGTAGGTTTCCCGATTCGATACAACTATTATTAACTCCCAAAAGATCTATAAATTGAATGACTCCCCACAAACAGATGTAGGTCTCCCGACTCGATACACCCATTCATGTCTGAATTCGATTTCCATCTTTGTTAAAACTCCTCTTCCGAATTTCACACTAACAAATATGACATGTTAATTATTGATCAGATAAAAAAAGCAATTAAGAAAAAGCACTCGAATTCTTAAAATAGAACACATGAATCAATTAAGAAAACAAATAATCAAGATTTAACATAAATCCACAGTTTTGATTATGCCCTAAGATCCGAAAAATTAGCCAAGCATTGATAACAAATTCATAGACAAACTTGGAATCAATATTGTGACATCGTTCAAGCACAGACAAGAGATCTAAACTTAGAAAGAAAACCCCTTCTTGTCAAGATAGATTCTTCTTCCAAGCCTTCGAAGCTATTGTGCTTCCGTAGATGTGAAAGGCCTTGTGGTGCTCTTCTTGACCTAGCCCTCCTCTCTAAGAAGATCTTTGATCTTGTGTTCCTGTGTAATTTGATGTGTTGTATGGTGTATGAATGTTGAATTTTCGTGCAGCCCTTGAGTCCCTTATATAGGTGTTTGAAGAGATCACTTGCAGAGTTTGAGTAGGAAAATGACACAAAAATCCGCCACAGCTCGTCACATAGTCAGGGTGTGTAGCTTCACACGACCACTCCACACGACCGTGAGGCTCTCACATGGTCCGGTCGTGCGGTTTGTTTTTGTCCCCTGCTTCTTCCCAACTTCACACGGACATGTCATCTTCGCACGGGCAGGTCACATAGCCGTGTGGTCCCACACGGTCCAGCCGTGTGACTGGTTTCCATCCACATTTGCTCCTGGGGTCTTCATTCAAGTTGTAGCCCTTTTTCATTGCTTTCCAGAACCACTTGAATCACCTCAATATCAATTTTGTAGATAAAGTTATGGCCAAATTACTAAACCATTAGCTCTTCACCTATACTTTGGAACGTGATATCGTTTTTATCCAATTTAGCTCCATTTCCTGTAAGAAGTTACAAGAATACGCAGTATCACACCCAACAAAGGAAACCAACCAAAATACATTGAATATACATGCAAATGTATCAAATATATATCAAAATAAGACCCTAAATGCACGTATATTTTACACGACGTCTCATGGGCCAAGAGGTGTGACAATTTTGGCAATTAACTAATTAAGGGTTATCAATATTAAATAATTCTGTAATTAAACAATACGAGGATTGTTGTAAAAATAATTACTCTCCGTCATATATGTGTGCGTGTGTGTGAACTGGTCATGCAATAGTCGTACGCACAACTCTATTATGTTAAAAGCTAAATGATTCCAAAAATCTTTGGTGCACACACTTCTTTTTTTTTCCTGGACATAATTAAGGCACTGGAAGTTATGAAAAGGCTCTCGTTGATACTCATAGATTTCCTATTCAACTTGCATTTTAAGTTTAACTTTCTAATTTCTAAAAAAAAAAGTTTAATTGTCATATACACCCACAAGACCCATCACCCAGGTATATAAAAGTTCCTCAATTATCTCATTTCACTCTTAATCATTAATCAGCATTCAATTATTGTCTTACATTCTCTCTCAATTACTGTGCTGACTTGAGCATCGGAGGGGCTTTCCTGAGACAACCACGGGGTCCGTCTAACGTATGAGAATGTGCAGGAAAGTTTCCATTAGAATATTTCCAGCTCCCGAAGAAGGAGACTTGGAAGACCTCCCGCTTGGGAAGGAGAAAACTTGGGTTTATTCAGAAACACTGACTTAGAGTGGTCTGCTCTAAAAAGAAGCATAATTTCGTCTGTCGAAAAAGCCAAAGCACACAAAGATACAGACCCGATCTCAAGCATGTGGAACCAGATCTCAAGTTGCTGGTCGTGGAGTCAAAGACCAACGGGAGGAACGATCACCAAAGTAACGGGAGGCCAGACACCTTTCCACTGGAAGGACGCCGCCTCCCCCACAAGAAGGAAGGGCGTTGCCACATCAATCCAGAGGAGCTCCACCCATTGAAGAAATTCGCCTGACCCGGGAATCACTCCAAGTCCTATTGGAAGAAGCTGCCCAGAATTCTTTGAGATTTCAAGCCATAACTGGGGCCGCGGGAAGACCACCTTGAGCTCCAGCAGCTATTGAAGATCCTGACTTAGGAGGTCAGGGAGCAAGGAATGAAGGACGAATCGAGAATCATGTGGAACCGCCGCCAACAGAAAAGTCCCAAGCAACGCACACAACCCAACCATACCCATTGACAAGCTACCGCCTCGAGGAAGAGAAGTCGGTTGGACCCCACCATTCTCGATTGAGCTACTACCTTTGGAAATCAAGACTCTAATCTCCCGGAGTATGATGGAATTGGAGATCTCGAGGAGCATTTGGATAAATTCTCTGTACTGAGGCGAGATCTCTACGAGATGACCGATGTTGCCTATTGCAAGGCATTCCAAACCACTCCTAACCAAGCAAGCCCCCGACTTGATTCAATCAACTCCTGGCGGCTCAATCACCATGATGCACAAATTTGTTGAGGCTTTTGTGCAACAATTCTCCATCGCAAAGGCAAACCACAAGACCATCGACACCTATTTTGACGCAGTTGGGGTAACCTTTATGTGATTTTATGGGACAACTCGTGGAAAGCCGTAAATGAAGTTGCCAAAGATCCAGTGGGAGACTTGACTATGATTCATTAATGTGTCACTCTTAGAGAACATTTTGTGGAACCATTAGAAGAAGATCTCATCACTCCAAAGAGACTCGCAAACCGTACCAGAGCACCTGTCTGGGAAGATGAAGCCATGGAGCCTCTGCAAAAGAACAAGCACAAGATCATAGAGGGTGACAAGAACCAGCCTCAAACCAGCAAAATGAATGGTGGGCGAGCATCAATCCCCTTAAATGCACGATCGATGTAGTGTTAGCCGCTCTCAAAGGCAAAAAAATCATACAACCTCGTTGAAGATGAGAAATGATCTCATGCGACTTCAAATCAAACCTCTATTGCGACTTCCATCACGACATGGGACATATCCAAGCATGCATTGGCCTAAGGAAGGAAATTGAAGGGCTTATTTGAAAGGGTCATCTACAAGAGTACGTGGATCACTATGATATGCACCAAGACCATGATCATGCCTGGTGAAAAGGTAGCAGGGGATGCCCATTATCACACCATGAAGACAATTCAATTCATCACCTTGGGGTTTCCTTACCCCACGACACAAACTTCGGATGACACCTCCCGAGCTAGTCTGGGCCACTTCCTCCACGATTCACCTCCACGAAGCTCACCATGGAATACAAAATCAATAAAACCACTCGGAACGCCAAGACTACATGGAAACACCGCGTGATAACACCGAGGATAAGTGAACCTCCCAAACTAGACAATGAGGGCGCCACACCGTCCTAGGAGCGTGGATCTCTCTAGCTTTGAGATGCCGGTTTACCTTGCCTTCCGAGGCCTTAGTATTTTTGTCTGCTTTTAGTTTTCGCCCGAGGCGTGCTCAAACATGTTTATCCCCATTCCAGTTTATTTTCTCCTTATGGGCGTAAAACTTTATCGCGGTGAATAATAAATAAATTACTTTCACGATTCTTCTATGATTTTTTGCATGCGCTTAGTTGCCAAACATGGCCACTGGGCCGAAGACCATTCGTGTGCTCTCTCAAGTAAACCTCCTCCGATGCTTTCGAAGGAAGGCCCTTCACGGGAGTTCTTGTAAATAAACCTCCTCCGGAACTTTTCGGAAGGGAGGGGGCCTCACGGAGTTCTTTTAAATAAACCTCCTCCCGGTACTTTCGGAAGGAGGGGCCTCCTCACGGAGTTCTTGTAAATAAACCTCCTTCGGTGCTCCCGGAGGGGAAGGGCTTCCTCATGGGGATGCTGTTAGTCCAAGTGGCTACAATAATCTAGAGGGGGGTAAATAGATTATGCCGATTTTTCGCAAATCACCTTTTTTTTTTGAAACAACGAGTAGATAACAAGAATGTAAATGCGGAAAATAAACAACACTCGTTGATTTAAAGAGGTTCAACCCACCTAGGGCCTAATCCTCTACCACCCCAGTATCTCCGGGATGGATTTTAAAAGTAAAAAAAAAGATTTTATTAATTTACCAAAAATTAATACAACACCTGAGGATTACCATAACCCTCTTTCACCACCTTGAGGATTACCACAACCCTCTTACAACACCTTTGAAGATTACCACAACCTTCAAACACATATCACCTAGATCACCCAAGTGTATTCTTACCACAAGAATACTCACAAGGATGTCTTGTGTTGAATGATGACCAAAATCAAGATTACAACTCAATAATGATTGATACAATATGAGTACAAGTGTAATCAAGAATTGAAAGCCTAGACCTCAAATAAGTGCAAGTGAAAGTGCTTAGGCTAATACAACAAGATATATGAAAGTGTTTGCTCAATTGCTCTTTGCTTGTATATTGTGAGTTGTATCTTGTTGCTTGAACGAAGCCTCTATTTATAGGAGAGGACTTGGCTTTCATTTCCGGACATTCAAGCTCTCCTAGGGGAGTGATTTGCTGCAAAAGAAACCATTTAAAATGATCAATATAGTGTTAGAAATCAATCCCACAAAATAGGGAAAAGTTGTCCAAAACGCAACGGATAGTTTCTTCGATAAACATGGGGTTCACCGTCGCAGAGATAAGATTGAAATTGAATTATGCGAATTTATACACAGGGGACTGGCCGGTGGGGTGCGACCTGGGCCGCCTTAGTCATGGACTGGTTCTTGACGATTTTACTTAAACAGAGAAGTCTGGAACAAAAATCCAACTTACAGTACAGTCGCTTCGGCGGACGATCGGCCGACCGCACTGGGCCGCCCACCTGGTCGACCGATCGGCCCTCGCCTGCTTTTTCTTACGCCCCATTTTGTTTCTCGACTCAACTCAGGCACGGGTTGCCCTATAGGGCGACCGGTCGAACTGAAACAAATGTGTTGTCCAATGTTTTATTGAAAATAAACTTCAAGAAATACTCCGAAAAATAGTAAAAACATTTTAAGTTGATCTAAGTATTTAGACAACATTTTTGGGACATAGTTTTGGTTTAAAACATATTTGAACAAAATCGAACATAATCATCAAAATCATGATAAAAACATTTATCTAACAAACTCCCTTTTTGATGATTACAAACCAAAACAATTTTTCTTGAGGATGATTTTAAAAACCAAATAAAAATTTTCGGTTTTACGAGTAAACTATCCGTTAGAAGTATTTCATACAAAGCTCCCCTATTTATGAGCATATCAACAAACGATTATTATAAGTAAGAAGCACAAGCTATAACAAGTATATATAGAATGCATCATGCGCTAAGGAGCTCCCCGTCACAAAGCTTATAAACAATTTCATCCGAGTCCAAAATTCAAGCCATGGACTAGGTATTAGAGTCCACAATACTTATTGCGAGCTTTTATTAGCTTTTCTTGAGCTAATGAGCTAATATCCTGTTTCTCCCCTTTGGAATCATCAAAAGAACGTTAGAATGGTGAAAACACCATACAATAATATCAAAGTGCGCCAAAGGGACGGTTTTTATTAACCGTTGAGCAATTAAAGCATAATAATCCAAGGAAAATGGGAGAAATGTAATATGAAGAGTTCATACGCTTGTTTTGTTTGGCAAAACATGATCTCAATAAGTATAGAAAACTATAGAAAGCAAGAGAATCATGTATAAGTTGAAATTTTCATTGCGACATATCATCGAACACCTCAGGCGCGTTAAAAATAAAAGAGGTTGTATATAACCTTTATAAATGGTTCAAGCCAAAAATTTTCAACATCAATTCAAGTCAATCATCATACATAACAACACAACAACCAAGCTCATCATGATCATACGAAAATTACAACAAAAATTTTCAAGAATCTCAAAACTCAAGGGTTCCACCCAATTGAATAAAAGAAGCGAAATTCTTACCATTTGATCGGAAAGAGTGAGCCATAATGATGATGATCATGCTATATAATGTCCATGTTGTGTAAAATATGCATGAAATCCATTTTTGAATGAAATTTGAGTGAATTTGGCAAAGGGGACGAAAAAATGGCCAAAAATTTGTTAAAATGAGGAAACTCAAGAGTAACGTTTAAAAGCCAAAATATAGCTTAGGGGCGACCGATCGAGGTTGAGGGCGAATGGTCGAGGTTGAGGGCGACCGGTTGCCCTCAACTCCTTCAGCCCACTATTTTTGTGCTTTTTCCAAAATCCGAATTTTCAACCAAAATCCGATTTTTCGCCCCTAAGTTTTAAAAACGCAAAATACAAACGTAAGCTTCATTCAATATGCATTATGCCTAACCGAGCTCGTATTGATGAAAAAGTCTCGGAAGATAGCGGTTTTGTGAAAATATCCGCTAATTGATCTTGAGATGGTACAAAGGATATCTCAATTTTACGTTTTGAAACACAATCCCTTAGAAAATGATGTCGAATCTCAATATGTTTAGTACGGTTATGATGAACCGGGTTTTGAGCAATATTTATAGCGGATATATTATCACAAAAGATAGGTACATTTTCAAAAGAGCATTTGTAATCCGCTAAGGTTTGTTTCATCCAAAGAAGTTGAGTACAACAAAATGCGGCGGAAATATATTCGGCTTCGGCCGTTGAAAGAGAAACACAGTTTTGCTTCTTTGAAAACCAAGAAACTAGGCAATCGCCTAAAAATTGACATGATCCGGAAGTACTTTTCCGATCATCAATATTTCCCGCATAGTCCGAATCACTATAACCTTTAAGAGAAAAATTTTCATTCTTTGGATAGAACAAACCATATTGAATGGTGCCTTTCAAATATCGAAAAATCCTTTTAACTAAAGCACTCATGTGAGATTCTTTGGGATTGCTTTGAAAACGAGCACATAGGCATACGTCATGAAGAATGTCCGGTCTACTAGCAGTTAAATAAAGTAAACTACCAATCATACTCGATACTTTGATTCATCCACGGACTTGCCTTTCTCATCTTTGTCAATTTTGACATTTGTTTCCATAGGAGTAGAGACGGTTCTTCCTTCTTCAATGCCGAACTTTTTCAAAAGTTCTTTTGTATACTTTGATTGCGAAATATAAATACCTTCTTCACATTGCTTAATTTGAAGTCCAAGAAAGAAGTTAAGCTCCCCCATCATACTCATCTCGAATTCTCCTTGCATTAACTTAGAAAATTTCTTGCACAAAGAATCATTAGTAGCACCAAAGATAATATCATCAACATATATTTGCACAAGTAAACAATCTTGCCCTTTTTCAAAAACAAATAGAGTTGTATCAACTTTACCTCTTATAAAACCATTTTGTAAAAGAAAAGAACTAAGTCTATCATACCATGCACGGGTGCTTGTTTTAAACCATACAAGGCCTTTTTAAGTTTATAAACATCATTAGGCCTAGAAAAATTTTTAAACCCCGGAGGTTGTTTTACATAGACTTCTTCTTGAATAATACCATTTAAGAAGGCGGATTTAACATCCATTTGGTAAAGTTTGAAATTTTAAAGCAAGAATAGGCAAGCAAAATACTTAATAGCTTCTAAACGTATACGGGTGCAAAAGTTTCATCATAGTCAATACCTTCTTCGACAATACCTTGAGCTACTAACCTTGCCTTATTTCGAACAATGTTGCCTTGATCATCAAGTTTGTTCCGAAAACCCATTTTGTGCCAATAATGGTTTGAGAAGGAGGACAAGATACCAATTCCCATACATCATTTCTTTCAAATTGATTCAACTCTCTTGCATCTCTAGAAACCAATCCTCATCCTCAATAGCTTCTTTAGCATTTTTAGGCTCTTTTTGAGAAATAAGAGCTTTTCGGCAAATTTTCTCCGAGTCATCACTTTGTCAAGGATCTCCAATAATAAGATCTTTGGGTGATCTCCTTAAATTTCAATACAACGGGAAGATCCGAGATATCACCTCTATCTTCTCGAGGACTATTTGAAGTGGGCGGTTGATCATTTGATGTAGACGATTGATCATCAATTTGAACAATTTGTTCAATAATATCCTCCTCATCACTTTCATCATTAGGAATTCTTTCAACTCCCAAGCTTCATTGAATTTAACATGGATGGATTCTTCAACAACTCCACTAGTCTTATTGTAAACCCGATATGCTTTGCTTTTTGTTGAATATCCCATAAATATCCCTTCATCGGCCTTAGGATCAAGTTTGTCCAATTGATCCTTGGTATTCAAAATAAAGCATTTACAACCAAATATCTTGAAATAACTAATATTTGGAGTTCTACCTTTCCAAAGCTCATATGGAGTTTTATTCATTTTAGACTAATATAAACTCGATTAATGACATAGCAAGCGGTACTTACGGCTTTCGCCCAAAAATACTTTGGAAGTGAAAATTCATTGAGCATGGACCGACTCATTTCTTGTAATGTCCGATTTTTCCATTCGGCTACTCCATTTTGTTGAGGTGTCCTTGGAGCCGAGAAATTATGAGCATATCCTTTGGTTTCACAAAATACTCTAAATTCACCGTCAAATTCTCCACCTCGATCGCTACGGATAGACTTGATAGTATCTTCTTTTTCATTCTCAATAAGTCTACACAACTTAACAAACTCATTAACGGCATCGCTTTTATTGGTAAGAAAAAAAGCCCAAGTATATCTCGAGAAATCATCGACTATAACAAAAGTGTAATGTTTTCCACTTAGACTAGCCGCACCAATGTCCCCATACAAATCAAGGTGAAGCATTTGTAGAGGTTTGGTTGTGGAAATTTCATTTATGGGCTTAAAACTACTTTTAACTAATTTGTTCTTTTGACAAAGTGTCACATAAGCCAAGATTTTCAAAATTCAATTTGGGTAGTCCTTTCACATGTTGGTTTTTGTAAATATTTTTCAAATTCTTGTATCCAACATATCCAAGTCGCCTATGCCATAAACTAGTTAAATCATTATTGGCTAATTACTAAACACGAAACATTTTGACTAACCAAATCACTTGTACAAATTTTGTAAAGATTGCTTTTCTATTTGCTTCACAAATAATTTCACCATTTTTAAGTATAAGGCATTTTTCTTTATTAAAGGAAACATCATATTTTGAATCACAAAGTTGGCTAACACTTATCAAATTAAACTTAAGCCCTTCAACTAATAGAACATTACAAAGAGAGAAAGAAGAGTTACCAATTTCTCCATTTCCAAGAATCTTTCCTTGCCATTGCCGAACATGACCATACCTCTTCTTGGAGTTTGATGTTGGTAAAAAGTTCTCTCCTCCCGGTCATATGGCGTGAACATCCGCTGTCCACGAGCCATTTTGAATCTTCCATTGTGGTTATAGCCCCTATTACCTACAAAAGAATTCCTTTAGGTACCCTATAATTTTGGGGTCCACGGGGTTAGTCTTGAGACCTTTGGGTCTCCAAACATGTCTTGAGCTATTTCTCAAATTGCAATTATTAGCATAATGTCCAACTTTGCCACAATAAAAACAAGTAGGAGTATTATAATTATTAGCACGTACAAAAGTCGGACTTTGGTTATTTTTCTTAAAAACACTTTGAAACGGCTTATAACCAAGTCCCGATTTGGAATGCTCACCTCTTTGTGCATCTAAAATTTTTGTAACTTTATCCGTACTATGTTGAAACGATGCATATCATTTTTCAAACATTCAATATCTTTTGTGAACAATTCCTTTTCGGTTTCAAGAGAATGAATTCTAGTAAGAGTAAGAGCATGAGCTTTTCAGAGATTCATAAGAGGTAAATAATTTTTCTTTTTCAACTTTAATCTCCTTATGCTCCTTTTTCAAGTTTTTGTATTTAACGATTAAATTTTGAAACTCAATTTGCAATTCATCAAAATCACATTGCAAGTCATCAACTATGGAGGAAGTAGAAGAGTTTGAGTGTACCTCATTGTTTTCATCGCCTATAGCCATGAGACCGTGTTCGGTTTCTCCTTCCTCATCGGTTGTTTCGAGTAGTTCATCCCATGTTTTGACTTCCGCATTTAGAGCCTTCTTTTTAGTGAAATGCTTCCTTTTCTTTTGCTCTTCTTCATCGAGCTTGGCAATCGGCAATGAAGTGTCCGGGTTTTCCGCATTTAAAGCAAGCATTATCTCTTGGTTTTCTTGCTTTATTTTTATTTACAAATTTTGCAAATTTTCGAACAAGTGCGGCCTCCTCATCATCATCATCATCATTATCATAGTATGCATTATTAGAAGAAGAAGCAACCTTTAGAAATAATTTGCATACCCGATTGATTTGTGGATGGTTTGGAATTTTTCCTCTCCTTGAGATAGACTTCATAGATGAGTAGATTTCCAATAAGTTCATCAAACTTGAGTGTCTCAAGATTTTGTGCTTCCGTGATTGACGCTTTTTTGGACCATGACCGAAGTGCATTCAATACCTTGGTCACCTTGTCTTCTTCGGAGATGACCTTGCCGAGGGCCACAAGAGGATTGACAATATTGTCAAGCCTTTCCACCATCTTGAGATGCTTTCGCCATCATGCATGTTAAAGTTTTCAAGTCTTTAACAAGCATGGTCTTTTTGCTTGCTTGACTTTCTTAGTCCCTTCATAGATTGTCTCCAATTTTTCCCAAACCTCATGTGCCGACCTTATGCCTCTTATGCGATTGTACTTGTATGTAAGAGAACAATGCAAAATATTTAAGGCCTTACCGCTTAGAGAAAGCCTTTTTGTCGCTTTCATCAAACTCTTTGAAAGGTTTAGGAGCCAAAGTGCCATCTTCCGATTTCTTTGTTGGTTGATCAACTCCTTCAATGACCACATTCCAAATGTCGAACCCGCACTTTGTAGTAAACACTCCATACGGTCTTTCCAAAATGCGTAGTTGTTGGCGCGAATAGTGGTGGCTTGTTGGTGGAGGCGCGGTGGTGAGATGAGCATCATTTGTAGCCATGGATCTTTCCTCTTTACTCGAACGAGCTAGCCAAAGAGTTTGGCTTTGATACCACTTGTTAGTCCAAGTGGCTACAATAATATAGAGGGGGTGAATAGATTATGCCGATTTTTGCAAATCACCTTTTTTTTTTTTTGAAACAAAAGTAGATAACAAGAATGTAAATGCGGAAAATAAACAACACTCGTTGATTTAAAGAGGTTCAACCCACTAGGGCCTAATCTCTACCACCCCAAGATTCCTGGGACGGATTTTAAAAGTAAAAAAGATTTTATTAATTTACCAAAAATTAATACAACACCTTGAGGATTACCACAACCCTCTTTCACCACCTTGAGGATTACCACAACTCTCTTACAACACCTTTGAAGATTACCACAACCTTCAAACACTATCACCTAGATCACCCAAATGTATTCTTACCACAAGAATACTCACAAGCGACGCCTTGTGTTGAATGATGACCAAAATCAAGATTACTACTCAATAATGATTGATACAATATGAGTACAAGTGTAATCAAGAATTGAAAGCCTAGACCTCAAATAAGTGCAAGGAAAGTGCTTAGGCTAATACAACAAGATATATGAAAGTGTTTGCTCAATGCTCTTCGCTTGTATATTGTGAAGTTGTATCTTGTTGCTTGAATGAAGCCTCTATTTATAGGAGAGGACTTCGCTTTCATTTCCGTGACATTGGCTCCTCCCTACGGAGTGATTTGCTGCAAAAGAAACCATTTAAAATGATTAA